>CM062295.1:277530946-277868135 GCA_031216915.1 Pictodentalium vernedei | reverse complement strand
TACAGGACCAAGCTTTAGAGCAAATTTGTTCAATATGAATAGTCCATGTACAGTTGATGTTAAGAACAACACCCAGGTGTTTGTGACTACTGACTTCTGATATTTGTGAATTGGAAAAAATAATGGCGGATGTGTTTGACGCGTTATTTTCCGGGATATAAGCATACATTCTGTTTTTTGGGGATTAAATTCGACCAACCACAGCCTAACCCAGTTTTCTATTGTAGCCAAGTCAAGGTTGATTAAATTAGCCGCTTGTGTAAGGTTTTCCACTATCAAATATAGAGATGTGTCGTCTGCAAACAGACGTATATTGCTGATCAGATTTTCCGTTATATCATTAATATAAACGAGGAATAGAAGCGGACCAAGAACTGAGCCTTATGGAACTCCGGAGCAGACAGTTCTCCGAGATGAGGCTTCGTTTTCCTGTGACTACACGCTGTGATCTATTTGAAAGATATGATTTTAAAAGATCAAGTAATTCACCCTGAATTCCGATTTTCTCCAGTTTATGGATCAAGCCGACATGCCATACTTTATCAAACGCTTAGCTGACGTCGCAAAAACCACCCTTACCTCTTTGCCTTCATCAAGAGCATGACAAAATTCGTCATATATATCAGTTAATTGGAGGACAGTTGAGTCACCTGGTGCAAAATCTAATTGGAATGGGCTAAGGATGTTATCGCCTAGAAACTTCCATAGACGCTTAAAAATACATTTTTCAAACACTTTGCCTACGCAGCTAATCAGGGATATTGGGCGATAATTGGTTACTAAATTGGATGGGCTCTTTTTTAAGACGGGCAAAACGTTGGCCTTTTCAATGCATGAGGAAAGTAACAGTTGTTGAGTAAAATATTAAAAAGTGGCGTACACAAGGAATGTTTACATTCTTTCAGAAGACGGAGACTAATAAGGTCAGGGCCGAATGCTTTAGATATATTTAATGATTTTCATGCTTCGTATACCTCGCTATAGTGCAATGTTATACTATCCATTATTACGGCAAGTGGAGGGCCAGATTGTGGGGGGGGGGGGGGGGGGGGGAGCGTTGGAGTCGTCAATAGTAGATATAGAACTAAAGTATTTATTGAGCACCTCGATCTTCTCAATGTTTGTTGAAAACGTTTTATTTTGACAGGTGATAGTAGGAATCCCCAAGGCATTATTGTTTCCTATGAATGGTTTCAAAGTCTTCCACCATTGTGCGGATGTGACCTCTGAACTTTTAAGTACATTTTGAACTTTAGTAACATGGGAGAGTTTAGCTTTCTTAATAACTGAAACTACTTCGTTCCTCTTTATTTTATATTTATCCCACGCTTGCGAAAGGCCGTTACGTTTAGCAGCTCGAAATAAGTATTTCCTTTGTCTGATAAGCAGTCTTGGGTCATTGTGAAACCATTTTGGTTGAGTAGTCTTTGGGATATGCTGTGATGCCAAGTCGAGTAGTTTATTGGTAAAGTTGGAAACCACAGTGTCCAGATTGAAGTTATTAAAAATTTCGTCCCATTGCTCATTAACGATGGCATTTTTCAAGTTAGTGTAATTTCCTAAACCATACGTCCAAACCCGTCTTTTAAAAGTAGAAGGTGGTGGTTTCACGAACTCAATCTCTATAGAAATTGGTAATATGGTAACGGATCATGGGTAAAAAAGGGATCTAATACTCACAGGATAAAACACGAACAGAGTTACTTACGGCAAAAACATCGAGTAGTGATTCTGATGATTCGGTAAAGCGTGTCGGCTTGTTCACATACCGGGTGGGGTTAAAGTATCTAACAATTTCTAAGAAAATGTTTCCTATTGGAAGAAGTTGATTGTCGTTAAAATCTCCGGCAATGATCATGTCGGCTATTCTAGAGTCTCTAACTTTCTCAATGGAGATTGTGATTATATTACATGTGTCTACTGCACTGTTGGGCGGGCGGTAAAACACACCCAGCAGTAATGGACTCTTCTTCTTTCTCTTGTTGTTGGTCTTTTCAGGACCTCCGTGCCTCTTCGGGTGAGGACCAGTGGGAGAGGGGATCCTCTCTCCAAAGGTACTACCTCTCCCCGAAGGGGTTGGTGTTGTGTTCTTTTCAATTTCGAACTCCAGATTCAGGTGGACGCTCAAGCCTTTTTCCTGGATAGTCCAGGAAATAGGGCATGAGACGCCCAGAGCTGAAATGGCTTTCACAAGTCTGTCTTGTAATTCCATGATTAGCTAGGTGTTCACATAGACGGTGTGTTCAGGTCGACATATGTAAAACTGATAAAAAAACAAAACCTGGACATGGATTCAGGATACGCGACACTCTCTCCTCTCCTGATTTCCAGAGAAATCACTACTATATTAAAAGTTAAAATGCAACTTATAGTCTTTTTACTTCCTTTACCTACTGGGGGAAACTTTTAGTAAGATTACACATGTCAATGATGATCAAATCGAATGGCTAGTGCACTTCAAGCAAAGACACAAGTTCAGTTATCGGCCTTACGAATGTTACTGACTTCCCGTCGCGGGTAATTCGAACTTCGAATTTTCGAACCTTCCCATCAGCACTGGGGAACAATCGACTTACAATACCCATAGGCCAAGAATTTCGAGCACAGTCATTGTCTTTCATAAGTACTACGGATCCAACATCAACATTCGGAACTTCATATTTCCATTTCTGACGGGCTTGTAAGGTAAGTATATATTCATTAATTATGCCACCTTTTCCAGAAATCTTGCGCTAAAACCTGGACGTCTTTCCAGATGCTCTTTAGTGAGTCCTTACTTTCAAATTCTGGAAACGGGGGGGGGGGGGGGGGGGGGGGGGGGTCGTGTCCAGCTTTTTTGAGTAAGTAGCATCGATGGCGTAAGTATGGAAGGAGATTCCCAATCCGTAGATACTTGAACCAATGGTCTTGCATTGATAATAGCGGTCACCTCTGCCATATAGGTTGTTAGGACCTCGTGTGTTAAAGCCCTGGCTCGGTTAGAGAGCAGTATTGAGTTCAAAATCCGTCGAGCTACTCCTATAAGCCGTTCCCAAACACCACCCATATTATGTGATGCGTGGGGAGGGTTAAACAACCAAGAAATGCAATTGTCACTGAGGTACTTCTTCAATGAGTCATTTTCAACAAACTTTGAGGTGATTACCAGATCCTCCGTGGCACCTACAAAATTTATCCCACGGTCAGATCTAAACTGTTGGACAGGTCCCCTCAAAGCTACAAACGTCCGAAGTGCATTTATAAATGAGGAACTGCTCAATTCTTCAATAACCTCGATATGAACAGCCCTCGAAACGAGGCATGTGAATAACAGAGCCCAACGTTTTTGATTGGCTTGTCCGCCTCTTGTTCGGCGATATATTGTTGGCCACGGACCAAAAGTGTCTACACCAACGAAAGTGAATGCAGGACTTGGTTTCAGTCGATCTGCCGGTAGGTCAGCCATCTGCTGAGAACAAAACTTTCCACGAAGCTTTCTACACGTAACACATTTTCTTAGAACGGAGTTTATAAGTCTCTTTGCGCAAATTAGCCAAAATCCAGCATTGCGAAGAGCACCTTCCGTGAGTTGCCTACCCTGATGGCTTACCCTGTTTTGGAAATGTCCAGCAAGTAAAAGCGACACGTGATGTCCCTTCGGAAAAATAATTGGTCTCTTAAAATCATCGCCGTTAACGTAATTCACTAGGCGCCCACCTACTCTCAAGATACCAGACCGATCGAGAATGGGGCGAAGAGAAAGAATAGTACTGTTTCTAGGTAGTTGCTTTGTTCTTTGAATGCACGAGCTTTCATTCCGTAAGGCTTCATTCTGAACTTCTCTCACTATCACTTGTTCTGCCTCTTTAATACGTGTAGCATAATCGAGCGTTTGTCTTTGTGTGTCAGGTTGATGACGAGTCCTGATTGAGTGTTTAAGGAAAGAAATGGCTGAGACAAGTTTATTCCATTCAGAAAATCTAGAGAATCGTTCGCTTCCTAGTTTTTTATTCGACTCTGAAATTGTCTTTAAATTATTAATTTCTCTTCTAATATCGACATCTTGATCCGGGTTGATCAACGGAAAGTTCTCCTGATCGGGTACGTTTTCGGTTGTCAAAAATGAAGGTCCGTGTATCCAAAGACTGTCTTGAAGATTTTTTCATCATAATCTGATACGACTAACTCGATTGCTAACATAAACATGAAAACGTCTTGTTTCGTTTGAGATGTAGCCAAGCACCACTTGACTATCAGTATAAAAGTGCATAACCTCAGACCCAAGAGTGAGATATTCCTTAATAGAGTCTGCAAGCTCCACTGCCATTACTGCAGCACATAATTCTAGCCCAGGAATAGTATGACCACTGGGCGGAGCGATTTTAGCCTTTCCCAACAGAAAACTTACCTGACTAGAATTAATATCATACAACTTCAAATAAGCGACTGTCCCAATGGCAGCTTGAGAGGCGTCAGAGAATATGTGAATCTCCCGCCTAATGGCACATTGAAAGGACATGTCAGAATACATCCGAGGTATGCGCAGGGTTTCCAGATCTGAGAGCGATGTTACCAAGCTCTCCCATTTCTGCAGGTGAGTCTCTGATAACGGATCGTCCCAGTCAATAGGTTTTGACGAAGACAACATTTCACGTAGAAGAAATTTTCCTTGAATGACCACTGGTGCAGCGAATCCAATTGGATCGAAAAGGCTATTGATTGTTGACAGCACACCTCGTCGTGTGAAAGGTTTTACGTCAGCATTCACATTGAATACAATTTGGTCAGAGTCGATGTCCTAAGATAAGCCTAAGCTCCGTTGCATTGGAAGTTCATCAGACGCAAGATCCATGTTCTTAAGAATTTTTGCTAAATCTTCTGAGTTGAAGTTATCGAGAACGAGTTTACTATTTGACACAATCTTATGCAATCTCAAACGTCCACCCTCGTAGATCTGTTAACAAGACTAGTTGCTTCTTCTGCATTGCCGCAGGAGATAAGTCCGTCATCGACATAGAAATTATCACCGATGAAATCTATGACGTCCTGGTCGGCATTTTCAACCGATTTTCTGAGACCATAAGTAGCAATGGCTGGGTAAGGTCGGTTTCTAAAAACATGCACCGTCATTCTATAATCTATAGGCGGTTTGTTAATGTCATTATCTTCATGCCAAATAAAACGCAAGAAGTCACGTTGGTTTTCACAGACTCTGAAATTATAGAACATTTGTTCCACGTCGGTAGTAACGGCTATGGTCTCCTTTCTGAACCGAAGCAAGAGTCCCAGTAAACTAATTGTCAAATCCGTTCCTTTCATAAGTACGTCATTTAGTGAATGTCCGTTTTGTTTAGCAGAAGAGTCGAAAACCATACGCACTTTATCCGATTTTTTGGGATGATACACTGGGAAGATTGGTAAGTACCAGTGTTCAACACCAACCTTAAGTTGAGGTGCTCTTTCAGCATGCTTATTGTCAATCATCTTTTGCATGAATTCAGTGACGTGTTTACATTTCAATGAATCTTTGCGAAGACTGATGTCTTGTGATCTAGCTCTCTTGTTCCAGAATGTGTTCGTCGTAGGGCTGCACGGTATTTCGATATACCGGTAATACCGGTATTGAAATCTTAACCGGTTAAATATCGTCCATTTTTTTAAATACCGGTATATCATCTGTGACGATATTCATTTCGAGCCGCGGTTTTTAGTGACAGACATTTTCCATAAAAATTCTATTTAATCTCACAGCTCATTGAAAAAAGTGTATATAAACAGAAACTGTGAAAGCGGTTTGTTTGTTTTTTATCAATACACTTCATGTCCTGGTACTAGTAAAATATTCTCCCAAAAGCTGTTTTATTTTTGTTTCTCTGATGACACAGGTAAGTACACATTTTCCGCAAACAGTATGGCTTCGAACGTAAACCGTGAAGAATGATTGGCGTATTTCCATTAATAATAGCTTTTGTTGGACCGGGAAATTTCTGGTTTAATACTAATAGTTCCTCCAACTTCATTGCACTTGTTCTCGCAATACCAAGCACTGCAGTAATATTTTCAAAGATTATTTTATTACCGGCACACTTGGAATGTGCTCTTCAATATGAACAAATCGCATACGTATTGATGAACCCACAACTCCAAGCGCTGTGGTAATGAATATTCATTTTTGTCATCACCAGTTCGCACGTGTTAATGTTTTGAAAAGTAGGTGAACGTTTTGATCTGACTTGTATGCCACATCTTAAAAATTAGACAGATAGTCATCAAAATACTAATAAAATGTAAAGGGAATAATATTGTTTATTTTCACTTTGTTAAGAGTGATTTAATATTGAAATAGTATTTATACATCGCCAGCATTCACCCACTGCACGAGGTGGTTCACCGGTACATCAAAACGTGCCTATCGAGCATGTGCGTTTCAGCTGTTTGTGATACCGCGCGACAAAACTGACTGCTTTCATTTGTGGAAAAGTGTACAAACTCCTAGCCATCTAGCGGCGTCCTGCTTAACCAGTACATGGCAAACGCCCTCTAGTAGTGATCTATTCACATGTTTACGACAAAACGCAGGTTAAGCGTTTTTGTTTTGTAAAGCTTTGGATCAAATGGTATATATTTATTTGAAATTATCGACTCAAAATAAACGATATTTGTTGTGCCATCATGAAGTTTATTTCCAAATATTTATACAAGAATGAATTAAGACAAGTTGGGCTTATTATTTCAATGCTTTTAAAACGTAATTATTTGACTTCGAATGTCAAAAAAATACTGGGACAATTTGGGTGAGAATCTTACATGTTTTGAACTTGACGATATACCGATATATCGCGATATTTTTTAAAATATCGTTACCGGTATTGAAATCCGAATATCGTGCAACCCTAGTTCGTCGTGACCTGACGTATAAACCGTGGTGTCGTCAGCAAAAGAAAGCAAGTCTAAAGATGTTGAGGTGCTCAGGTCATTCACATATATAAGAAAAAGTAGAGGTTCTAAAACAGAACCTTGTGGAACACCGCAAACAGTGGTCTTTCGTTCTGAACAATAGCTATTGTATTCCACGTATTGGCATCTCCCGGTGAGATAACTTTCAAACCAAGAGTGAGCAACCCCTCTAATTCCATAGTATTCCAGTTTTTTTAATAATATATCATGGCGTACAGTGTCAAATGCTTTCGAGAAGTCAATAAATACTGATAAAGTAGAGTCCTTTGTCAGTTTGTCATTATTTTCCGCCACATACTGGAGTACTTGGATGTAAGGTTGAGTGTTTTTTACGAGAACCATACTGATGTTTGTAAAAAATATCGAAACGATTTAAAAAACTTGTTAGTCTGGTACACATGATCTTTTCCAGTATTTTTGAGAACGCGGGTAGAATACTAATTGGTCTATAGTTGCCAAACTCTTGCTCGTTGCCACATTTGTAGATTGGTATGACCTTTGCTAATTTCATTTTGTCGGGGACCATGCCTTGCATTAGAGAATGGTTACAAAAATGCGTAAGAGGTGTGGCAATTTCATTCACTGTCAGCTTTAAAAGGTGACTAGAAATATTATTGCAATCTTTACTGTATTTGATCGGTTGTTTGTTAATCATGAGAATGATTTCCTGGTCTGTGGTGGGGTTTACAAAGAAATTGTTAGAAAAATTTTGTGTTAAGTAGTCTGAGTAATGTTTTCTGCTACAATTCGGTATTTCATTACTAATTGATTCACCTATATCTACAAAAAAATTATTAAAATTATTGGCTATGTCTGCTGGACAAGTTATTTCCTTGTTATTGTGCTTAAATTTAGTTGGTAGAACCGGAGGGTTGCGAGATTTATTTATGGCACTTCTTAAGATACTCCACGTTTTTCTGAGATTTTGTTTATTTTCTAATAATATTTTACAAAAGTAAAGTTTTTTACTTTTCCGTATGACTTGGTTAAAGATACGGCAATAGTTTTTGTATTTGCTGATATTTTCAACACTGGGAGTTTTAAGTTTGTTATCATACAGACTATTTTTATTAATCGATGATTGGAGGAGGCCGGCGGTCAGCCATGGTTCGCGTTTTATAAATTTTTGTGGTGTAGTGTATGATTTTATGGGAAATGCTGTTTCAAACGCAGTCAGATAGATATTCAGGAAATTGTCGTACGCAGTGTTGGGACAGTTGCAATTTACAACACAAGTAAAATCACTTTGTTGCAGTATACCTTTGAATATAGAAATGTTTTCCCTCTTGAAACTTCCTTTCTGTTGTTTGGTTCGAGGAGAATGCCGAAGGGCCTCTTCAAGAATGTAAAATGTGGCAAAATGGTCAGATATATCAGTAATTATGATACCGGAGTGATAATTTTTTTCAATTCGATTGGTTATAATATGATCAATGAGGATAGCCGAATACTCTGTTACACGTGTAGGTTTGGTTATCACAGGCATGAATCCATCACCAAATAAGTTGTCAACAAATACATTTGTCTTTAGATGCTTCCCATAGTTTAAAAAATCAATGTTGAAGTCCCCCATCAAGTAACATTTCTTGTGCTCGGAATTCACTATTTCCAATACTTTGGTTATAGTATAAGTAAATGTGTCAATATCTGCCAATGGTACTGTGTTGGGTCTATATATACACCCAACAATGAAATGATTTTTTTTGACCTGGGTTTACCTCGATAAATAGGGATTCAATCACATGGGGAATAAAAACGGTTACGTCTGGCCTAAGTTTGTAGGAAATGTGATCTTTAATAAACATTCCCACTCCACCTCGACCGTCATCACCGTCAGGGCGTGTCTTAAAAATTAATGGATGGTAACCTGTCAAATTGTGCGGATTTCTATCAGTTTTGAAAATTTCGGTTAAACCAATTATGTCAAAAACGTTATCTGAGACGCGGATGTCACATAAGAAGCGATACAAAGAGTCCCAATTTGCATTAAGACTACGACAGTTCAGATTTAATACCGAGAAGGATTTTTTCTTATTGCTATAGGTCGACTTAAATTGGGCGGGGGTGTGGTATTCACAACTATTTCCGTGGATTGAAAATGGAGTTTCCGATTCATTGTCAATAGCACCATTCAGGGTGTTGTACAAGTTGGCAAAGTTATATGTTTCCCCATCCTGGATCCCATCCAGCGTTATGTCATACGGAGACATGACGTCTGTTTTGTTCAATCAAGATATATGTACCCGAAAGCATGACTACTGGGATAAACACGCACTAATATTATTTTAGCGCACGACTTGCTGTAATCAGACAGATTTCCACACACCTGTGTGCACGACGAACTGATTGTGTTTGGTGCCTCCTCTCCATGAGATTTTGTCGTTTTTGAATCCTCAGTCGTAACTATATGTAATGCAGTAGGGTGGCTGTTACTTATACACACCAACCATTTCATTATTTCAGTACAGGTTTTACTCAAATGCTTCTTTGGGCCACAACACCGGAAACACAGGCCGTTTTTCTTCAGAAATTCTCGACGTTCAGAAATTGGTTTAGAGCGAAATGCGCGACACATGTTCAGAGTGTGATTCGTTCCATGAATGGGACAAACGTTTCCTTTGTTCGACTCTTGAGATGTTGATGCACTAAGCTCAGTTTTTCTACTAGATATATGTAAGGGATTGTGACTTGTTTGGGGATTTTTAAAATCTTTACGTGACCGCATGGCGGGATCCAAAATCTCATAGTTGAAACTCGGATCATTTTTTTTAGTTTGGCCGTGTTGTGAATGAATTTAGCAAAAACACTGAATGGTGGAAATATCGCGGCGTTGTTCCTTTTGTATTTGTGGGCTTCCATAGTCCATTTTTCTTGTAAATGTGCTGGCAACATGGAGACTATTGGGTTCACACCAGATGATGAGTTATAATGTGCAAAAACAGTCTTATACTGATCCATATCCATGACGGCTTCGATTTATGTAACTATATCAGATAGCTCAAATAATTGTGCCTTGTCATTATTACTTAGTTTTGGAAATGATGTAATTTTCCTTTTAAGTGTCATTTCTACCATTTCAGGACTTCCAAACCTGTCCTCTAACCGCTCCCAAATACGTTTAAGACATTCTCTGGGTTGATATGCATTTGCAGCACGTATGCGTAGCGCTTGACGTGACGAGTCATTGCCGAGCCATTTTACTATGAGGTCTACTTCCTCCAATTCTGTCGTATTCATTTCTCTGACAATACTCTTGGAACTCGATTTCCAAGCTATATACATGTCTGGCCTATCATCAAACTTTGTGAGACGTGACATCAGAAGGTCTCTTTTAACCATGAATTTTGAAAACTCATTGCAAAGATTTAAACTGTTGTTACTTTCGGACAATATGGAACAAACATAGGTGCCTTAACATTTAGGTCTGGAGAAATCTGGTCGAAACCTGCAACCGTATTTTCAGGAAAGGGAGTTTCCCTTGGAAAGGGTGACGAAGAGTCAAGTGATATACATGTGTCTCTTTCATATGTTACTATTTTACGGTTTTTATGTTCATGATTTTTTATTGACACGTGTTTTTTGTCATCAAAGTCATTATTCAAATTCTGTATTTGCTCAGCTGTTCTTTGACGCACTACTCTAGACGACGCTGATGAACGCTCAGAATAATCGTCTCCATCTAACACATCATGCATGACCTTTATCTGACTTTTAGCTTCGTCTACCTCTTGCTCAGTTCTTATAATTCTAAGATCTGCTTCTAATTCCGCCTTCTTTTTCAGAATGTCTGCTTCTTGTTTCGAATACTTAAGTTTCACTTTAGCAGCCTCCAATCTTGCTTGCTGGCGTATAAGTTCCGAATTTACATTTAAATGACTTGACCTTGATGATCTGTGCGAAGCATGTGATTTTGTATTTGAATGTCGTGTTTTATTTGAGATTTTTGATTGTCTTTCCTCATTTTCGTGAGATTTTGTGTCACGTCCTTCCTCTGATTCGATGTTTATGATTCTGTCTGTCAAATACTGAATGGCATGTTTCACCTTTGATTTGAGGGATGCCACACTTAATCTGCGTGTCGATTCCTCGCTTGCGCTTTCTGCAGTTCGTGTGCTTTTCAAAAAATTCATGAACTGTTGGGAAATGTTTTCATACTTTGTTAATTCTGATTCGAACTGTTGAATTATTTCCTGAATGTCACTTTTCTTTTTGTTCACAAGTGTTTTCTCATCTAAAACAAGTAGATGCGAGTCAATTGTTTTCTTGGGTATTCTTAGTTGTTCTGAATATGTTTCGACTGATTTATCATAATGTTCTTGTCCAGCCAAGGTAAGTCTTCGTTGGCGGTTCGATTGATGTATCTCTGAATCCGACGCCATGTTGAAGCTGACTGTCTGCATATTTTGTACTGTAAGTTAACAAGATGTGTCTACGGAAGATATCTTTATTCACCAATACAAAACTGAAAATAGAAATGAAACGGCACTTACAAAGTGTAAGAGGTTTACGAAAATTATGCAAAAGTTATTGTTATTAGGGTGTACCATACCTGTAAAATAATACCGATAAATATAGGACACACAAATATGACACTTACGTGTTTCCATAGATGAATAAAACTTTGGCGATCGGAGGTGGACACAAACCCCCGAACAAGAAAATTGCTTAACTTCGAGCTTATAAAAGGGGATTGAAAATACACACATTTATGGGGTAAAGCAAACAATGCTAAGAAAATGAGCCCAAATTACCCTGGAACAACGCAGTGGAAAACTTGAACATGAGAACGTATCTGGAACGGAAGTAAAACCACGCTACTTGCGAGGGATGGAAATCAGTAGTTCATAAAAATTGAGTCGTCAACCTTAAATACCTGCTTCTCCAGATGACTGCTGAAAGTGTATAAGGAGAGGGAATATCCAAAATGTCTATGAAACTTCCTCTGTGGGGTCAAGACACCGGAAAATTAAGGGGACGTCCAACCTAACTTTGGTCAAATTTCATGTAATTTTCTTTCAAGTCTAAAAAAGTCCCAAAATGAATAACCCCAATAAATTATATACCAAAATGCTTGGAATGAAACATAGAACATGTGGAAACTGAAATTTGCCATGGAACTGCTGCCATGTGTAAATAGCACCACCTGAAAGTCTGCTGTGGCATAAGTAAGAGAACAAAATGTTTACAATAAAATACCTCAAAATAAAATAACAGCTGTATTCTATAAACATTTAAGGGGACGTCCAACCTAACTTTGGTCAAATTTCATGTAATTTTCTTTCAAGTCTAAAAAAGGCCCAAAATGAATAACCCCAATTAATTATATACCAAAATGCTTGGAATGAAACATAGAACATGTGGAAACTGAAATTTGCCATAGAACTGCTGCCATGTGTAAATAGCACCACCTGAAAGTCTGCTATGGCATAAGTAAGAGAACAAAATTTTTACAATAAAATACCTCAAAATAAAATAACAGCTGTATTCTATAAACATTTAAGTACATACTCGAAGAAATCTTTTCCTAATTCATGAAAGTAATGAAGATTGAGACCAAATTTTATAAGTGGAGTGCTCACTGATTGAAGGCAGACATTTTCTTTTGTTTATGTTTTGATTTGGGGAGTTCAACAAAGGTCAACTTGAAGGAGTCCAGCAGAAGAAGTATGGAAGGACAAAAGAGTGTCTCCCAATATCAAGATGTATGTGTTACTGTAATGGTTTGGAAAGAAAATATGATATTCTCCTATGTAGAATGCACTGCAACGTCATACATTGTAGCTGAATAAATATATTTACAAACCCCTTGCACTGTAACCCCTTTTATCCCATGCATCAATTTGATAGTGATTAAATTGTTAAATTTGTCTGGTTTATCAATAAGTATATTAGCTTTGTTTAACTCTTGGACACCAATACACTCATGATATCTGTTGGAGAAGAAATAAGGGTAACTGTAACCTGTCACTGCAATAAACCATCTAAAGTACATTGTTATTCAAAACACATCAAATCAACCTTACATAACCATTATTGCATGTACTTTCCCCAAGGAGGCTTATTGACATATTGAGATCAGAAGGGCACATCCAGAGGGTCTCACATATTTTTTTCAAGAACGCAGTACACAAAGCAATCCCCAAAAGATGACAAGTGAGCTCCATTTCACACAAAAAATTTCGGGGGGGGGGGGGGGGGGCTCTCTTCCTTGTATGACTCTACCTCCGGCACTCAAGGCATATGCCTTTTTTCTCAAAGTTTAACTCTTTTTTCTTTTTGAAGATCCTGGCCACACATGTTCCAAACACTATCAGACAGGTAAACCTCCAAATAAGTGTATCTGCAAAAATCATGTTACATTGCAAAACATTCTTTTTAGAGTTTTAGTTCTGGACCTTTCATGCTTCTTACTTCCAACTATAACACTTAATTTGTCGATTAATGGGTGAATAGAAACGTCCTGCCATAATCAACATTTTGAGTTCCATAAGCCTTCAAAACAGCTCTGATAAAAGTGTCAAACATCAGATTGGTGGCTTTATACAGAATATTCATTAGGTTGTTGCTTGATAATAGGAACAAAATCTTCACAAGAAAATTCTGTAGCAATACAATTGAGGGTATTAGCAGGCACTTTGCAACAAATTGTAACAAATCAACTAGTTATAAACAAAATTTTCTAACTCAAAAGAGTGAAAAAGTACTACAACTCTGAAAAAATGTGGGAAGAAACACATGCTACAGAAGCTACACAGGCATTGTTTCCCCATGATGCTCGATCACAAAACCAAATATCCTTCAAATTGGAGTAGCAATGGTTGAGATACAAGGGGGAATGTTGGTACATGTAATGATGAATGGGTAAGACTAAGATTAAGAGGACAGGGGTCACCACTGCACGGCCTTAGATGCACCTTTGAATTTCCAACTTCCAGGTCTGGGGCATAATAATCGCAACACACCCACCTTATCAGTTCATAATTTCAGTAAAATAAAAGAAATTATCAATTTGAATTAAATAATAGATGATGGAAAATATTTGGCTTCCTTCGCCTTCTCGTACTATTTAATTACCCCAAACAATATCAGTTTGATGCCGACAAACGAAACTGAACGCATGTGGTTTGGTTTAAAAGTAACTCGGCATGAATAATGAAGAAATTGCGAATATTTCATTTATTTAAAAGCCAATTGCAGCTAATATTGACCGTGCATTCGATAATTCGTTTCGGTTTTGACCACACGGCCACGCTGACACTCCGTGACAGCGGTTATGTTTATTGTGATATGCAAATTGGGGGATGGTTTCCGGTGAAGGAGATTTGTCACATTTGTCAGTGTAAAACGATCATAAAAGACACTGATCGACGCTTGTATTACTATGGTTGGTTGCAAAAAAAACCTAAATTCTCAGCATCGTCCAAGCGCACCTTATTTAAAAGCACGAATGCATCATTTTCAACCCATCTTCAATCGGTCCTTTGCAGACATCAAACATACCCGCCTTCAAATTCCATGGTTACTAGGAAGTAAATAACTTCGCAGCGACAGGGGGAAATTAACACACTCAATATAGTTCCAGGTCACTTGGAATATACTTCGTGAAAAAGTGATTTCTGAAGCATTCTGCTTACTTTGTTATGAATATTGCCTTATTTTATGTGTATCGTCCCGATTTTATACACTCGGTTATTTTTTTTACAAGTGGTTCATGTTGTCTTTCTAGTGCGCAATAATTCAGATTTTTTGTCAACAAAAAAGTTCAGACGGCCTGTAAACACGAGAGGGAATTTCGAACCATATTTTGCAGTTATGACATTAACAGCTCAAGTACTTGCTGTCACCTGTTTGCAAATCCGCTCATACATTGTCTCGAACAAATAAAGGGCGTGATCACGTCCTTGCATTCTTACGACTGCCCAAATTGAGTATTTCTGCAAGAACCACATCGTAATCACATGACCGGAAAAACATCGTTGAAACATGGCCACATCCGGAACATCAAAAATTTGTGTTGGTGTTATTACATTCAAACGTCAAAACCCACCAGAGTGTGTGTCAAAAAAATGCTTTCTCCGAGTCTGTAGTATGTTATCATTATATTGAGGACAAGGCTTTCGAATTACCGATTATTTTGTGGTTTTACCAGTTCGTTACTTATGCCATTTGCAAATTAATCTTCTTCAAAATCATAAAATTCACTTTTTTTCCTGAAAAAAATTATATGTACCATTTCTATGCACTTTACTCATTATTTTGATATATAATTTGCCTTTCCTTACTTCTCTTATCTGTTTCTGAGGCATTGGGAAAAATGTAAAAAAAATGACCAAAGTTAGGTTGGACGACCCCTTAAGTACATACTCGAAGAAATCTTTTCCTAATTCATGAAAGTAAAAAAGATTGAGACCAAATGTTATAAGTGGAGTGCTCACTGATTGAAGGCAGACATTTTCTTTTGTTTATGTTTTGATTTGGGGAGTTCAACAAAGGTCAACTTGAAGGAGTCCAGCAGAAGAAGTATGGAAGGACAAAAGAGTGTCTCCCAATATAAAGATGTATGTGTTACTGTAATGGTTTGGAAAGAAAATATGATATTCTCCTATGTAGAATGCACTGCAAAGTGCAAAGTCATGCATTGTAGTTGAATAAATATATTTACAAACCCCTTGCACTGTAACCCCTTTTATCCCATGCATCAATTTGATAGTGATTAAATTGTTAAATTTGTCTGGTTTATCAATAAGTATAATATCTTTGTTTAACTCTTGGACACCAATACACTCATGATATCAGTTGGGGAAGAAATAAGGGTAACTGTAACCTGTCACTGCAATAAACCATCTAATGTACTTAAAAGTACATTGTTATTTAAAACACATCAAATCAACTTTGCATAACCATTATTGCATGTACTTTCCCCAAGGAGGCTTATTGACATATTGAGATCAGAAGGGCACATCCAGAGGGTCTCACATATTTTTTTCAAGAACGCAGTACACAAAGCAATCCCAAAAAGGTGACAAGTGAGCTCCATTTGACACAAAAAATTTCCTGGGGGGGGGGGGGGGGGCTCGCTTCCTTGTATGACTCTACCTCCGGCACTCAAGGCATATGCCTTTTTCTCAAAGTTTAACTCTTTTTTTCTTTGTAAAGATCCTGGCCACACATGTTCCAAACACTATAAGACAGGTCACCCTCCAAATAAGTGTATCTGCAAAAATCATGTTACATTGCAAAACATTCTCTTTAGACTTTTAGTTCTGGACCTTTCATGCTTCTTACTTCCAACTATAACACTTAATTTATCGATTAATGGGTGAATAGAAAAGTCCTGCCATAATCAACATTTTGAGTTCCATAAGCCTTCAAAACAGCTCCGATAAAAGTGTCAAACATCAGATTGGTGGCTTTATACAGAATACTCATTAGGTTGTTGCTTGATAAGTAATAGGAACAAAATCTTCACCAGAAACTTCTGTAGCAATACAATTGAGGGTATTAGCAGGCACTTTGCAACAAATTGTAACAAATCAACTAGTTATAAACAAAATTTTCTAACTCAAAAGAGTGAAAAAGTACCACAACTCTGAAAAATGTGGGAAGAAACACATTCTACAGCAGCTACACAGGCATTGTTTCCCCATGATGCTCGATCACAACACCAAATATCCTTCAAATTGGAGTAGCAATGGTTGAGATACAAGGGGGAATGTTGGTACATGTAATGATGAATGGGTAAGACTAAGATTAAGAGAACAGGGGTCACCACTGCACGGCCCTAGATGCACCTTTGATTTTCCAACTTCCAGGTCTGGGGCATAATAATCGCAACACACCCACCTTATCAGTTCATAATTTCAGTAAAATAAAAGAAATGATCAATTTGAATTAATTAATAGATATTGGAAAATATTTGGCTTCCTTCGCCTTCTCGTACTATTTAATTACCACAAACAATATCAGTTTGATGCCGACAAACGAAACTGAACGCATGTGGTCTGGTTAAAAAGTAACTCGGCATGAATAATGAAGAAATTGCGAATATTTCGTGTATTTCATTTGTTTAAAAGCCAATTGCAGCCAATATTGACCGTGCATTCGATAATTCGTTTCGGTTTTGACCACACGGCCACGCTGACACTGAGTGACGGCGGTTATGTTTATTGTGATATGCAAATTGGGGGATGGTTTCCGGTGAAGGAGATTTGTCACATTTGTCAGTGTAAAACGATCATAAAAGACACTGATCGACGCTTGTATTACTATGGTTGGTTGCAAGAAAAAACTAAATTCTCAGCATCGTCCAAGCGCACTTTATTTAAAAGCACGAATGCATTATTTTCAACCCATCTTCAATCGGGCCTTTGCAGACATCAAACATACCCTCCTCAAATTTCATGGTTACTAGGAAGTAAATAACTTCACAACATCTGGGGGAAATCAACACGCTCAATATAGTTCCAGGTCACTTGGAATATACTTCGTGAAAAAGTGATTTCTGAAGCATTCTGCTTACTTTGTTATGAATATTGCCTTATTTTATGTGTATCGTCCCGATTTTATACACTCGGTTATTTTTTTAAAAGTGGTTCATGTTGTCTTTCTAGTGCGCAATAATTCAGATTTTTTGTCAACAAAAAAGTTCAGACGGCCTGTAAACACGAGAGGGAATTTCGAACCATATTTTGCAGTTATGACATTAACAGCTCAAGTATTTGCTGTCACCTGTTTGCAAATCCGTTCATACATTGTCTCGAACAAATAAAGGGCGTGATCACGTCCTTGCATTCTTACGATTGCCCAAATTGAGTATTTCTGCAAGAACCACATCGTAATCACATGACCGGAAAAACATCATTGAAACATGGCCACATCCGGAACATCAAAAATTTGTGTTTGTGTTATTACATTCAAACGTCAAAACCCACCAGAGTGTGTGTCAAAAAAATGCTTTCTCCGAGTCTGCAGTATGTTATCATTATATTGAAGACAAGGCTTTCGAATTACCGATTATTTTGTGGTTTTACCGGTTCGTTACTTACGCCATTTGCAAATTAATCTTCTTTAAAATCCTAAAATTCACGTTTTTTCCTGAAAAAAAATTATATGTACCTTTTCTATGCACTTTACTCATTTTTATATAATTTGCCTTTCCTTACTTCTCTTATCTGTTTCTGAGGCATTAGGAAAAATGTCAAAAAATTTACCAAAGTTAGGTTGGACGACCCCTTAACATAATGAAGCATAGGCGGCGTGTTCAGGTCGACATATGTAAAACTGATAAAAAAAAAAAAACCTGGACATGGATTCAGGATACGCGACACTCCTCTCCTGATTTCCAGAGAAATCACTACTATATTAAAAGTTAAAATTCAACTTATAGTCTTTTTACTTCCTTTACCTACTGGGGGAAACTTTTAGTAAGATTACACATGTCAATGATGATCAAATCGAATGGCGGAAAATTAACATAATGAAGCATAGGCGGCGTGTTCAGGTCGACATATGTAAAACTGATAAAAAAAACAAAACCTGGACATGGATTCAGGATACGCGACAGTTTGGGAGTATTTCTATCCAGAGGCATTCAATATTACATAGTTCGGGGTCAGTTCTATGTCGAAAACTGATGCCTTCTTTAAGATATACCGCCACACCTCCGCCCCTTGTCAACCGATCGTTACGTATTGCGGCCTGAAAGCCAGGCAGGTGGACTTTCGATGTTGAGACGTCAGCATTGAACCATGTCTCGGTGAGGGTAAGGATATCAATGCTATAGCTAGCTTGTGAGGTACGTTCGCACTTTGTATATTAAGGGAACAGATATTTAGGATGTTGCTTTTGTTGTTTGAGTCAGCTGAATCTGGGCCCGTGTTCAATTCAACGTCACCCGATATCAAAATCAGCATTGAAAGCATCAAGAGAACGAATCCGATAAGAGGCACTGTAGATGTTCCAGTGAGGTCCCTGTCCGTCACCGAGACAGCTCCACAATTACACGAATATCATGTGTTTTGCCAGACACAATACGCAAGGGTTTTCTATTGGGGGCTATAGTCCAGTGGTGCAGGGAGCTTTCTGTCATCTTTGAGTGGAAGAAGAGTGCACACATAATAGTAAAAACTGGCGAGGAGTTTTTTCCTCCTTAGACGCAAGCATTGAACCATTAGTAACATGGTACAATATGCACCATATTTGACGCTTTTGAAGGTTGTGTTTAAGGGCCTATATAAGTAATGGAATTTTGTTTATTTTTAAATTCTCACCTCTCATATTCCTTAAATTCAGATTAAATATACACAAATTATACACCAAAATGAAGGTTGGGATGTATAGAACACGAAACACATGCGTAATCAACTCATAGAGTCGACTGTAGGCACCACTGGTTCCTGAAAGTCTGCTACCGTATTCGCACCAGAACTGATAATAAAATAATATTTCATCAGAACAACTTGTGGCCAAATGTGCTTCATATCTCCAAGAACAAAGCTAGGCATTCAAAACACTTTCGAATACTGCGATAGGACTGCATTTTGGAAAAGGAGAACACTGTCTGCATTTTTTATTGAAGATGGTTTCCATGCTCGACAGACATGCGCAAATCACTTGTTACCACGAATTTCCATCGAAAAACAAAATCGTAATTCTAAGAAATTTCAACAGGTATCATGATACCTTGCATTGAATATGGCAACTGTGCAATCTCAATCTAATAACAGTATACTGTATGAAGGCGATCTTTTTCATTATTTGGTTTAAGACGGCGTTGTTTTTACATGCTTTTTCTGTCCGATGACGTCGACCGGAAATCGAAAGTATACTCGTACGTAAACAAAAGCAAAGGCTTTTGGAATTTTCCCCAATGCAGCTCTGTCGCCGTATTTTGAAGAATTTTTATCCCCTAGCTTTGTTCTTGGATATGTAAAGCACATTTGGCCACAAGTTGTTTTCGTGAAATATTATTAAATTATCAGTTCTGGTGCGAATACGGCAGCAGACTTCCAGGAACCAGTTGTGCCTGCAGTCGACTCTATGAGTTGATTACACATGTGTTTCGTATTCTATACATCCCAACCTTCATTTTGATGTACATTTTGTGTATATTTAATTTGAATTGAATGAATATCAGAGGTGAGAATTTTCAAAATAAACAAAATTTCATTACTTATATAGGCCCTTAATGCTGTGACAAAAAACGACAGTACTGAACAAACCGATCCGAGCTCGATATGCATCAATGGTGTCCATTATGTAACTGCAAAAAATAGTACACAAGGGGAATTTCGCGGATGGTTGTATTGTTTACGTGTTCTCGTGTTTTATAGTATCGTTTATTGTATGAATCCAAGTTGGCTTTGCAGAAGATAATACAGAAAAGAAGAAAGGTGTTTACATATATATGAAGATATTTCAATTTAAATGTTAAAAATATGAGAATATATACAAAACAATGCCAAATCGGCAATAGTTTGTCGGGTTTATTGTTCAGCTTTGAGGAGTACTTTAACAGTCGACGAGTATAATTTATTTATTTGAATTAGTAAAAGGACCAATTGCAGTTGAAACCGGAAGTCCTGTCACGAGTAGTACAGACAATACCCGCCAGTAAATGCGCTCACCACCACAAAACTATAAAGTTGCCTGAAATACACAAAGCGTTTGTATTGTACAGTGCAAGGTATACTGCTATATAGGCGACACCGTCCATGAGACCACGAACCGAACCGATCAATCAGAAAGAAAATACCAAGATCACAGAGTGTGGTGACTACGGGAAGTGGAATGCGGACTCCCACCAAATCGCCGTGGGACTGATTTTTCACCAAGAAATCAACCACAACCTCTAAGGACCAAACACCAGTACGCCCGCAAACCCTCACCACATGTACCACCGGGCTGCACCCGGAGATCCATGCGACGAAACTATGCAAGTATCTCATTTGCTGCTGAGAGCAGATGCAAACATCCTTCAAGTTAATAGTACAGATGGGGAGCGCGGTGGCTCAGGAGGTAGGGGTGCAGGCTGCAAGCCGAGAGGTCCTCGGTTCGAATCCCACCTGCGGCAACCGCGTTGTATCCTTGGGCAAGACACTTCATCTCCATTGCCCGTGGGGGCACGATGACGCCGTGTACTAAGGCGTACTGCACGTCAATGGTACGCATGTCTTCAACCAATCTAACCCCTGCCTGTGCTGCAGTGTGGAGTTACGATGTTGGGGAGCTGACAGCTGCTCGTCGTTGCTCGGTGGTTCTCTCCGGGTACTCCGGCTTCCTCCACCCGTAAAACTGTCACGGTCATGATTAGCCATTGTGCATAAATATGTGACCTTAAACATCAATAAATAATAGTACAGATTGACTGGGACAAAAGTGTACTCACTCAGCGCTTTATCACACCAAACTAGTGCACGAGTGCACGATACAGTCACAAGGCCTCCAGTTTCAACTGTATACTGAATAATATACTTAAGAAAGTATATTTTGTCTGCAGAGAAAATAATTACTCACCAATATAAATTGATCCAGTTGGTCTGTTATTTTTTCACACTGCATTACCGCGAAAGAGAGATTTACTAACATTTTGTTATAACTGTAGTATCTTCCAAGGAAATCTTTTCGGTGAGATGAACTCTTGGATGCTGGATATACAGTCGGTAGAGAGGTGGACAGTGGACCGCAGCAAAACCGACCGCGCGGAGCGCGGTTAACACCCATAGAGTTGAAAAAAAATGCAATTATTGTTTGGGTGGAGTCTCCACTCCGCGAGCGATCCAGCGACTGTACACTCCACACGCACTGTGCTTATACTATTGTGAGTACTTGGGTGTCAGAATCTAGCAGGCTAAGGAGATGATCTTGGCTAACTTAAATATATCAATCATGTCAATCAGAAAAAAAACACACCCTAAGGTGAATTACCTTAACAGTCAGACGAGAAGACACAGAGAAGTTGTAAACTGAGGATAATATTCGAGAATTTACAATTTTTTTTTATTTATTTTTTGGTGTTTAAGGTCACATATTTCTGCACAATGGCTAATTATGACCGCCAACTGACAATTGCTGTATTGTATATATATTATTATTGTTATTTATGCACATATATATACTGGGACCATAAGCCATTGTATATATTTTTTCAGTGCTCAATTCCGCAATACACTTACACCGACTATAACACAATACATACAATTCAAAATACACTCATACATGCACTTGCTTTAACACACATTCACACACTCTACAATGCACAATACATTTGCATTCGCTATAACACACACACACACACACACTCAAATTCACACAGATATGTCTATAAACACATGCACTTCAACTTAGACAGTACACGTGACAAGCAAAAATATGCACAGACATTGCCCCCCCCCCCCCACCCCCCATACCCCATCACCCAGTCGTTGACCAACTAATAAGAATTCGTCATGTGTCATTGACCCAAAAGAAAAACAATTCCCGCCTTACGAACAGGCGTGTACACGCTAAAGTTGGTGGTATGGAATTTCCAATCCACCCGAAAGTGTGTACACGGGTAGTTCATAAGGGGAGAACCTCGGGAATGATAGATGACCACTCGCATACACATTTGCGCACACCTATAACAGAAACACTCTCACTCACACAACACATACAAACATTCCACATAGTTATTCAAGTACACAAACTACTTCTCTCATGGTCACACACACATCGAACATTTGGTAGGTTTTATACTACTGGAATGCTTATCATCAAAGACGAATTCACAGCAAATTATCAGCCAAATCGTCTGAGTAGAACAGTGATTGTCGATGATAGGCCAGTTGCCAATTCCAATAACTCATTTGTGTTGGTTGATAAATGTTGCACGAGGGAATTGTCCTTGAACCTGGTAACCTAGTTCCCAGCGGAATCAATTAATGTTGTTTCATTCGTTGACCAGGCAATTTAGTACAAATACATGCTGGCTGGCCGTCATTGTGATCGTGTAAACATGTTTTCCTACCGTTGACACAGTAATTGAATAAAACAAAAACGCTGACCCTTGGAATGTTTGATGGGACAATAGATTAAACGGAAACTCCTGAATAGTGTTCATTGCCACACGAGGCATCACTTTTGTATATTGAGTTGTCAATATTAGTACCATTATAGGCTGATAAAAAGGTGGATACCAGATCAAAAACCCAGGTTTCCTTGCTAGTTTTTGAAGTTCAATCAAATGAACATCATCGTTTGTTTATATGAACCTGTCACATTCCAAATTAAAAATTATCGGAGTGTACCGACGGGCACCCTCCAACAACTTGCAACAAAACAAATTTTAAATAACAAATTCAGACCACCAGATATAATCTAGCCCTCAATCAGGTAATCAGCGTTAGTTTGTCTATTGATGCTTCACAATCAGCTGAAACAAGAGGTAATATGTTTGAGGTTAAGTTTATACCTAGGTGTGCAGTGCTAAGGCTGCTGTGTGAGGAAGCCTGATGCTATCATTAAGGCCACCGATGTCAGTGAAACTATTTGTTTATATAAGTTTTTCCTATTACAGCCATGTTATTGGAGATAGGCGCCGCCCTCCATCCTTTCTTATCAACCTACCTCAATTGTTTACTACAGGCTTGCACTACAGTGGAAGAACCTAACTCGGATAAAATACTCTCTATTTTAATCTTTCCCAAAATTTGGGAAAGAAAAAGTGGTGTAAAAACACCACGAAAAAATAAGCCAAAACTGGGTCGAGCGCCAAATCCACGACTGCCGGAAACAGTGCGCAATGCGTCAATTCGTCATTCTTTTGATTATCCGCACACGTGGTTGGATGTGTGTGCCATCTTTGCTCAGTAACAGTGATATTTTAACTCGTCGATAATGGTTTTCCTGTGACTGGAATTATGGATCTGAAGATTGTATAATAACAGGACTGTGTTTTATATATTCTCGTTTATATTTTCAACCACATTCTCATTGTTTATTATTTACTATTCCGTTTTCGCGAATGTTTTGTTTTCGACATCACGCGATTCGACAATGAATTTTTCGGTTGATTTATTTATTTATTTATTGTTGTTTAAGGTCACATATTTATGCACAATGGCTAATCATGACCGTGACAGTTTTACGGGTGGAGGAAGCCGGAGTACCCGGAGAGAACCACCGAGCAACGACGAGCAGCTGTCAGCTCCCCAACATCGTAACTCCGCACAGCAGCACAGGCAGGGTTAGATTGGTTGAAGACATGCGTACCATCGACGTGCAGTACGCCTTAGTACACGGCGTCATCGTGCCCCCAAGCGGGCAGTGGAGATGAAGTGTCTTGCCCAAGGACACAACGCGGTTGCCGCAGGTGGGATTCGAACCGAGGACCTCTCGGCTTGCAGCCTGCACCTCGACCTACTGAGCCACCGCGCTCCCTTTCGGTTGATGAATAATTGTTTTTGGAGTTAGGTGTCAATCTGGGACTGTCTGGACAGGATTTCTTCACTCCGTTGAGGGCTGAATTTCTCGTTTTTTCGGTCCCTGTCGACCGTCTGGGTTCTGTCATGTACCCACCGGTTTTTTTCTGCCACCTTCTCTCGTAGTTGAGGGTGTTCTTCTACTTTCTGTTTCTGTTGAGTTCACCTTTTTCTTCTACTGCTCTCACCTCTGTTATTTCCAGTTCGGTTCCTTTAGGGCAATTCCTTTTGCCCTCGCCCTGGTGCGTTCTCGTGGCCGTTTCTTCCGCACCCGCGGGTGATGTGGAACGCTATCGTTTCGGGAGCCTCCCGACTCGACCACGTCTGGTGTGAGTTTACCCCCTCCGTGGGGGATGTGTAGCTCCTCCCGCCCCTGCGGGGGGGGGGGGGGCACTGTCGTTTCGGGGCCCCCCGACTCGACCACATCTGGTGTGAGTTTGACCCCCTCCTTGGGGGATGTGCAGCTCCTCCCGCGGGGGGTAGGAACGCTTTCGTTTCGGGGTCGCCCGATTCGACCACGTCTGGTGAGAATTGCTCCCCCTCCGTGGGGGATGTGCAGCTCCTCCTGCACCAGCGGGGGAGGGGGGTGGGGGTGGGGAACGCTGTCATTTCGGGGCCTCCCGACTCAACCATGTTATTCCCCTTCCGTGGGGAATGTGCAGTTTTTTACGGTGGTGGATACTGCGGGAGCTGTTGGATTTCTGGTGAAGAGATGCCTGGTTCCGGGACTATGCACCCTCTCCAGTCGACATCTGAGGCTGTCACTAGGGTTGTGACTCCTCCTTTGGAGGCCGAGTTTGGTGGCTCTCTCCGCCTTTCCACCAGTTCCGACAGCGCCCGTCGTATCTGCTGCTACTGCTGTTCCGTCTACAACGTCATTGGGCACCGTTTTTAGCCGGCCTCGGCTTATCCCTGCAAGGGTCTGCAGGGATGTCTGTAGTGTGGTTGTGGGGTTTCGGCCTCAGCCTTCCCCGACTTCCACTCGGCGAAGTCGGCTGGGGCTGCCGACTGAACCCCCTACTGTGTCCTCTCAGCCGTTGAGCACAGTAGTTTTATACCTGCAGTGGTCTGCTGCGGTGTCTGGTTGTGTAGACCTCGGGTATCGGCCTCAGCCTTCCCTGACTTCAACTCGGCGAAGTTGGAAGTGGCTGCCGGCCGGACCCTCTACTGTGGTCTCTGCGCCGTCGAGCACCACAGTTGTCATTGGTTTCGGATGTTCTTAGTGGGACATTATGAACTCCGTGGCGTTTCCGTCCACTCATTCTGGCCACACGACCAGTTTTGGGGGACCAACGTCTTGTGCAGCCTGGACCTTCTGCTCTGCAGAGGTCCGCGGTGACTCTCATTAGTTCCCGCTATGTTGATCCTCGGGGTGTGTCACACCCCTATACACGTCAGCCTTCATACGTTTCGGCTGCCACCCGTTGTCCCACGTCGGGTGTTTTTGGAGGATCGTGACCCTTCGCTGGTTAAGAGGGTCAGAGGTGAAGCCACTTTGCCGGTTCGTTCCCCTGTCGAACCGGCCAGTACGGGCAGTGAGCTTAGGGAGGCCCTCTCCTTACTCACTCAGGTTCTGTCAAAGAGCCTTCCCGTTGCTTCCAGCGAGGCAGCAAGTGGTTTCCAGGCGCCCCCTATGGCGCCGCCTCCCGGGATTGGAAACAGGCCGCTTTCTGATCCCCCTGGTTTTCCGACACCATGGGAGGCGTCGGCTGGTTTGCCCACGATGGGCTATGTGTCTTCCGACTCAGGGGAAGAGTCAGACATGCTTGATGTCGAGAGCCAGCAGTCTTAGGACTTGGGGGCAGCTCTTGATTTCGTGTTTCCTTCCGGATCTCAAACCATCTAACCAGTCGACAGTGTCAGCCAGGCCACGATCATCGGTCGCGCGCCAACAGCCTATGGAGCAACCCGCTTCTGGGCGTCTTCGACCGTGCCAGTCGGTACAGTTGGTTGAAGCATTTTCAGCCTTGGACTCTAAGCTAAGTTCCAAGGCTATGAAGACTCTGTTCTTCACCAGGGTTGACACCTTTTTGCCTCCGGCGCGATATCGTTCCTACGATTCCGCCAATCCGTCAGTCTACCAGACTTTGACGGTTTTGGATCAGGACTCCAATTCCCTCGGGCTTTCCAAGTCCAAGTCTGCCGTCATTCTGATGACGACTCTGGAGTCCACATTGGGCTTATCGAGAGAGATGCTTGGTATGCTTTCTCTCTCCGATCACGTCGTCTCAGCTTTGCTGCTTATCTGCCTCCAGATAAGTTTGACGCGGTACAGGCTCCTTTGCGTGTGCTGTCCAAGGTGTTCATGCATCTTACTCATACACATGCCTGTAACATGGCTAATCTGGAATTAGTTCGAAGGGACTCTGTGCTGGACACAGGCCGATCCCTTCCTGAGGAGCAGTGCGATACTCTTCGATCTGCTTCTTTGGCACGTCCGCAACTTTTCCATGGTTCTGTGTTGATGGTCTGGGATGACGTCCTACGTCATTCCAAAGATCAGCTGCTGTTCTTCAGCTTGATCAGCCTTCTAGGGTAGGCAGGGGCCGTTCCAAGCCTAACAAGTATCCTCTGCTTCCTCTGCGATGCAAAGGGGCTGATCCTTCTGCCACCGCTTCTACTTCTTACTCAAGGGGTAAGGGCAAGCGTCGACAGTCTTGAGGGAAGTCTCAGGATTCTTCATTCAGTAGAGGAGGTGTTTTCTCCTCTCGCAAGCCTCGTCGGGGTTCAAAATGAAGGTCCTCACCTCGACTCGTCCCAGGTTGGAGGAAGGATAGCAGAGTTTGCAAACTGTTGGGCCACCATCACATCCGATCCTTGGGTGTTCGATGTTGTTCGGTCCGGGCTGCGAATATCCTTCCGAAGGCACCCCATTCTGTCCAGGGTGCCTCTTCCAACCACAGTTCCTTCAGACATTTTACGTCGGGAACTTTTGTCCACGGAGATAGACAATCTCCTGACAAAGGCGGCGATTGAGGTCATCAAGAACATTAGGTCAGTGGGTTTCTATTCCCGCCTGTTCTTGGTGCCGAAGAAGGATGGCCGACTCCAACCGGTTATCGATCTGAGTTTCCTGAACCAGTCTACCATTGCTCCCAAGTTCAGCATGGAGACTTTCAGGTCGGTCCTCCGTTCAATTCACCAGGGAGATTTCGCTTCCAGCTTCGACCTGCGAGACGCTTACTTTCACGTTCCGATTCATTGGGCATTACGGAAGTATCTCAGGTTCGTTTTTCTGGGGCAAGTTTACCAGTTCAAGGCCATGCCTTTCGGCCTCAACCTGGCTCCTTGGGCCTTCACCAGACTGATGTCGCATGTGATAGCTTTCCATTGCACACAGTCCAGGGTGACTACTTCGGCATATCTGGACGATATCCTCCAGGGGCATTCCAATGCTGCCTTACTGAGTCGGATGTCGCCACTCTGTTGAGCTTGCTCACGTCGCTAGGTTTCAGAGTCAACGAGAAGTCGGACCTGGTCCCTTCTCAGTCGATTTATCATCTGGGGATGGCTTTCCGCACACAATTCAATTTGGTGGCGGTTCCCCAGACCAAGGCTGTGATTCTCTCAGCTTTTGCTCTGACTCTGTCCCAGTCCGATGGCTCGGAATATTCTCCGGCTAATCGGTCTCTGCTGTTTGGTGACGGATCTCATTCCTCTAGGTCGGCTGCGTGTCAGACCTCTCCAACACTTTCTGCTCAGTCGTTGGAGGCCGAATGTAGATTTTCTGGATCTGGTGCTTCAGTTTCCGGAATATCTTTATCTTCACCTTCTCCTCTGGGCGGATGTCCAGTGGCTTTCGCAGGGTGTTCCGTTGGACTTACCCACGTCCGATCGCCTTCTGACGACAGATGCCAGCAATCTCGGATGGGGTGCGACATTGGATCCTCTAGGTCTTTCCATTCACGGGATGTGGGACCAGGATCATGCAGCTCTACACATCAACCAGAAGGAGCTTCTTGCTCTTCTTCTGAGTTTCAGGCAGTGGATCACTCACCTGTCGAATCGCCAGGTCCTTCTGTTGTCCGACAATTCGACGGTGGTTGCTTAAATTCGGAACCAGGGTGGCACGCACTCTGTTGCAATGTACAAATTGGCCCGGGATCTTTTACTGCTCGCTCAGGATGTCCACGCCGGGGTGGCTGTTCATCACATTCCTGGTCGTCTGAACGTCCTAGCCGACTCCCTGTCCCGTCGGGGCAGGGTCATTTCCACCAGGTGGATGCTCCACATGGCGGGTTCCATCGATCTCTTGCGACTCGTTGGAACCATCCGGTGGACACTTTGGTGTCCCCGTGTCCAGATGCTCTGGCTTTCGCCGTGGACGCTCTGGCCCTCCTTTGGGATGGTCTTGTCGGCTACGCCTTCCTACCGGTTCCGATTCCACATAAGGTTCTCACCCAGATATGAACCTGCAGTCGTCGAATCCTTTCGATCACACCCGTTGCCTCGGTGGGAGTGGATCAATCTGCTCCCTTCTCTTTTAAGCGGCGGTTCCGGCATGTCTCCCTCTACCTCGCGACTTTCTTTGCCAAAGTCGCCCGAGGAGGTTTCACATTGACCCGACTTCATTGTGCCTTCGCACATGTCTGTATCGGGTCCTGTCTCCTCCGTAGTGGTTTTTCGAGGCACGCAGTGGAGTTGCTTTTCTTCTTCAAGGAGGCACTCACTCCACTGGTTTAGCCTCTGTGGCTAAGTGGAAGGTTCTTATGTCGATGGTGTGCGATCACTCTGTTGCTTCTGTCACCCCTTCGATCACACCGTTTGCGGAATTTCTGGTATATGTTTGTTTCTGGGGGTCTCCAGCAATGGGTACATGTCCATGCTTCGGAGACATTTTTTCATATGTGATACCGCATTGTTTCGACACTCATCCTTGCCTCTCCAAGCTTGTTCTGCTCTTTTCCTTGAAAAGGCCTAGGACTTTGCAGTTTACTCCAAGATGGTCACTTTCTTGAGCGCTGCTCTGCTTGGGGGTGGGGGGCGTCCGCGCCTTTATCCTGGATGAATATGCGTTTTCTCACATGCCAGATCTCTCCTGCATCCATTTCTTGATGGATTTGTCTTGCTATTCGTGCAGCTTCCGCTCGTCTAGCTACTGGTGATTGTATTACCTATTGTTTTTTCTGCCACGAGGTGCGTGCATTGTCTTCCTCTTTTCATAACTCTGTCATGTTGTCGGATGACGGATGTTATACTGGCAGCCTTCTGGAGAAATGCTACATTCTCCTTTTATCTGCGACAGTTGCAGGAGCCAACAGAGAACCTTGGGGCCCTCTTTCTTCGGCTCAGGCTGTTGTCTATCCCAGCCTTTCAGCTTTTTTCTGGGTCGGTTCCAGCTTTGTGCCGTTACTGCCCTTTCTGTCTGTGCGTTACACTTCACCATACGCCTCATCTTGCATTGTCATTTCTAATGTTTGTGATGCTATGGTTTGATAGGCCTAGGGATCTCTTCCTCTGTCCACGGTCTCAGTGCTATTGAGTTATGTGTGGGTTGGTTATGTGATTCCCTCCATCCTTTTGTCTATTCAGCCTGTAGTAAATAATTGAGGTAGGTTGATAAGAAGTATAAATTTTATAGTAAATTTCCTTTCTTATTATACCTACCGAAATTGTTTACATGGAGGCCCTCCCGTCTTCTTATTCGGGTAAGAATCCTTCCTCCCCGCTGATCACATAACTTCTGTGTTGTTAGGAATCAAAAGAATGACGAATTACCGCATTGCGCACTGTTTTCCGGTAGTCGTGGATTTGTACTTTGGAAGAGCGTCCCATACTGGGTGTGCGCCGATGGCGCTCGACCCAGTTTTGGCTTATTTTTTCGTGGTGTTTTTACACCACTTTTCTTTCCCAAATCTTGGGAAAGATTAAAATAGAGAGTATTTTATCCGAGTTAGGTTCTTCCACTGTAGTGCAAGCCTGTAGTAAACAATTTCGGTAGGTATAATAAGAAAGGAAATTTACTATAAAATTTATACTTTTTCAGTGGTGCTAGCTGCCGTGCGGCACAAATATATCACTGTAGATTAAGGTTAATATGTAGCAACCTCAACCTCCACTTGTATGCTAACCATTTATCGCTGTCACCCAACTGTCTCTGCGGTGAAATTGAGTCGACAGAGCATTTGCTGCTTTTTGTCTGCTTCACCTCAACGTCCGTAACCACACAATTAGCTTACTACCATTTGGTGTTAACGTATCCACTCTACTTTATGAATCTGAACTGCTAAGTAATAAGGAAAATCTTTCCGTCTTTTTAGCAGTTCAGGAATATATTCTGGCAACTAAGTGTTTCTAGCAATATATTATAAGGATGTTAGCCATTATGTGGAAGTATATGACCCCAAACACCAACAAATAGACAAATAAATAAATAAATTAAAAGGATGTGCTGTGACATCTATAACACAACTGTATGGTTTATGTTAGCAGAAGCCACGTTTGATTGATTTGCTCCCAGGTTGGCTCCCTCTTTCCCTTATCCCCTTTCTTCTACCTTCCACTCCTCTCTTGTTTTCCACCTGTTTAGTAGCTCTTACCTTTCCAAATATCAATTAGATCCCCCTATTCAGCTTGTAGCTTTAGGAAATCCGGGAGACGACCTTAATAAGCATAATGCTTACTGTCGTTTCCTGTCCCTATAAAATTTACGCTATACAACATACGATATGTTATTGACAATTACTTAATTTTATGCCTTCATTTTGTTGCATATTATGACGTATCTATTTACGTATGTATGTTAAAGTTATTCTTCTAATAACTATTGTTTAAATTATTATCTGTTAGAATACAGTCGTTTATTGATTTTCTGTCGTTCCTCTCCCAGGTCCATTTCCCCTTATACCTTGCGTCCCTGTTCAGAATCTTCAGACCGAGCTCATTTGTGAAGTTCAACAGCTTCCTTCCATTCCTGTTGACTTTCTTGTCCCCGCCCTCTATGCCTTCTTCCATATCACCTATGTGTCCATTAAAGTCACCCATCAGAATTATACCGAGCCCCCTGTTTTCTAGTTCTGTGATATTAGACCTTAGTGTTGAGTATATCGAGTCATTCCACTCGGGTTTGCTTCTCCCCACCGCACAATACACAATCCCAAGGGCAATACTTTTGTTTCTTAGATTGATCTTTACCCATCCAATTTCTTTCGATACCTCAGCCAAGGTGCTGACATCTTCCAGGTCTGTGATCAGCGACGGTTTTAAATCCTCTTTAATGTACATGCCTACCCCTCTCCCCTTCCTCTGGCCTTCCGTTCGCCCTACACTTATCCGCACGCACCCCCTTACTTGGTCTACCCATGACTCGTGTCTTACCCACGTCTCGCTTAAGCCCATGACACCAAAGTCCTCTGCCTCGATCAATCTAGCAATATCACTTACTTTCCGGTGGAGATCCTGGATGTTGCAATAACCCACTTTCAGGGTACCGAGATTCATTGGCTTCCGCCTACTGGTCCCATTGTTTTCTGGCGCTAACCTTGGTAAACGTATTCTGTCCCCCTCGCTCTTGTTCACCCCACCTGTGTCCACTCTTGTTATACTTGCCGCTGGCCTCCCACCCCGCTCCTCTTTGAAAAAGGCGCCGCTGCCCGTAGAACTTTATCTCCCAATACCCGTTTCCCATCCTGCTAAGATGCAGCCCGTCACGCCCGTACATGCTCGCGTTGCCCCAAAACGTGTCCCAATGGTCGATAGAGGGTATTCCCAGGTCAACACAGTAGTCCTCCAACTCCTCATTCAGCGCCAAAATCCTTGAGTTCCGTTCGTCCCCACCTCCAGAGACAGGAAGGACCCCGGATACAACTACTCTTGCATTCCTACTTAGCAGTTTGCTGACTAAACCTCTATACGACTCCACCAAACTTACTGCCTTTCTTTCCCTGATATTGCTGGTCCCCACATGGACCACCACTACCGGTTCCGATTCTGACCCTGCCACAATACCATCTACCCTGTTCCTCAGATCCTCCACCTTCGCCCCCGTAAGCACAAGACTGTTCGATTAGATCTATCGGGACCACAAACCACATTGTCAATCTCACGTACAATGCTACTCCCTGCTACAAGTAATTTTCTTCTTCTGCCCCCAGTTCCTATATCACCTGCAACATCTGCAGCTCGCCTCGTTTTGCATGCCTCCGGCCCCCTCTTTCTCTTCACCGTCCCTCCTTACCCCATCTGTCCTAGCAACATCAGCAACCACCTCTCCCCCTCAATGCACCCCTCATTCTCATCCCCAGGGGTGTCAGAATCTAAAACACTGAACCTATTCTCGAGACATCGCCTAGCAACCTTGGCAGCCTTACGCCGACTCTGGCTTCCTGACTCTATGCAGCCCTGTCCTGATGCAACCTTTCGAATTGTCCTACTGGATCCCCCTCCTCCTCAGTTACACCCCCACATCAAGCGTTCTTCTCCCACGTTTCCAGCCTCCTAATTTCCTCCTTGAATCCACAACGACCTTCCACCCACCTTCCACCTCACCATCATAGGTAACCTTCAACAGTGCTTCCAGATACACCAGCCCTCCCCAACCTCCCCTTCAGCTCCGCAGTTTCCCAATCGAATCCAATATAAGGTTACTGACTTTTGTTTTGTAGTCGTTCTGATAGATCTATAGATTTGTTTAGTCCTGCGTATTTAATTATGATAACTTGTTGTTTCTATTATGGTACCATATTCTAGTACCGGGCGTCTAAATGATCTGTAAAACTTGTGAAGCACGTTTTTACTTACTCCCCAATTTTTACCTCTCATCATCTTCAGACAAAAAACAAAGTAAACAAAAACTGGTCAAACTTTTCAAAAGTGGGTTCCAAGCTCATGATGGGCTTATATTAATCACAACATGTATTAATTAATAGAGGAAGGGATGAAAGGAAGGAATGAAACCTTTCATTCATCGTTAAATCAACTGGTTCAATGAGAAATGCACAGGCAGAAAAACTGATGGTGTACAAATCATAAAATGCATATAAAAAACAAATCACGAAAAATTATCACTAAACGTGAAAAAATAAACACACAATTGTCAAAAAGTTGAAATAAAATAAATTATTTGGGACGCCATTCGGCCTCGAAAGCTGCGTTTTTCGGTCCAAAACGAGACCGAATAGCACGCGAAAATGAATGAGGCCGCGAGGCCGAAAAGCAATGGAGGCTTTTGAAGATAACCTTGATGACACATTTGGGTGTCACTGTTGTTCGAGCTGAGATCGCGGTCCCTGGAGTCGAGGGAAAAATTGGGCACAACTGTGAACAGGAGTGCCATATGTGTAATTTGGGCGTGGTGGAGACCCTGGAACATTTTCTACTAGAATGCCCCAAATACCAGTCTAAATGAACAAGATTCACTAGCAGTGTAATGGGGAAGCGGGATGGGAGAATGAACGATATGTGGTTAGTGAGTGATTTAAAGAAGAGGGTTAATGTGTTAATCGGAGAGATTGAAGAGAATGGGATAAGGGATGTCATCAAGCAGTTCGTCTCCGGATGTTGGAAGGAGAGAAGAAGCGTGGAAATAGGGAGGCAGTTGGGAGCACAAAATGAACGTTAGAACGACCCCAATAATGGAACTTTTTTCCTAAAAACAAATATTTTCCGGGACTTATTCATTTTTTTTTACTTAAAATATTTTTTATCATTACTGAACACCCATAATAGCAAGAAATTAAATGGGAAATATATATAATTACATTTTAGAGTGTCAGTTTCGGTATTTCAAGTCAGATTCGGTATTTAGTGGGACCTGATTCTGGCATTGTTTTTAAAAGCTCTAAAACGATGCAGAACCTGGTGTCATCGATGAAGGGCAATTATGACACGTAGTTTATAGTGGTCATCCCACAATTAAATTTGAATTGCACTGTATTGGAAACCGAACTCTTCCAGTTATTTTACTATTTTGGGGGCTATATTGTAGGCCTATCATTAATTATATCTTTATTATTTATATTTATGTAAGTTTACATGGGTTAATGTTATAAACATATATAGAATGTGAACCAGACTTCTCCTCTTTTTCACTTATCCTAAACAAAATCACTTCCGTAAATTCAACCCATTTTCTCATTTTACCAAAATGGGGCGAAATCACATCGGCGAATCCCCCCCCCCCCCCTCGAAATTGGGGCGAACTCTCCAAAGTGGTTCGAAATCACTTTGGGGCGAGATCACTTTGACAAATGCGACTCATTTTATTCATTGCGTGTGAACCGGATAAGCAGAGTGCCGGAGCTGAAATCTTTCGCCTGATTATATGAAAATGAGATTAAAATTGTGATAAAAACTAATTTTTGCCCAACTCGGTGCCAAAATGGCAGTGGCTTCGTGAAAACAACGCAAAATTGACATTTATTTGAGCAAAATCGGTAAATTATTTATTTTATTTTATTATTGAAAATCGCGGTCTGAAGAGTGTCTGGCCTTCTATATTAGTATAGATAGTATAGACCTATTATTAATTTGAAATGTAAAATTCTGATAATACGACGAGTGCCTGTGGTTCCATTCACTCAGAGCCTGCTTTGATGCACTCGATCTGAGCCTCACAAAAAGGCCATCTTCCCCACAGCACCTAGGCATCACTCTTGTATAATAAAATTCAATTGTCACTGTTTAAAGGTGGTCACTGTCCGAAAGAAGAAGACAAAATTGTGAATGCTGGAAGGACGCGTGGATTTAGATTCTTGCAACCTGAAAAAAGCAGGAACAATAACTCTGTCTTGATGATTCTATCAATGATTTCACGCTTCAGTTTTTGGACAATAATAAGCTAAGGGGTTTCGATTTTCGTACGTTTTGGCGTCGACTCTTCTTAAAATCTCAAGGCGAGTAGACATTAACGAACCGCAAGTTACATATTTTTCCTTCTTATCAGAAATTCGATAATTAATCATTCTTGGAAGACGTGGCTTTCGTCTGTTGGCCGGTTTTGGCATTCCGATGTCGGATTCGGATTCGATTTGCTTTTAGGGTAAAGCTGAAGAATAGGGGACTTTTTATTTTACGTAAAAACAACGCATATTTCTCATCTTTTTTCTACCTTTTCCTATTATTAGTCATGTTTTGGATAAAATTACCGAAAGATATTCACTTATGACTAAGATTAGAGATAATTTAAACCCTTTTAATGTCGCCTGTGCCGGAGATTCGTCTGCATTCTCGCCATTTTGAAGTGCGCGTTTACATAACTTTCGCTTTCTCTTTGGCTGGCGACTGTAGGTCTAGGGTCAGTGTAGTGAGGGTTAGGGTTAGCTTACAAGTAAGCTAACCCTAACCCTCACTACTCTGACCCTAGACCATGTCGAGAACAGAACAAACAAGTGTACCAAAAACAACCAATACACAGAGCAGACGCCGAAAAACGCAAAAAACATGGAGGAAAGATAAACGCAAATGTCACAAAACGCACCGGTAAAAAACGTGCGTTGGGCGGTTATAATTGCCAGTAAAAGTGAATATCTTTAGGTCATTTTATAGAAAACATGACTAGTAATAGGAAAATGTTGAAAAAAGGTGAGAAAAGTGCGTTGTTTTTACGTAAATGGAAAAGTCCCCTATTCTTCAGCTTTACCGCTTTTAGTTTTACTTGCATGTCAGGGCCCTTCCAAGATCGTCATTTACGATAGAAAAAAAGCTGCAGATTGGAACAATATTGAACGTAAGTGACGCAGATGTTTAGCTGTAGTATTTTAATATATTCTGGGCATTTTGTAACTTCCATTTCGCTCAAATGATGACAATATGCCACTTATTAACTTATTGTCTTTGTGCAAATTGTGGTTGGTGATTGAATTTGTGTGCTGGTCAAACGGTGCAGAAACCAAAAAGCCCCTCAGTCTAGTTAAAACGTCGCCAAGCCCTGCACCCCGCATGACGCGAATTTTCCCACAGACATGGGCCCTGAACCCCTTTCCAATGAGGCCAAGGAGAATTGTAATATACATGTACATTTGTTTCCCAAACGTATTGGATTTACCACATCACAATTCAATTTCACATGAGGTTTTACTCACCAGTAGCGCACATGCTTTCAAATTCGCATCCATTTACTCCAATAATCTGCAGTCTGGTCATTTTTTTTATTGCCAATATTGGTGTTTAATGACACTTGACAGCCAGGGTCACCTAGTGTTGGACAGTTTTGCGGGTGGAGGAAGCAGGAGTACCAGATAAAACCACTGACCAATGCCATGGGAAGTAACTGTCAGTGTGCCCCTCATACAAAGCACAAGCAGGCTTAGCATTTGTTGAAGGCAACTGCATCATCGACATGTACACAGTGCCACCATGCCTGCACCTGGGCAATCAGGATTAAGTGCTTTCCCAAGGAGACATCACAGTTACCCATGGAGGGAAGCAAACTGTGAACCTTAGTGTTTGAAGTCCATTTCCATAACCACTGAGCCATCATGTTCCAATGGGCAGTGATGCCCACACATGCATGCATTTACAGTAGGTGGAGAGTGGATTGTAACTAAATCACCCGTGGAGTGGAATTATCACCCAAGCTATAACTTTCAAATTTTGTACATATCGACAAAAACACAAGCAAATTTTCAGCCAATGGACCTCCGGGTGTGAATCTCCACTCTGCAGGTGATTTAGTGATAATACACTCTCCACGTACTGTACCAGATAATAAAAATCATGATCAAAATTTTAATTAATGAAGCATCAGGTTGTACCCAGTGCTTCATTAATGAAATTTTTGATGATTATTCCTATATTTGGTGTTTGGAATCTAATATTAGTGAGTGCATGGAAATATTGCCCACCCATGGAAAATGACCAGTCCACAGTGGCCATACTGTAGAATGTCTACCTGGCTAAAAAGGTTACAACTTGTTTGATTCTTTATGTACTAACAGAAAAAAAAATCATACATTTTACAGCAATGACTTGGTTGAAAAGGTAATTTTTATTTTTCAATTTCTTTTTCAGGAGTGAAAAATGAAGTCACCATTTGGCCTTGTGATTTCAGTTGTATTTATTGCATACATTGCCCACACAATGTACACGTTTTATGGACTTTTTTTCCCCAAACAATGTGTGTCAAAACAGCCCCATAAATGTATTAAACCATACATGCTAAGGAGCAACAAACTAGAAGTGAGTATGTTACTAAAGTGATTATATTATAGAAAGCTTATTTTATATGGACACCATTGTTACTGCAGTAGAGTATTGCTGTTTCTATGCTTCGAATTCTAAGCACTTCAAGTAAACCAAGAATTTAAGGGGAATGTAAACAGAAACAATTTGACAAAAATTGTCGTGTGGAATTTCTTTTTATTCCTAGTTTAGGATGCACTCTTAGTACACTTGCATTCTATAGCATAAATAAGATTTGCTGAGACCTTCAAGAAATTATTTTATAATTGAAATATTTGATAATCTCACTTTTAAAGAGCATATTTTTGAGGCAGACTTGTTCTCATTCTTGTGCAATCCAACCTTTACAAACCTATCCTGACAGTTCCATCTTTTTCGAGTATATATGAGCTGAGACCTGGAATTTTGATATATTGTGTCATGAAAGAAATATGAGGAAAATTTCTGTAAATGTGCAATTTTTTTGTGTGTGGAGCCAATGTCAGATTTCACTGAAAAAGCTGCCCTTCGCACCTACTAGTAATGGCTCTATTGTGTAATATAATTTGCCTTATCACTGTTTCCATTGTGTATGACCATGAATCACTTAATCCTGATTGTCCATGTGGGGTCACATTTGTACTGTATTTTAAGACATACTGTATGTCGATGGAGCACTTGCTTTCAACCAATGCTAACCCCGCTTGTGCGGAGTTTGTACGTTGGGGAGTCTGACAGGTTCTCGCCACTGCTTGGTGGTTCTCTCTGGGTACTTTGGCTTCCTCCACCCATAAAACTCTGATACGAGGTGAACCTGGCTGTCGAAAGTGTCATTAAACCCCCAATAAAAACAAAAAAAGTATGCCCATGAATGCTATTGTCAGCACCAGTAAACTCATTCTGCGAATATGTATTAATTGGGAGATCTATTTCCAGTTAAAATTATACCGAACTTTGTATTCCTAATTTATAGCTCACCAGGCCTAAAAGGCCATGTGAGCTTTTCTCATCACTTGGCGTCCGTCGTCCTGCGTCCGTAAACTTTTCACATTTTCATCTTCTTCTTCTCTGTAACCGCTGAGCAGGTGTGAACCAAACTTGGCAGGAATGGTCTATGGGAGGTCCTCTACAAACAATCCTCATTTTGTTCCCGTCGGATGAAAAACATGGCTTCCAGAGGCATTCTTCGATTCTGGTTTAGTGTTGAAACAATTAATCGATGCCAATGTGATTTTTGTCAAAAGTGGACGATAAAATCTGTAGTCGATTAATTAGTATGTTTTTTGGGCAGGGGTGTGTTATAAGACAGATAACCCAAAATATTGGAAAAATGTAACTACACTGCATTGGTTTTACATTTGTCTTCAAAAGAAGAGTGTCAGCTATTCTACGAGACGTTTCCGCATGCACAATTCACTGCAGGCCTCATGCTGCACTCATGATCAATGTGTCGGGGATGTCTTTGATCTGTCAACATCATAGCAAAATATCCGGTTCAAAGCCCGGTGAGGAAATCAAAGGAATGGAAAGTTTTGAAATCAGAATTTCCATCCGTGCTACACTTCTAACATCTTCAATTAAAGTTCCCCTTGGCCGACTGAAGCCAAACTTGGCATGTGGGTTAGGCATGATTAGAGGAAGAACCCTATTCATTTTAGGATAATTGTGGCAAAAGTCAAGGTCACAGTGACCTTGAACTTCAATCTTTATCAGTGTTGGTTTCTACTCTGTAAATAAAGTTCTGCTTGGCCAACTGGAACCCGACTTAGCATATGGGTTAGGCATGATGAGAGGAAGAACCTATTCATTTTCAGGTCATTGTACCAAAGGTCAAGGTCAGTGTTAGCTCACCTGAGCAAAGCTCAAAGGGGATCTTTGGTGATCAGATTCCGTCTGACCTCCATCCATTCATCTGTTCATCCATCTGAGGTGTACTTTACTTTTTAGCTCACCTGACTGAAAGTCCGTGTGAGCTATTCTGATCACTTTTTGTCTGTTGTCTGCCTTCCGCTGTGAAGCTGGTGTTTGGGTCTTTTTCTCCCAAACCACTGGCCACATTTTAATGAAATTTCACATGAGTAGTGGTTATATGGGGGTATTTAGGTTTTTCTTCAAATATGGTTTCTGCTCGTATTGAGGAGGGGGTGGGGCCAAAATGCCTCAATTTTTTTTAAAAATCATCTTCTCATAAACCACCTGTAGCAGAGACTTGACGTTTGGCATACAGCTTTCTTTTGAGGTGTAGAATCAGGTTTGTTCAAGAGAAGTCAGGGGGCAATATTTGTCGTTATGGGAGGGACAAGAATTTTTGCCCGCCCAAAATTTCTATTTTCCAAACTGAGAGACTGATTTGAGCCAGATTTGATGTGAAGTATTAATGGGTCATAACTACTTGATTTATGCCCAAAAAGGTTTTCAAAATGCCCTGTGGGAACCACAGGAGCTAAAAATAGAAAAAAATTCAAATGCCCATATCTCCAAAACTACACGGCTCTGAGAATTCTTATTTGGTGTGAAGCTTCCTTAGGACCAAGAGAATGGAATGGTCCAAAAAAATTACTATCAGTTTTTATCATAGGGTACTTTTTCGGGACTTTGAAAAAATGCTGAGTCAGCATTTTTTAACACTGTGGGTAATGGGGAAAACATTTAAGACTCTTCTTCTCCCAAACCACTGCTCCAAAAGCTTTCAAATTTCACATATAACATCTTTGGAAGATTGTTTCACATGTTGTTGAAATCAAATCCCTGGGTCCATATTCAGGCTCTCTTTGGGAGCCCAAATGTTTCAATTAGTTCAGTATGAGGAATATTCTTTAAAAATCTTCTTCTTCAGATCTACCAATCAGAATCTTTTGATATTTGGTATACAGCATCCTTGGGGGGGGGGGGGATTCATGTTTGTTCAAGCCAAGTCTCTGGGTTCAAATTTGGAAGACCGAATTGTAACTTAGTTCAATATGAGGAATTTTCTTTAAAAATCTTTTTGTTCAGATCCAGCATTCTGAATGTTTTGATATTTGGTATACAGCATCCTTAGGGAGGTGTGATTCAAATTTGTTCAAGCCAAGTCTCTGAGTCCATATTCGGGCTCCCTGTCAGGCTATGGGAGAACGAATTGTAACTTAGTTCAATATGAGGAACATCCTTTAAAAATCATCTTCTTCACATCCACCAGTAAAAATCTTTTGATATTTGGTATGCAACATCCTTAGGGGTGGGGGGTGGGGTGAGATTCACGTTTGTTCAAGCCAAGTCTCTGGGTTCATATTTGGGCTCCCTGTAGGAGCCTGAATTATAATTTAGTTCAGTATGAGGAATTTTCTTTAAAAATCTTCTTGTTCAGATCATGAAGTCAGAATGTTCAGCTTCTGATATTTGGTATACAGCATCCTCAGGGAGGTGTGATTCAAGTTTGTTTAAGCCAAGTCTCTGAGTCCATATTTAGGCTCCCTGTGGAGGAACATACTTTAAAGATCTTCTTTTCACATCCACCAGTGAGAATCTTTTGACATTTGGTATACTGTATCGTTAGGGAGGTGAGGTTCAAATTTGTTAAAGCCCAGTCCCTGGGTTCATATTTGGGCTCCCTTTGGGAGCCCAAGTTATAACTTAGTTCAATATGAGGAATATTTAAAAAAAAAAAACATTTTCAGATCCACCGGTCAGAATGTTTTGATATTTGGTATATGGTTTTCTTAATGGGGTAGATGTAAGTTTGTTCAAATCAGGACCCTCAGTTGATAGTTGTCAGTGTCAGGTGAGTGCTGTCAGGCCCCTTGGGGCCTCTCGTTTGATTTCTTCTCATAAACTACTAGACTGAATTGAACCCAGTTTAATATACCTGTTCCTTATATGTCATTTCAAGTTTGTTCAAATAAGTTGTCATGCCTAAAGGGAGCACCACAAGGGACATAATTCTGTTAGCTCCTACAAATTTTTTTAAAAAATTGAAAAAAATATTCTCCAGAACTACCGATCAGAATCTTTCATGTTGGTTCAAATAAAGTCCATGTGGTCATATTTGAGCTGCCTATTTATTGGAACTCCAATTTTAACATGGTGCAATATGATGGATATTCTTTAAAATCATCTTCTTCAGATTCATCAGTCAGAATCTTTTGATATTTGGTTTGCAGTATCCTTCATGGGGTCAGATTCCAGTTTGTTCAAATCAAGTCCCTGGATTCATATTTGAGCTCTCTATGGCAACTTAAATTTTAATATAGTGCAATGTGGGGAAATTCCTTAAAAAAGTTAGAATCTTTTGGTATTTGATATGCAGCAACCTTATGAGGTTCAGATTCAAGTTTGTTCAAATCAAGTCCCATGTGTCATATTTGGGCACACTGCGGGATCTAAAATTTTGACTTAGTTCAATATAAGAAGTTTTATTCTTCACATCCACATGTCAAATTCTTCTGTTATATACTTGTAGTCTTGACATCCTTAGTGTGATGAGATTAAAGTTTGTTCCAATCAAATTCCTAAGCTCGTATCTGTGCTTCCTATGGGAGCCTGAATTTTAACTAATTTGACTGATTTTGGTGGGCACCAGAGGGATTTGAAATTTAACACAGAACCCAATGGAGAACCTACTCTTTGTTTAAATGAATTGTGCCTATGTGTGACAGAGCTGATTGTTGTAAACTGTAGTTAGATGTAAATGTGCATACATAAGATTAATATGTTTGCCCAAATGGGTATCACCAGGCCATTTGATCCCTCCAGGATTGGGGATGGGGGAGGGGCAATTGGACAAAATTATTCTTTTTGCTTTGCTTGAGAACAAGATTTAGAGGGTTTTGAGTGATTTTATGAAAAAATGAACTTTCACCCTCGTAGGGGGGGGGGGGGTGGGGGGTGGAGTCCAATGGGTTATTTTTTCTCTCTTTGCTTCAAAATGTGTTTTGAAGGGATGTGAGTGATTTCATGCACAAAAAAAAATCACCCAACAAACCCTTTTCTCACATCCCCCTTGCCAAATGAGTTTAACTATATTAACATGTAAATGCTGAATGTGACCTTAAATCCTTCTTTAAACAATTTTATCAGGTGACCGATTCTCTTGGGGCCTCTTGTTGAAAACATTTCCCGATGCTGAGAGCCTGAGACTCAACAATAGTACCCTCTCTTCGAATGATAGCATATGGTATACATAGAAAATAAACATATAGTGTTTTCAAATGAAAAATTTATTCTATTCATAGAATTAAGAATGAAACCGACTCACCAGAGGCTCATCGGTTTCATTCTTAATCCCACTCGTTGAATAAATTTTTTACTTGAAAATTGAAAACACTATGTTTATTTTGTTTATCCTATAAATCTTTTACAGGGCAGTCATTGTGAAATCGTGCTTTGACTCGCTACAAAACAGAGCAAAAACTGAGGAGCACATAGATCCAATTCGATTCGATGACAAGCAAAATTGCCAAAAATGAAAAAGGCACAGTGATACATTTCTGTCTAAAAACAATTCCCTTACAACTTGAGCTAAACTTGCAAAAAATACTATATTAAATGAACAATGTGTAGTGTTTTCTATTGGCATCGTGTAATACTTTCAATCAAAAAGGTTTAAAGAAAACAACAATTGAATTGTTAATTATGCTACATGTACATGAATGCAGTAGAGGTCAGACGTCAACAAGTCCATCTCTGCTATAGAAATAAATATTTTCAGTGTTAAACCTACTAAGAAAATTTATCACCCTACTAGGTGAATAAAGCAGCAAAAATTTATCCAGGGCTTTTATTGTTTGAATAAATGGCCATTTATGGGATAAACAACGCTCCTCCCCTTTTCAAAATCAAAAGACTGGGACACTCATTGTGAGTTAAAGGTTTAGAGATAACAATCCATGAAATTTCATGAAATCTTCTATTTTTTCCACTTCTGACCTTTCACAGGATGAGGAAAGTAAAAAAATTATGAAATAATATCCTCCATAAAATATAAGAAAATATATGTGGACTGACAAAACTAAGTGGCCCTACCTGAAAGGTGTCCGAGTGAATTATCTTTAGGCTCTACAACACTTTTGTCCTGACCCGCCAGTCCTAACCTTTGGTGCAAAGTTTACTTTAGAATTTATCTGGGCTTAAATCATAGCCGACTACATTAACTCTTGCTTTCAATAATAAATTTTGTCTGCACACCCAGTAATTATTAAAAGTGGTTGAATTCACTAAAAATCAGGTCAAAATCACTAAAAGTTGGTCAAAATCGAATTGAGGTCACTTTTGGATGAAATCGTCATTGGTCGAAGTCACTGGATACCTTTTTTTAGGCATTCTGTTTCTTTTTCTTCTTTCACTCTCCCACATCCACTCTTGTGATCTTTTCTGATCGTCTTTTTTCTTTTTCCCTTTTAACTGGGTGAGTGCTAGAAGCCACTATCATGGCTCTATTGAAAAGTGCTGAAAGCCACTTTAGTGGCTTTACACCCTTTGCATAGGCTTCTTAGCAGTAGAAAATATATCTTTATATAAAATTATTTTGTTACAATTTGTCGAAGAGTGCCATCACTCTCCAATAAACTGTGACAAAACAATTGTTCATGAACAACATCTTTCAAAACTAAGGCTTCCCTTGATGGTTGCATGGCATCTGTGAAAAAAATACTCAGGTTTCAAATCACCTTTAAAAAATAATTTAGCGCTCAACCAGTTAATTTCCTCTTTCCCAAATCAACCAGGCTGAAGGTCCGAATTAGCCAATAAATAGAGACTATACCATTTATTCGAAGATGCACACAAAATTCATGTGTCAATACAGGTCAGTGAAAAGGCAGATAATAGTACCACAAACATGTTCATTTATGTATGTCATCTTTGCCATCTCATGAAGCAAGACATTCATAATAATTTTCATGCATCTTTACATGACAGTTGAAGGTAAAATTGTCCAACAGTTAAAATTATTACTGGCAGTTGAACCATGGGCGATTATGTTTCCTGAATTTGTTTTCGGTCACAATAAGATCCATTCTGGAGGTTTCCAGAAGCTAAAAGAAAGCTAGACTCTCACTGCAGAGTGGAGACAATGTGCCTTTTCGGGAGCAAATTTAACAAGTTTTTCGAATATATTTATTTATTTATTGGTGTTTAAGGTTATATACTTATGCACAATGGTTAATTATGACCGTGACAGTTTTACTGGTGGAGGAAGCCAGAGTACCCGGAGAGAACCACCGAGCATCAACGAGCAACTGTCAGCTCCTCAACATTCTAATTCTGTTCAAGCTCCACTCAAGCAGGGTTACAGCAGTTGAAGACATGTGCACCATCGACGTGCAGTACAAATTAGTACACGGCATCATTGGGATAAAGTGCCTTGCCCAAGGATACAACATGGGTCGTCCCAAGTTTTTCGAATATTGTCAACGTCCCTTCCAACATGGTGCTACTCACCTACTGTTTTTTGCTTGCTTTCCATTATCCAATGAATCAAGCCCTACCTATTTTACAAGATCTGCTGTATTTCTGAATTTTGCCTTTGAATATTTCTTGAGCATGTGTAATTTGTAAAATATTAAAGCACAGGTTGAAGCATCATGTTTAAACACAGGTCTGTGTCTTTACATATTATACATACATCAGCAGACTAATTTTGTTTGGTATTGTAGATGGCAGTGTATACATCATTGAAAAAGATGAATTTGGATGAGAGAGATCTGACATTGGTGTGGATGTATGATAACTTTACAATCTTAGGCAAAGCTGAGAGGTAAGTACATGTGGGATGAATCTGAAATGAAGTGAACTGAAGAAATGAAACTTATATTGGGTATTGAGCGTCAATCCAGTAGACAAACCACAATTCCACATTGCCATCCATCCATTTGTTTGCCTTGCCTTGCCTGTCCATTGAGGTTTGTGCATATATTTTATTATTCTCCAGCATGTCAAGTCAGGGATATAGTGTCCATTGATCCATCCATCCATCCCATCCCGTCTTTCTGTTCTTGTCACGATTTCAGCATGTTAACTTTAGATTGTCTTGGATGAGTTCTAAAACCAGTCCTGCCCGAATTTTTATTGGCTTTCTGAATTGTGGGCAGTGTCAGCACAATGACTTGGAACAAAAGTTAACCTTTTTAAACCAAATTTGCTCTGTAGGTTCTGCACCCGAATATCTTGGATGAGTTCGAAAACCAGTCGTGCCCATAATTTTATTCAGGAGTTGTGCTTTTTTATTGTTTTTTTTGTTTGTTTGAATTTCCAACTTGCAGGCAGTATCAGCATGATAACTTGAGCAAACATTATCCAATTTTTGCTGAATGTATTCTATGCCTCTTGGATCATTTCCTAGGTTCAGTAGTTCCAGATACTAGCACAGATTCCTTTTTAACCACCACAACTTAACCCCAGCATCTCTGATGTGAAACTATTGTTTACTCTTAACCTGCTGAGTATTTAACAAATAATTCATTTCAGTTAACTCAAGAAATCATTGTATAAAATGTTGATGCAATTTACAGGGGAACATTGGGCTCAACTTGCCCAAATTATACCTATTTTACTGGTTTTATGTCAGTAGGAATATCCTTTAATATAATTAATATATAATTAAAATTTGAAGTTTTTCCTTTTTCAGTTTTTCTTTCAATTTTTAGCTCATCTACTTCTATTAGAAGTGGTGAGCTATTGTCGTGACCTCGGGCGTCAGCGTCGGCGTCCGGCGTGTCCAATATTGTAAGATTTAATGTTAAGGTTAATTTCTCAAAGATCAGTGGGCTCAGGCCTTTGATATTGCATATGTAGGTTGTAGGGGTCTATCAGAACAGTATTTAACCCTGATACTATGACTTTTTTCCAAATTTCACCTAAAATTTTCTGCCAAAACTTGTTGTAAGAATTTGCGTTTAGGTGTTGTAAGAATTTGCGTTAAAGTCAGCTTTTGTGCAGATTGTGCTGCTTTAACTTCTCATTACTGTTGATTTTCATATTTCAATAACAACTGTAGGTATTAACCCTACTGTATGCAGAAATTTAATGGAAATTTTCTTTTTTTCCAGTCAAAATTTTCATGTTTTTCTCGGACTTAGTAAATTTTAAGTTGTAAAACTTTGTAAACTTTGTGTTTAGGTGAGTTGTGTTTCTATGCATCTTTCCAGGCGATTAATATTCTACACTTGGGTTACTGAACTCCATTACAGTAATATTTAACCCTCATTACATGCATATTTGAGGAATTTGAGGCTGATTTTCTTCCAAAACTTGTAAGAATTAGCATTTAGGTGTTGTAAGAATTTGCGTTAAAGTCAGCTTTTGTGCAGATTGTGGTGCCTTCACCTCTCATTGCTGTTTATTTTCTCATTTCAATAACTACTTTAGGTATTAACGCTACGGTATGCAGAAATTTAACTGATTTCTTTTCTTTTTTTCAGTCACAATGTTCACGTTTTTTCTCTGTCGTACTCAATTTTAAGTTCTAAAAGTTTGTGTTAAGGTTAGTTCTGTTTCTATGTGTCTTTCCAGGCAATTGATATTGTACACATGGATTGCTGAACTACATTGTGGTAACGTTGCGCCCTCATTACATGCATATTTGAGGAATTTGAGGGGGATTTTTGGGACTTATATTCACTTTCTTTAAAAAAAATTTTTTTTAACTTTTTCTTTATATTTAATACTTTCTCATACTTGTTACTAGTACATTAAGGCTTATTTTAGTTGTTGATGTGATGTATTTTTGTTGGGACTTATAGTCACTTTCTTGAACGAATGTTTTTCTGCAACTCCTCTTTAACCAATGAATGTACTTCAATTACAATTTCAGTGATTCTTCATTACATAATGCCATTTTGCACCTCCTATTCTATTTTTTGATCTGATGTATTTTTATTAGCTCACCTATTTCTTTCTACAAGTGGTGAGCTTATATGATGACCTCGGGTGTCAGCGTCGGCGTTTGGCGTGTCCAATATTGTAAGATTTAATGTTAAGGTTATTTTTTCAAAGATCACTGGACTCAGGCCTTTCATATTGCATATGTACGTTGTAGGTGACTATCATCACATTATTTAACCCTGATACTACGACTTTCTTTCAAATTTCACCTACAATTTTCAGCCAAAACTTGTTGTAAGAATTTGCGTTTAGGTGTTGTAAGAATTTGCGTTAAAGTCAGCTTTTGTGCAGATTGTGCTGCTTTAACTTCTCATTACTGTTGATTTTCATATTTCAATAACAACTGTACGTATTAACCCGACTGTATGCAGAAATTAATTGCAGTTTCCTCTTCTTTCAGTAAAAATTTCCATGCTTTTCTCGAACTTAGTCAATTTTAAGTTCTTAAAATTTCTGTTTAGGTGACTTGTGTTTCTATGTGTCTTTCCAGCCGATTCATATTCTACACTTGGGTTCCTGAACTCCATTGCAGTAATATTTAACCCTCGTTACATGCATATTTTTATACTGTACCAATGACCCAGACATAGCTGGTGCTAACTCTTAAAATATAGGGCCAAACACAAATTTTGCCCCCCAATCCCCAAAATTTGCATCTAAAACTAAAGAAAACATGTCCTGAAAGGCCCTCCACACTTCGCCCCTACTGCGCATGCGCAGTGTCAAGGACGTTCCGAAATTGGCGCCATTTATCATTCTAAGTTTGGCCCTTCATCAGTTAACATCTGACTGATCTTTGTGCTTTTAAATCTCAGTTTAAATGATGCCAGACACATAAATATTAGTGAAATGGTGATTCTAAGGAGGATAGATAAGGAGGAGAGGAAAAGAATGTGTGACAGAATATTATCAGGGCTGTAACTTAAAATTTTTTAATGAAATTATGTTAAGTTACCTATTTTCAAGGCAGCAGCCATTTTGTTGTCATTCTGATTATTAGTTACACTGCTTTTACAAGTGTTTTCCTCTCTCCCTGTCCTTTAAGTTCCCCCTTGCTATTCTCCCATGCTTTTGGCATAGTTTCTGTAATTATTATTACTAAAATTTCATGGGAGTTTTAGCTGAATAACAGAATGAATTCTGTTCTTTCCCCATGTTTACGTCTTCACCTACGGGTGGTTAGGCGTTGTGTTCTGCATCTACCATCTGATGTTCTGCAGTTTCTTCCCTGGAAGTCTCTGTTTTGCATCAGATAGTGTATTTTTGGTAACTGATTTCGGGCCTGGGTGCCTGGAGTCTTATTTTAGTGTTTTTACACTCATTGTTTACATTTACAACAGCCCTCTGTGTGAGGGGGGGATTTCTAATAAATAATATCTTTATGTTATTTTAATCATAACTAGATACATTATTATTGTTCGTAAGTGTTGAATAAATTGTTTAAAATATTTTTAAAATTTTTGTCCACACTTAGGCTTGGGATCCATTGGGGCTCAACGTTACTTTTCAGAAACTTGGGCTGTTCTGAAAAAATATTTTTTCAAAATATTTTGATTTCAATTATTTTTTCTATATTAATGGATCATATTATTATTATGTATTTTGATTGCCAGGGGTTAGTGCGAGTACCAGGACTTGTTTTCTTTTCACATTGAAAGGATATTGATCAATTGTTTTAAGAGGAAGTCTTCCTCTGACTTTATTATCATTCTATATGTGGTCAGTGTACTCGCATTAACTCCTGTTCTGTATCGTATGATTTCGATGACAATATGGGAAGCGTATGTCACGGTATGTTGTTGGGGATTTGGACACTCCGGTCCTTTCCCCGCAGGGTCACTCTACTTTATCAATTTCTATTTCAGACGATCAAGATTAGGGTGATGTATCTGTGATGTCTTCCAACAGTGTGCCTCCGTCGTCACTATTAATGAAGGGCTAGCGGAAAAGTGCTCATGTTATACGCCAATTGCCTAAGAGGACCCTAGTAGGTTCGACGGCCTTTGACGTCCGCTAGCTCGCCCGGTGTAGCGTCCATTCACCGAATGGTTCGGCAGCCGGGTTCGTCCGTTGCGGTCTAGAAGGAATTTTGGGGTGATGCGAGCACTATAAAATTAACTTAATGCACACCCAGTGACAGCGGATCGGAGGGAGAACGGAGGAAGCCTTTTAGTCCGGTTCATAGCTCGTTCCGGTCCATCCGGACGGCAAGCGAGAGAGGCCCCTCTCTCGTTCAACAACATCTGGCCCCAGATGTTGTGGTACAAAATGTGTCGCTAGCGGAGCATACGTCCGTCGCTCGGGACGCTCCGTTGTATAGGCAGTCCGCTGAGACTGCTAAGGCTTCCTCTTCTCGTCAGCGCACACGACCGCACCTTGGCTGCGTGACCGCCGATATATTACCAGCTTCGCCGATCAAGGATTCTTCGGCGACCAGGTCACACCATCCGGCAGCCAGGGATTCGAGACCGATGGACTCCGGACGTTCGCATAGGAAAAGTATGCGGGAGCCATCTGATGCGGAGCTGCCCTCGGCGAAGCAGCGATAGACTGCGCCTCCGCAGGTCTCGACGCCGGACATTCTTGTGCACATAGCACAGCTTATCGCAGCATCCCAGCAGCCGACAGAAACGGTGTCGGATCGAGAATTATCCGACAGCGCTGGGTCGGTAGCCGGGGACTCGAGGCCTGCAGACTCCGGACGTTCGCATAGGAAGTGTGCGGGAGTCAACGTACACGGAGCTTCCGGCGGCAATGCATCGTAAGTCCGCTACTGCACAGGCCTTGGGAAAGGACGTGCTTTCCTTAATAGCACAGTTTATCGCAGCATCCCAGCATCAACTGAATCTGTCGCATATATTTTATCCGACGATGCTGGGTCGGGACGCTCCGCGGAAGCGGGTACGGACGTCCGAAAGTTTCATCCGGTCCGACGGGATACCGAAAGGGATTCGGAGGATTTCAAGCTTTCCCTTTCGGAACAACATATGCTGCGATGCCGGATAAGAAACTGATAGCGTCGGTGGACTTAGAAATTTTTGGTTCGGTTCAGGGACATCGTCCCTCAGTTCCGACATAGTCCAATAATGTCACACAAACTTTCGAATTATTGAACGACGCTATATATATTATTATTTTATGCTTGCTATCCAAGCATTTCTGGTTTCTTGTTCGAAGAGTTATGGAGATGTCTTTCAAAAGTGTGCCTCTGTCGTCATAGTTAATGAAGAGTTAGCGGCAATAAGTGCTCATGGAATATGTCTATCGCTTACGGAGTGACATTCGCTAGCTCACCCGGTGTAGCGTACATTCATCGAATGGTTCGGCTGCCGGGTTCGTCCGTTGCGGTCTAGGAAGGAGATTTGGGTGATGCGAGCACTTTAATTACTCTAGTACTCACCCAGTGACGGCAGATTGAGGACAGATCGGAGGAAGCCAACAACATAGGGGACCGCATGTTGTGGTTCAGATATTTTACATTCGGAGCATATGTCCGTTGCTCGGGACGCTCCGTTATATTGACAGTCCGAGAGACTGTCTTTAATGCTTCCTCATCCTCACAGCAGGGCACACGACCGCACATTGGCTACGTGACCTCGAGTATCCGATCAGTTTCGGCATTCAGTGATTCCACGGCGAATAGGTCGCGCCATCCGGTAGCCAAGGGACACGAGGCCTATACACTCCGTTCGCTCGCATATTGGAAGTATGCACGGGGTAACGATCACGGAGCTTCCAGCGGCAATGCATCGTAAGACCGCTTCTCCTCAGGCCTCAGTGACGGACGTGCTATCCGAGTTAGCACAGTTGTTTCGCAGCATCCCAGCAATTGACAGTTTCTCGGTCGAATCAGGAATTATCCGACGGCGCTGGGTCGGTGCGGTCCGCGGTTGCATCAGCTACGGACGACCGAACGCTTTATAGGGTCCGACAGGATGGCGAAAGGGATTCGAAAGATTTCGAGTTTTCCCTTTACTAGTATCGGAAGATGCCTTTCATATCTTCTGGCATTTCTTCCAGTGATTATTTTTCGGACTTCATTGCTGCGATCTTGGATAAGAGACTTATAGCGTCATTGGACTCGGATTTTTCGATCGGTACAGGGACATTGTCCCTGACTTACCGACGCAGTCCAATATTGTCATTACAACATGTGTTTTATTTTTCGACGCTATATATTTATTTATATATACAAGCCTGCTACTAAGCATGATAGTTTAGTTTCTTGTCCGCGTGGCTCATTTCTGCCATTTTATCATTTTTACAAATAGTTTATTTTGGCAGAGCAGGGCATACCGAGAGTTCATATGCGTCTAGACGGTGTGATTAAAGACTGCATATATTCTTTTTCGCCGTTTATGTCTTTTCCAATTTCAATGTTGGGAACGACATTATGTATAGTAGACTTAACTTAGACACTTTATTATACGTAATCCGCCTTACTGAGGCGTTATCATTACGTCTTCAAGAAAAGATTTACGGGATATTGTTCTCAATGTAATTTCTTTTAAGGGCAGTAGTTTGTTCACGTATAACTCCGCCCTTCAGTGGCTGATTGGAGTTGGTTAGACGTGACGCAGCCCTAGCTACATCCACACGCGTGGATAGTAAGGTTAAGAACTCTCTCAGAGTCGCTTCGTTCTCGGAGGAGCTTCTCTTCGACGGCAACTTTCCGGCAATCCATGAATTGCTCGATTTATACATTCTCTTGTCTATCTAGTGTTACAAGAGATTCAGACTGGGGCAAACATTCGGTGGTTGACTCAGAGAGTGCCGCCGCAGTTGCCGGACCCGAGTGTGGCTGTTATGACGGTTGCCAGTCAAACAGATTGGGATATATACTGATCCCTACGGATTCGAAGTGCCAGGGTCTTTAGGTTCCGCAGTCTTTTAGCTATCAGTTTAACTTCCGCGGAATAATGTTTTTTAGGCTTGCTTTATGTCATTGCATGAACATTATTCAGAAACGCATGCCCAAATTCCTGTCCTTTAATTCGACAGTAGTGGCGTATCTCCGGAACCAGGGACGCACTCTTTCGTTTCCGTTATTCAATTTAATGGAAAGAATCCGTCTGTTGGTTATAGTACACCAAGTTCAGTTTTGGTCCGTCATATTCTGGGTCGTCTGATTGTTTTATCGGACTCCCGTTCTCTTATGGGTCGCTTGTTGCTGTCAGAATGGACTCTCAACAAACAAGTATTCAATCAGATTTGCTATCTATGGGAGCGCCCAATGATGTTTTATTTATGACACAGCTTGCTAATCAATTGCAGACGTATGTGTTGGCTTGTCCAGATCTCTGAGCTAATAGTGTTAACGCTCTATTGATCTATAGGACGGAATGATAGGATACGCGTATCCTCCGGCGCTGTTGTTTTAGCAGGTATTGCTAAGATAAACAACCACAATACATTTCTGTTGATAGCATCTCTATCTTCACAGAGATCATGAGTAATTTACTCTCTTGTCTACTGTGGATCTTAACGTGAAATCTTCCTCTATGTGAGGATCTTTTTTTCACTGGGTAAATCGTGTCATCTTTATCACAACCAGCAAGGTCGCAACCTTCATGTATTCCGTTGTGTGGTCCGTATTGCATTGTAAGCACTGTACTGGACGAGCTTTGGACGCGATTTCTTACTATAGGAGATCCTCTTCTTCGCTATTCTATGCGACTAAAGTGGAGGCTCTTCCGTCGTGGTGTAGGGATCATTATGTTCATATTGTTGATCCCTCCATACTACTCATTGCTATTTTTTAGTATACTTGTTTCACAAGATCTACTGCAGCCTGTTATTATTTAGGTTATAGGTTTATGTTACCTCATACCTATGCACTCTACGATAGTTTACAATTGAGTCTTTTGTCTCTTTATCTAAGTCAGTTAGTAACTTTTTGATAAATAGACTTAGAATCTTTAGATTAAATTCCTATACGGATTTTAACTTCGGTTCTTATTTAGCTAAGTAATCATTTGAGCCTCTGGAAACAGTAGTTTTCAAATTCTGACCTTTTAGACAGTAATTCTGTTGGTTTCTCTTTTACTGTAGAGTCAGTGAGTTTCATGCACTATCGATGGATGATTTTCACTTTCATAGTTTCGGAATCAATACTTCCGTTACTATTTAGGTTGGATTGTTGCATAAGAGTTAGGCTCCTATTATCCGGAACCTATTATTTTAAGGTCCTTCCGTCTTCGTATGGGCATAGGCCTTTACTCTTTCCGGGTACAGTTTATGTATTTATAAACAGATATCTGTTTATTACAAGGGCGTAAGCTTCTTCTGTCTTTGATGTCTAGTAGAAGGACGTTACGCTCCATTTTATTGTTAATGGATTCTATTAACTAGCGTACTGCTTATGGTATATCATTGACTTAGCAGTTGTGCTTAAGATTTCGGCTCATGAAGTAAGAGTTCTTCTACTTCTTGGGCTTACTTTAATAGTGTCGCTATTATAGATTTTTGAAGGCCGCTCATTGCGCTCAGCCATCCACATTCATGAATTTTATCTTAGAAATATCGAGTCAATTTCTTGAGGCCTCTTTTGTTAGGTCTATTATCTACTGCTCAGAATGTCATTCTCTTAACAGTTGCTACTATAGCTAGGTAGGCCGTCTGTTTCGGCAGTGTCTCCGTTCGGCTGCCCTCTTCGCTCTGGGCTATTTGACCCAGGGCAAGAAAAAGGGGGGGGGGGGGAGGGTGTTCCCTTGGGTCACCTGTTTTACTATGTAAACAAGGGGATACCTCCTCCGGAGTTAGTAATTCTGAGCTGTTATTGGGATGGTTGTTTAGTGAGAAGTTTAAGTTTATAAAATTCATTCAAGTCTTAGTTTTTAAAGTATAGCTTTTGAATATTGCATATGTCAACGGACATGATTATGCAATTCTCAGACACTTTTAGGAGTATAAGAGTCTCTATTCTCTAGACTTACTTTATTATTGGCTTACTTTAAAAATTATTAGTATAAGGATTATATTGGATATTAATAGAGTACATGGATGTATGAAGCTCAATTTTGGAAGGTGTTGTATCTTTCTAATTTATCATAAATAAGAAAGATACATGTAAGGCCTATTACTTCTTTTCCCTACAGGGGATGACTCTATTTTATTTTATTGAGCGTATTCCATTTTGCTCTATGTCCTTGGCCCTCCAGCCTTTTTACTATTCAGCTATGTCTGGGTCATTGGTACAGTATAAAAATGTTAAAAAATTTATAGTAATTTATATATTTTTTATACTTACCAATGACCCAGACGGGGATGGCCCTCCCAGGAGTTGGGAACTCTTGCCTCCCCACTGAGTACATAGCGCTTACCAGGCACTGGTTATTAGAATGATAAATGGCGCCAATTTCGGAACGTCCTTGACACTGCACATGCGCAGTAGGGGCGAAGTGTGGAGGGCCTTTCAGGACATGTTTTCTTTAGTTTTAGATGCAAATTTTGGGGATTGGGGGGCAAAATTTGTGTTTGGCCCTATATTTTAAGAGTTAGCACCAGCTATGTCTGGGTCATTGGTAAGTATAAAAAATATATAAATTACTATAAATTTTTTAACATTTGCGGAATTTGAGCCTGATTTTCTGCCAAAACTTGTAAGAATTTGTGTTTAGGTTTAAGAGTTTGCGTTAAAGTCATCTTTTGTGCACATTGTAGTGCCTTCACTTATCATTACTCTTTATTTTTGTCTTTTCAAAAACTACTTTAGGTATTACTCCTACTGTAAGCAGAAATATAACTGATTTTTTTTTTTTATATCCAATGATTTTATGTTGAATTGATATATATATAATAAATGCAGAAATATAGACTTTCCAAAGCCATCACATAAACCACATTAATCATTTGGTGCCTAGTTAATGATTTATATTAACTAAATATTAGGCATGTAACATTGGAATGACATTATCAAGTGCGAATGTAGGTGAGCGTTGGGATGTAACATCCCTCTTGTTATGATTTAAATTTAGACTTGTACCCGTATTTACTCTATGTATTGGGACAACTAAAAATAAATATTTTTACAGATGTCCCACATCTTAGAAAATAGGGAAAAAACACAACCTGGTCTTATTTTGATGCTGAATCAAGTTGTGTGTGATTCGTTTTCCATCACTATATATGAAAATCGCCATCCAATTTTTTTTTAGATTTTCATTTTTTGCTTCCAAACCATGGCTTATGCCCCGCATTGGAACGAGCGCATTTCACTCGTTCTAATGAGGGGTCATAAGCTATGTTTTGGAAGCAAAAAATGAAAATTTTTAGTTACACAAGAATTCTTTTATGAGTGTCAACTGCCACTAGCGTTCAGTAAAGGGTTGAAGACTGTCACAATGTAATATTAAATAGTCTTCCTCATGTCAGTCCGGACTGTAAATATTAAAACTTAGGAACAGATTTAAATAAAAACAACACAAATCAGTATGTATTATCAATTTTTTATTGTTTAAAAAGGAAAATTAAACACAAACTTAGCTTTAATATTGAGCATTTTGCACCGTTTTCAGGTGACTGGGCCAACTGGAAACAAGTCTCCTGAGTGTCCCAAACATTGGAGCATAAAAAAAAATATTTTTCTGGAAAAAATGTGTGTCCCATATTATAGAGTGTCCCAATATATATAGTAAATACGGTACTTTTAATCAGATTTATACAGATTGCAATAGTGTGTTCCTAGAGTATATCATGGAAACCTTTTCAGTTATGGACACCAAACTTACTATCAGGCCTGAAGCTAGTTGGGGTGCTTGGGGGTGGGGGTGGGTTGGAATGCAATTTAGGCCCTGTTTTAGATTTTTGGTATTTCTTTTTCATAATTTGTAATGTTTGAATTTGAACATTAGGCTTAAATGTTATAGGTCTCCCCTTTGAACTTATGTTTACTTCTTAAGGTTCTTAGTTTCTCCATGACATGCAAATATCCTGTATAGATATAAATTTTACATGAAATATAACAGGAAATGCCACAAATATTTGATCTCAAGTTTAGGTGATCTACTCATGCAGAGTCCACCAGTGAAAGGCAGTCTCCATCAAACGGTGTTGTATAAGATGCTGTAGATGCAGATTGCTTTTGCATGGTGATTTTAGCTAAACTTGACATTGTCAAGTCAAGATAAGCATTGCCATCACTCTTGCGGAAGTCTGTGAATCTGTGAGTCTGTTCACATTTTCTTTGGCACAGGCTACACCCCGTAATTCTTGTCTGATCATCACAGAATTTCATATGCAGGTTCGAGGTCATGTCTAAATGAGAATATCCCCTTTTGGTCACATTCGGTCAATCGGAATGGCTGCAAGAACCCGAAACCCCAAAACCTTTAGCTAAAGTCTACAGGTCATCATATCATGAAGGGAATTCTTTGTAACTTGGTTGGATGACTTCATATAATGTGTAGTTGAGAACGTCCCCTTTTGGTCGCGATTGGTCAACCGTGATGGCTGAAAGAGCTCGAAACCCAAAAACCTTTAGCACAGTCTGCAGGTCGTATTTATGAAGGGATTTCATTGTAACTTGGTAGGATGACTCCATGTAATGTCTAGATGAGAATGTCCTCTTTTAGTCGCGGTCAGTTTACTAAGCTGGCTGCGAGAGCCCCAAACCCGAAAACCTTTAGCACAGTCTACAGGTCAGCTGTGACAGCTGCACAGGCACGTGACCTAGATTTGTTTAGCACAGTCTACAGTTCACATTTATGAAGCAATTTCATTGTAACTTGGAAGGATAACTAGGTATGATGTCTAGATGAGACTGTCGTATTTTGGCCACGATCGGTCAGCCGTTTACCACTGTCTGGTTACTTGACCAAGATTCCTTTATAACTGCTCACAGGTTGTTTTTAGCTTAACTTGACATAGTCAAAATAAGCTATTGCCATCACGCGTGTGGAAGTCTGTTAGTCTATGAATCTGTGAGTCTGTTCACATTTTCCTTTAGCATGGGCTACACCCCGCAGTTCTTGTCTGATCGTCACAAAATTTCATATGCAGGTTTGGGTTCATGTCTAGATGAGAACTTCCCCTTTTGGTCGCGATCGGGCAACCGATATGGCTGCCATCACGACAATCTCGTATTTATGAAGGGATTTTATTGTAATTTGGTAGGATGCCTCTGTATAATGCCTAGATGATAATGTCCCCTTTTGGGCATGATCTATCTACCATCGTGGCTGCCCAAGCCCGAAACCCAAAAACTTTTAGCACAGTCTGCAGGTCATGTTTCATATGGAGGGATTTCATTGTAACTTGGTAGGATGACTCCTTATGATGTCTAGATGAGAATTTCCTCATTTGAGCTTGATCTGCCAATCGTGACGACTGCCCGAGCCCAAAACCCGAAAACCTTTAGCACAGTCTACAGGTCATATTTATTGAGGAATTTCATTGTAACTTGGTGGGTTGACTTCATACTATGTCTAGATGAGAATGTCCCCTTTGGTCCTGATTGGGCAACTGTGACGGCTACAGGGGCCCGAAGCCCAAAAACCTTTAGCACAGTCTACAGGTCATATTTATGAAGGGATTTCGTTGTAACTTGGTAGGATGACTCCAAATAATGTCTGGATGAGAACGTCCCTTTTGGTTGCGATCATTCAGCCTTGATGGCTGACCGAGCCCAAAAACCTTTAGCATAGTCTATAGGTCGTATGTATGGAAGGATTTCATTGTAACTTGTTAGGTTGACTCCATATAATGCCTAGATGATGACATCCCCTTTTGGTCGTGATTGGTCAACTGTGATGGCTACAGGTGCCTGAAGCCTGAAAATCTTGAGCACAGTCTACAGGTCATATTTATGAAGGGATTTCATTGTAACTTTGTAGGATCACTCCAGATGATGCCCAGATGAGAATGTCCCCTTTTGGTTGCGATCATTCAACCATGATGGCTGTCCGAGCCCAAAGCCCGAAAACCTTTAGCACAGTCTTCAGTTCATATTTATGAAGGGATTTCATTGTAACTTGGCAGGTTGACTTCATATAATGTCTAGATGAGAACAGTCCCTTTTGGACACCATTAGGCAACTTTGACGGCTACAGGGGCTTGAAGCCCGAAAACCTTTAGCACAGTCTACAGGTGATATTTATGAAGGGATTTCATTGTACCTTGGTAGGATGACTCCAAATAATGTCTAGATGGGAACGTCCCCTTTTGGTCGCGATCATTCAGCCTTGATGGCTGCCCAAGCCCAAAACCCCAAAACCTTTAGCATAGTCTATAGGTCATATTTATGGAAGGATTTCATTGTAACCTGTTAATTTGACTCCATATAATGCCTAGATGATGACATCCCCTTTTGGTCATGATTGGTCAACTGTGACGGCTTCAGGGGCCCGAAGCCCGAAAACGAAGGGATTTCATTGTATCTTCGTAGGATCACTCCAGATGATGCCCAGATGAGAATGTCCCCTTTTGGTTGTGATCATTCAACCATGATGCTGCCCGAGCCCAAAGCCCAAAAACCTTTAGCACAATCTACAGGTCATATTTTTGAAGGGATTTCATTGTAACTTGGTAGGTTGACTTCATATAATGTCTAGATGAGAACGTCCCCTTTGGACGCAGTTGGGCGGCTACAGGGGCCCGAAGCCCGAAGCCTTTAGCAGCACAGTCTATAGGCCATATTTATGAAGGGATTTCAATGTAATTTGATAGGATAACTCGTTTTGGAATAATTTCGCTGTAACTTGGTAACTTTCGTTGATATACGTTAACTGTGAGGACCACATACATTAACTGTGAGGTCTTATTAACCCACCCCTCAGCTCTTTAGTACAGTGTACACCTCATATTATTTTTTATCAAAAACATAGCATACAGGGAACAGAAATGAACATATTCCCAATTATCACAATTCTTGTCTTATTTCATAATCCTTTCATAAACATTGAACATTATCCTTTTCATCAAACACAACACACAAGTTAAGCTACAGTGTCATTGACACTTTCATTATGAAGAGATTTCATGGTAACTTGGTAGGTTAACTTGGTATGATATCTAGATGAGACTCTCCTATTTTGGTCATGATTGGTCAACCGTGACCACCAAACCATCACGTGACCTAGATTCCTTTAGCAAACTCTATGAGTTATAAATTATAAACGGATTTCATTGTAACTTGGTATGACAACTCGTTTTGGAATGATTTTACTGTAACTTGGTAATTTTGGTTGACATGCGTTAACTGTTAGGGCCACATCAACCCTGGTCTTAATTCTTTAATACAGTCTACACTCAAATTATTCTTATTGAAAACACAGCACGCGGGGAGCAGAAATTAACATATTCTCAATTATCGCAATTCTTGTCTTATTTCATAATCCTTTCATAAGCATTGAAGATTATCCTTTTCATCAAACACTGCACTCAGTCAAGTTAAGCTACAGTGTCATTAACACTTTCATTTAAACTTAATTCTCAGTTGTACAGAGGAACCCTGTGAATTGAATAGCAATTTTGCCAATGAAAATTATTCAGCTAACAGGCATAGTCAATTAAAATAGATATTGTCACTTTCCTGTGTTCTTGAGTACTTGCTCTATTTTATCTTGTTTCATAGAGCTCATGGAGATCTGTCAAACAAGATATAGTAGATTAAATGCCTGTATTAGATATACATAGGCCAAATAGGTCTATAAACATGGAGAATTAGGTGAGTGTCTGTGTAATTTCTTGACGTATTACAAGATTTTTTATTGAATTAACAGGAATTGCTCTATAACCTATATTTAGTTAACAGGTCCATTTGCACTGAATGTATGGTAAATAGTTTTGTGTTCAGAAGTTATATTCAGTTAAGAAATATCTATTTAATTGGGATCCAGTGTATTCTTCGGGGCTGTGCGGGTTTGCTGTCTGCTCCGTCTCATCTTGCTAGGTTTGCTCCTAGTCGGTTGAGCTGGTCGGTCGCTTCGGCAGCGATTCCTCGCCCCTCGAGTGAATCGTTTATTGTTCCTCCTTCCCCTGCTAGTGTGCCACCTAGCGGGATGGTGTTGGGACGTTGGCATCCAGGGCCTGCTGTTCGGCAGTGGTCAGTGACAGCCCCTGTTAGCTGTCACTCTCGGAACCTTCCTCCGGTGATTCCTCACTGTGTTCCGAGTCTGGGTGTCGATCGATGCTTGCCTTCGGTCTCAGAGGATGGGCAGTTGGGGCCATCTGTCATGCAGAGGCTAATGACAGGTTCCTGTCATTCTTGGGACAATCCTCCGGTGTCTTCTCACCGTGTCCCAGGTCCAGCTACTGATTGACGTGTGCCGTCGGTCTCTTAAGAGGATTTGCAGGCTGGACCTTCTGTTTCGCAGAGGTCAGTGATGGCCCGTGGGCGTCACAATCGGGACTATCCTCCGGTGTCTTCTCACCGTATCCCTATTCTGTCTGCCGATCGACGTTCGACATCGGTCTCTTCTGAGGATTTGGGTTCTTCTACCAGAAGGGTCCATTGGGAGGACACTCTGCCGAGCGATGCTGCTGCGACGGATTCTCAGGGTTACCTGCGTCAGGCCGTTTTGGCGCTCACCCGGTTGCTTTCTGACAACCCTCAAGTTGGCCTCCCTGTGCCTCCTGAGGCACAACATCCTTTGGTCGGTCGCCGAGATGTCTCGCCTTGCCCCTTGGATACTGCACAGTATTCACAGGAGGTTTCTGCTGGTCAGCCCGAGTTGGGCTACGTCTCCTCTGCTACGGAGGACAACGAGTATCTTGAATGTGATGGGCCCCCCTCGTCAGTCTTGGGGCAGGCTTTGGATTTCGTCTTTGGCTTATTGCCGGACGTTCAACCTTCTGACCAGCCTTCTGTGACCGCCCGGCCGCAGTCCACTGTGGAGCGCCGTAACCCTGTTGAGCCTTCTAGCTCCGGGGCTTTGCGTCCTCTGCAATCGGCTCAGGTTGCTGAGTCCTTCCAGGGCTTAGACGCCAAAATGCGTTCTAAGGCCCTCAAGGGTTCCTTCTTTTCTAGAGCTGATGCCTTTCTGCCTCCATCGCGGTTTCGTGTTTACGATTCTGTCTCTCCACCAGTCTTCCAAGGGATGACTACTGTGGATGAGGATTCTTCTTCCCTTGGGTTGACTAAGCCTAAGTCGGCAGTTCTCCCGATGTCGGTAGTTGAGTCTATGGTGGGCCTGTCCCGAGAGATGCTGGGTATGTTATCTCTCGCGGACCATGTCGTCGCTGCTCTGGCTGAATATTTTCCACCAGGGGAGTTTGATGATGCTCAGGCACCTTTTCGCGTTTTGTCACAGGCTCTTATGAACTTGACACACGCTCACGCCTGTGACATGGCTAATTTGGTGCTGGCACGCCGGGATGCGGTGTTGGATTCTTTACCATCCCTTCCTTCTGAGCAACGTGCTGTTCTGAGGTCTGCCTCTTTGGTGGGACCTCAGTTGTTCCATTGTTCCGTGGAAGCTGTTCGTGGTGAAGTTCTTCGTCATTCGAAGGACCAGCTTTTGCTGCGACAGCTTGACCAACCTGCTGCAGCGGGTGGTGGTCGTTCCAGGCCCACCAAGCATGCTGCTGCATCTGCCTCGTCGGCGACGTCGGCTATGCCTTCGGCTCCGTCTGCTCCTTCTGCACATAAGAAGCGCCGACGTGGCCAGGCTCGCTGGCAGCCTCAGACAGGAAAGTCTCAGGACTCTGTCACTTCCCGAGGTGGTTTCTCCTCTCGGGGGCCTCGTCAAGGCCACAAGTGAAGGTTCGCACCTCGATTCGCCTCCAGTCAGGGGAAGGCTGTCGCTGTTTTACGACCGTTGGACAGAGATAACGTCGGACTCTTGGGTCCTCGACGTCATTCAATCCGGTCTGCGACTGTCCTTCCATCGGCACCCCAGTTTATCTCGGGTGCCCTTCCGACTCAGGTCCCTTCCAATTCTCTGCGTTGGGACCTTCTGGTGCAGGAGATCGACAATCTCCTCTCCAAAAGGGCGATCGAGGTGGTCAGGAACACCCTTTCACTGGGGTTTTACTCGAGACTTTTCTTGGTGCCGAAGAAAAACGGCCAATATCGTCCTGTCATCGATCTGAGTATCCTGAACGAGTACATAATAGCTCCTCGTTTCAGTATGGAGACTTTCCAGTCGGTTCGACGTTCAGTTCATCAGGGCGATTTTGCTGCCAGTATCGACCTGAAAGATGCCTACTTTCATGTACCCATTCATCTGGCGTCATGGAAATACCTTCGGTTCTCGTTTCGGGATCGAGTTTATTAATTCAGAGCTCTCCCGTTCGGTTTGAACCTGGCTCCTTGGGCCTTCACCCGACTGATGTCACATGTGCTTGCTTTCCACCGCACTCAGTCGGCTGTGACTTCGTCAGCCTACCTAGACGACATCCTCCAACGGCACCACGATGCTGCTGTTCTGGAGTTTGATGTCCGGCAGTTTCTTTGCCTGCTAGCGTCGCTGGGTTTCAGAGTCAATCGCGAGAAGTCGGATCTCCTTCCTTCTCAGCGATTCCGGCATTTGGGGATGGATTTTGACACTCTTGACAATGTAGTGTCGGTCCCCCAGGCTCGGGCGACGATTCTTTCTGCCTTGACTCGGAACCTGCTTCAATCTTCCTCGGTCTCGGCCAGGACTTTCCTTCGGATGGTGGGCCTTTGCGGTTTCGGTGACAGATTTCATTCTGCTCGGTCGCTTGTTTGTCCGACCTCTCCAACACTTCCTGTTGGATCATTAGCGTCCGAATGTAGATCCGCTGGACCTGGAACTCACTATTCCTCGGTCTCTGCTTTGTCACCTCCTCCCTTGGGCCGATATTCCCTGGCTGCCACCGGGTGTTCCGTTGGATCTTCCTTTGGCCGATCGCATCCTTACTGCGGATGCCAGCGATCGGGGCCTCTCGGTCTGTCTACTTACGGCGAGTGGGACAGCGAGCAGGTAGGCCTTCATATCAACCAGAAGGAGCTCCTTGCTCTTCTGTTGAGTTTTTGGCTTTGGATCCCTCATCTGTCGGACCACATTGTCCTACTTCTTTTGGACAATTTGACAGTAGTGGCCTACATACAGAATCAAGGAGGCACACATTCGATTCCCATGTATCGGCTGTCTCGGGATCTTCTTCTGTTGGCGTGGGATGTGAACGCTCGGGTGTCCATTCGACACATTCCCAGGCGTCTCAACGTCCTAGCAGACTCCCTGTCCCGACGCGACAGTGTCCTTCCAACTGAATGGATGCTACATCAGTCGGTGTTTCAGGCCATTTGCGAGCAGTGGGGCCATCCTCAGGTCGACCTTTTCGCTACTCGCTGGAATCATCAGGTAGAGACCTTTGTCTTCCCTTGTCCAGATCCTCTGACATTTGCAGTAGATGCTCTGTCTCTGGACTGGACAGGTTGGATCGGCTATGCCTTTCCTCCTGCACCGATTCTTCCTCAAGTATTAGCGAAGATTCGTGCTTGCAGTTGCAGGATCATTCTGATCACACCCCTGTCTCCACAGAGGGTGTGGATCAATCTGCTGCGGCCTCTATTGGCCGATCGACCGATTCGTCTACCTCTATGTCGCGATCTTCTTTCACAGGGTCGTCCCAGGAAGTATCACAACACCCTGGCGAGCCTGTCCCTTCACTGCTGTCTTTTATCAGGTCCAGTCTCCGACGTGGAGGTTTTTCGAGATGATCAGTGGAGTGCATTTCTGCATCGTGGCGACTTTCCACTGGCATGACTCATGCTGCCAAGTGGAAGGTTTTCTGCCGCTGGTGTGCAGATCACAATGTGAATTACCGTGATCCATCAATTGCTCAAATTGTGGATTTTCTGGTATATCTTTTTGACTCCAAGGGCCTCCAGCCTATTACGATTAAGGGCTATGCTGTCTTGATACTTTCTCTTATGTGGGAAAGCGGTGCATCGGTCGTAATTTTTTTTCTCTCCAAACTCATTCGGCACTTTTCTTTGAAGAGGCCTCGAGTTTTGCGTCTTACACCCAAGTGGAACTTGGCATGGGTGTTGCACTGTTTGGAGGGGGGCACCATTCGAGCCTTTATCTGAGACCAACATGCGTTTTCTCACCTATAAGACGGCTTTTCTTCTAGCGTTTGCTTCTGCTCGACGAGTCAGTGAGCTTCATGCACTATCTGTTGATTCTGCCTTCTTCCGAAATGAGGCTAACAGTGTCACCTTCACTACTGATTGCTCTTTTCTGGCTAAGAATCAACTTCCTGATTCAGTACCTCCTCCCATCTGCATTCGGGCTCTCCCTGTTGTAGGTGGCCGGAGGCCTCTTCTTTGTCCTGTTCGTGCGATCAAGATGTTCTCTGCCATCCTTGCTTTTCTTTCTGCTACTCTTGTTGATATTGGTTATGTGATTCACCTCCTCCTATTGTTTATTCAGCCAATTGTATACAATTGTGAGTAGGTTGAAAAGAAATTAAAATTTTTTAGTAAATTTTGTTTCTTAACATACCTACCACAATTGTTTACTGGAGGCCCACCCTCCTTGGGGATATCTTTGATATCGATGCCTCCCCGCTAAATCACAAACTTCTCGTTGGCGGAAATACGTCACGGTTGTTGCGCATGCGCTCGGTAAACGCAAGAAGTGTGCAGAGAGAGTACCTGTAATTTCGAGCGCTAGTCTCGCTCGACCCTTTTTTCGATCTTTTTCGTGCTTTTGCACTCTAGTACTTTTCCAACTCATTTGGAAAAGATTCTAAAAGCTTGAGTTAGTTCCGAAGTAGGGCTTGCACTTATGTTACAGCCAATTGTAAACAATTGTGGTAGGTATGTTAAGAAACAAAATTTACTAAAAAATTTTAATTTTCGTTGTATTTTGTATATTCTCTGTGTTTTACGCGCGACTTTCACGTACCGTGCGGTTAGGACATATAATTTTTTGGTTGATACATTTATGTTATCCTTTTAGATATTATCATTATTATTGGAGTTAGGTGTCATTGGGGGGGGGGGGGGGGTGGGGGGGTGGGGGCTGTATGGACAGGATTTCTCCTCTCTGTTGAGGGCAGAATTTCTGTTTTTTGGGTCCCTGTCGGCTGTCTGGGTTCAGTTGTGTTCCCGCCGGTCCTTTATTTTCTGCCACCTTTCTCTCGTAGTTGGGGGTGTTCTTCTACTTTCTACATCTGTTGAGTTCACCTTTTCTTCTACAGCTCTCACCTCTGTTGTGCTTCAGGGCAAGGCCTTTTGCCCAAGCATATGGTGCATTCTTGTGGCCGTTCCTCCCGCACCCGTGGGGAACACAGTCATTCAGGGCCTCCCGACACGACCACATCTGGTGAGAGTTATACCCCCTCTGTGGGGGATGTGCAGTCTTTTCCTGTGGTGGATACTGCAGGAGCTGTCGAGTTGTCTGGTGAAAAGATGCCTGTTTCGGGACTGTAGTCCCTCTCCAGTCGACATCTGAGGCTGTCACTAGGGTTGTGACTCCTCCTTTGGAGCCGAGCTTGGTTGCTTCTCATTCTTCCACCGGTTTCAACAGCTCCCATTGTATCTGCTGCTACTGCTGTTCCGTCTGCAGTGTCATCGGTCACCGTTTCAGCGAGCCCCAGCTTATCCCTGCAGTGGTCTGCAGAGATGTCTTGTACTGTAGACGTCGGATATCGGCCTCGGCCTTCCCTGACTTCAACTTGGCGAAGTCAGATGGGGCTGCCGGGCGAACCCTCTCCTGTGGTCTCTCAGCCGTCAAGCCAAGTAGCCTGCTCTTTGGATTCGGATGTTCCTGATGGGGTCACCATGGACTCTGTTGCGTTTCTGTCCATGTACTCTGATCCGACGGCCAGTTTTGCGGGAGCGATGCTTTTTGTGCAGCCTGGACCTTCTGTCCCTCAGATGTCCGTGGTGACTTTCCTGAGTTCCCGCACTGTTGATCCTCAGGGTCTGGTATACCCTATCAGCATCTGCCTGCAGATGTTTCAGATGCTGCCCGATGCCCCACATGTTCTGGAGGATCGTTGACCCTTAGCTGGTTCAGTGGGTCAGGAGTGAAGCCACTTTGTCGGGTTGTTCCCACTTCGAACCGGCTGCCACGGGCTGTGAGCTTAGGGAGGCCCTCTCCTTGCTCACTCAGGTTCTTTCCAAGGGCCTTCCCTTTGCCTCCAGCGAGGCTACTAGTGGTTCCCAGGTGCCCACCGTGGCACTGCCTCCTGGGATTGGAAGCAGGCCGCTTTCTGATCCCCCTGTTGTGCCTACACCATGAGAGGAATCTGCTGGTTTGCCCGTGATGGGCTGTGTGTTTTCTGACTCAGAGGATGGGTCAGACATACCTGACATTGAGGGCTAACAGTCTTCTGACTTGGGGGCAGCTCTTGACTTTGTGTTGAGTTCCTTCCAGATCTCAAACCGCCAGACCAGGCGACGGTGTCAGCCAGGCCACGTTCATCAGTCAGGCGCCTCCAGCCTGTGGAGCAACCCGCTTCTGGCCGTCTTCGACCGTGCCAGTCGGTACGGGTAGTTGAAGCGTTTGCAGCTTTGGACTCTCAGCTGAGTTCCAAGGCTATGAAAACTTCGTTCTTCACCAGGGCTGACACCTTTTTTGTCTCCAGTGCGTTATCGTTCCAATTCCGCCAATCTGTCAGTCTGCCAGACTTTGATGGTCTTGGATCAGGACTCCATCTCCCTCGGGTTTTCCCAGCCCAAGTCGGCCGTTATTCCTATGGCGACTCTGGAGTCCCTGTTGGGCTTATCGATAGAGATGCTGGGCATGCTTTCTCTCTCAGATCACGTCGTCTCTGCTTTGACTGCTTAACTGCCTCCAGATAGCTTTGACGACGTACAGTCTTCTTTGAGCTCATGCATCTTACTGACATGCATGCCTGTAACACGGCTAAATTGGAATTAGTTCGCGGGGACGCTGTGTGGGACACAAGCTGTTCCCTTCCTGAGGGGCAACGCGCTGCTCTTTGATCCGCTTCTTTGGCGGGTCCGTGACTTTCCATGGTTCCGTGGTGACAATCCGGGATGACATCCTGCATCATTCCAAAGATCAGCTGCTGCTTCGTCAGCTTAATCAGCCTTCTGTTGGAGACTGTGGCCATTCTAAGCCTAACAATCGGCCTTCTGCTTCCTCTGCAAAGCCAAGGGCTGATCCTCCTACCGCCGCTTCTACTTCTTACTCACACGGTAAGGGTAAGCGTCGGCACACCAGTGGGGGACGCAGGATCATTCATCTAATAGCGGAGGTGGTTTCTCCTCTCGCGGGCCTTGCTGGGGCTCAGGATGAAGATCCTCACCTCGATTCGTCCCAGGTTGGAGGAAGAATATCAGGGTTCGCAGACCATTGGGCCACATTCACATCCGATCCCTGGGTGTTAGATGTTGTTCGGTCTGGGCTGCGAATATCCTTCCGGAGGCACCCCCACTCTGTCGGAGTGCCTCTTCCAACACAAGTTCCTTAAGACGTTTCACGTCGGGAGCTTTTGATCACGGAGATGGACAATTTGAGTTTTGCGGCCTTATATACAAATTTAGACAAGGCCTGGAACAACACCTGAACATTATACACTTCCAAAAGGAATTGACACAGAGCCGCTCCTGAGACACAGCCTGTACCGGAAACTGATAACGTAGCTATCCACTGCTGAATCCTATCTCCAATGTTGTTCGAGAACTACACCATCAATCGGACATTGGCAGCCCACACCCTCGGATCCTCAGCCATGTGGGAAATACGCCACCTGATACCACCAACATCACCGACTTGTACCACACAGCAAAAGTCCTTGAATATGCAGCAGCTCAACTCTTACTACTAGACTATTACTGACCAGATCGCTCCTCGTTTTATGAACTTAACTCCTTACAGCTGAGGTAAAAGGAAAAATCAAATAATAACACAGAAACAATACCGTCAGTATATCAGTTCATTTTATTTCATTTCCACCCCATATCCTCAGTTTCTTGTCACAAATTCTGATGTCCGTATCCTATGATACTATATCGCTCCTTTCCTTTTTAGTCTGTACCTATCCCTTCACTCACAGCTACTCCTGCTCCGACAACTTGAGCCTTAACATCACATTTCTCTGTTACCACCTGCAAAATTCACAATCGTAGGTAATGTTTAGATCTACTACAGAGTGTTAATCCCACTATTGTTATCTCCCTTTACCCCACATTTGGGTTTTTCCACTCAACAATGGAAACAGTAGGATGATGTCATTCGATATATCGATTTTGTATGTACCTCTTACCAAACTCATTACAGGCGCTCACAAACACCCCATGCTTTTGTCAAACACATCATCACTCTGCATCCGCCACACTGAGCCAAGATAGTATATAAGGCTGAGCCACAAGTAGTTACCTTTGCCTCTGACAAGTTCTCCAATCGGAATGAAACCAGTTAGGTGTACCAATCAGACTTATTTACAGGATTCCTGCGCACAGGTCCCCTTGAACTCTATTGAGTTGTTTCATTGTCTATATATATTTAGACCTGTCCCAATAGTTACGGCTAGTCAATCTACGGCCACCGCATCTAGTTCTATCAGCACCTCGAGCTTAAACTCTAGTATCAGTAACACTACCGTCTGAATGTCAGACACAGACGAGCCAAATGCAAAGAGACTACGCACGGCTCCTGCCACCTCCACGGCTCCAGTCACCCTCATTAGTGATAACAATAAGGCTATTCACAGAACTATTAGAAATCTGTGTATCAAACAAAACTTGAACACCAAGCCTCATTCCTCAAATAATGTGCGTCCTCCAACCTATCACCTAATGGACTTCAACCCACATTACACCTGGCGGACATCATACACACACGAGACACACCCATTGCCATTCACTTCAATGGCCAAAACCTTTCATTTTCCGATATTCGCTACCGTATTATACAGGTACTATACTCCGACCCGGAATCTCCGAAAAATACGGACCAGCGCCGAATTAGTGAAGTACATTGGATCTTCACACTAAAAACACTACAACCATTTGGCCTGAACAGAAAAGACTTTTCATTAAGTGGTATATATTTATGGACAATTTCTGTCAAAGGGGGCGATCGAGGTCATCAAGAACATTCATTCAGTGGAATTTTTTTCCTGCCTGTTCTCGGTGCCAAAGAAGGACTGCCGACTCTGACCGGTTATCAATCGAAGTATCCTGAACCAGTCTATCATTGCTCCCAAGTTCAGCATGGAGACTTTCAGGTCGGTTCGCCGCTCCATTCACCAGGGAGATTTCGCTTCCAGCATCAACCTTTGAGACGCTTACTTTCACATTCTGATTCATCGGACATAGCGAAAGTATCTCAGGTTCGCTTTTCTGGGGCGAGTTAACCAGTTCAAGGCCATGCCTTTCGGCCTCAACCTGGCTCCTTGGGCCTTCACCTGACTGATGTTGCATGTGATAAGCTTCCATCGCACACAGTCCATGGTGACTACTTCAGCATATCTGGACAATATCCTCCAGAGGCACTCCAATGCTGCTCGTCTGGAGTCAGATGTTGACACATTGTTGAGCTTGCTCACGTCGCTAAGGTTCAGAGTCAATGAGGAGAAGTCGGACCTGGTCCCTTCTCAGTCGTTTTGTCACCTGGGGATGTTCTTCCGTACTCAGCTGAATACGGTGGCAGTTCCCCGAGCAAGGGCTGTGATTCTCTCAGCTTTCACCCTGACTCTGTCAGAGTCCACAACTGCGACAGCTCGAAGTATTCCCCAGCTGCTCGGTCTCTGCGGTTCGGTGACGGATCTCATTCCTCTCGGTCGGCTGCATGTCAGACCTCTCCAACACTTTCTGCTCTGTCGTTTGGAGATCGAATGTCGATCCTCTGGATCTGGTGCTTCAGTTACCAGACTCTCTTCATTGTCACCTTCTTCCCTGGACGGATATTCAATGGATTATGCAGGGAGTTCCGTTGGACTTGCCCATGTCCGATCGTGTTCTGATGGCAGATGACAGCAATCTTGGATTGGGTGTGACGTTGGATCCTCTAGGTCTTTCCCTTCACGGTGTATGGGACCAGGATCAAGCAGCTCTTCACATCAAACAGAAGGAGCTTCTTGCTCTTCTTCTGAGTTTCCGGCAGTGGATCCCCCACCTTTTGAATCGTCGGGTCCTTCTGTTGTCCAAGTGGTTGTTCATCACTTTCTCGGTCGTCTGTACGTCCTAACCGACTCCCTGTCCCAACGTGGCAGGGTCATTTCCACCGAGTGGATGCTTCACAGGGCAGTGTTCCAGTCACTTTGCGATCTCTGCAGTTGTCTCCACATCGATCTCTTTGCGACCTGTTAGAACCATCAGGTGGACACTTTCATGTCCCCGTGTCCAGATCCTCTGGCTTTCACCGTGGATGCTCTGTCACTCGATTGGAACGGTCTAGTCGGCTACGCCTTCCCGCCAGTTCCAATTCTGCCTCAGGTCAGAACCTGCAGTTGTCGAATCATTCTGATCGCTCCCCTGTCGCCTCAACAGGTGTGGATCAATCAGCTCCACTGTCTGCTGGTGACGGTTCCGGCACATCTCCCTCTACTTTGCGACCTTCTTTGCCAGGGTCCCCCGAGGAGGTTCAGAGGCGACCCGACTTGATTGTGCCTTCACGCATATCTTTTGTCAGGTCCTGTCTCCTCCATAGAGTTTTTCGAGACGAGCAGTGGAGTGCATTTCTTCTTCAAGGCGGCACTCCACTGGTTTAGCCTATGCAGCTAAGTGGAAGGTCTTCTGTTGATGGTGTGCTCTGTTGATTATGCCGATCTTTCAATAACACAGATTGCAGAGTTTCTGGTATATCTGTTTGATTCTCGGGGTCTCCAGCCTGTTACCATCAAAGGGTACAGGTCCATGCTTTTGGAGACCTTTTTGTATGTGGGAAAGCGCTGTATCAGCACTCATCCATACCTCTCCAAGCTTATTCGGCACTTTTCTTTGAAAAGGCCTAGGATTTTGCAGCTTACCCCAAGATGGAATCTTTCTTGGGTGCTGCTTTGCTTGGGGGAGGGGGTGGGTGCCGTTCGAACCTTTATCCCAGGTGGATATGCGTTTTCTCACATACAAGACGGCTTCAATTCAGTTTCAATTCAATTTTCAGTTCAATTTATTTCACAGCATACAAGTACAAACATGAGGTGAAAAAACAAGGTTACAAAATCATAGACAGATGTATACTGTGGGGAATGACATAGTCTTACGACTGTCTTCATGTCATCCCCTGGACAATATAATAATGTAAGTTAAAAGAACAGAATGGCAAATGTTAAGGTTAAATAAGCTCTATCTGGACAGCAAGTAGTTGTTACTTTTATGTTGAGATCGAGTTGATTGGAACTGGCTAAAATTTTCTTCGTCATGAATCAAACTCCAGAATGTTCTATCATTTGTTATTTTGATTCGGCGCATTGAATGAGTAATTGGTTAATCAGTTGATCAGTCAATTGAACAATTGGGCACTCAACTAATCAACCAGTTAATCAATTAATAAACTAACCGGGTTTCTGAATAAATGAAATAATAATAATATATTTTTGCAAGTAGACCAGTAAGGTAAGGTAATGGGGTAATGTATAATCGAAAAACCGTAAACCGTAAATCGTAAATTGGAGGGGAACATGTTCCTGAGCTCGCGAGGAGAAAAAGAAGTCGATAACGACCCGAGAGTCTACTTATTAGGCGGTAGTTGGCAATTAAGTAATCAAATAATCAATCAATTAATTAATTGACTGTATTTCCAAATAAATGAAATAATATATTTATACTGAGTAGACCAGTAAGGTCATGGGTGATATATAATTGGAAAACCGTAAATGGCAAGGTAATATGTTCCTGAGCTCTCGTGGAGAGAAAAAAAGGCGATAACAACCTAGGAGACTAACTATTAGGCAGCAGGCAGTCAGGACATCTCGGGTAGGAACAGCTGGTATCGGCGTTATATGTGTTTAGAAATTGATCAGTTAATGTTTTTTTGAATAACCTGCGGTTGGAGGTTCTTAACGTTGTATCAAGGTCGTTACACATTTTAGGAATGGAAAAATATGGAAGAGATGCTGAGAACTGGGTGCGGGGTTTATGTGTGTTCAGGTTTCCACATTGCCTTGTATTCATGCCTGAGGGGTTTGAGTACACTTGGCATGTAGTTTCAAAACTGACAGGGAGGTTGTGTTCTGACCAGTTGTGCGTGAATAGAAGTGTAGCTTGTACAAATCGTTAAGTTTGAGAATTTTCAAACGTTTGAAAAGGGGATCCGTATGTGAGTTGTACTTTTTGTTCGCTATGATATGAACAGCCTTTTTCTGCAACTTCAGAATTTGTTTGCTTGCTGGTGTGTTACCCCATATTTGGATCCCATAAATTAAATGGCTTTGAATTAGGATGAAATAAAGTGAACGTAATGTCTCGAGCGGCAGAAAATTTTTGGCTCTTCTCAGAATATAAATTGCCCTGGATAGCTTTGTACAGAGAGCAGATACATGCTGATTAAATTTAAGATTACAATGAATGATAGGATGCTCATGTCAGTAGACTCACAAATGTCATTAATAAATAGTACAAATAAAAGAGGGCCAAGTACAGAACCCTGTGGCACCCCTGTAGTAATATTTAGTAGGTCAGAGGATTCACTCGTGAATCACACATATTGGAACCTCCCAGAGAGGTAGTTCTGAAACCAAGAATTAGCTATACCTCTAATGCCGTAATGTTTGAGTTTCCTAACGAGTATATTGTGGTCAATGGTATCAAAGGCTTTAGAAAAATCTAAAAATATGGATAGCGTGCAGTCTTTAGATGCTTTGTTATTCAATATGGCAACGTGGTTGATAAGATGCATTATTGGATGAAATGTTGAATGTCCCTGTCTGAATCCGGACTGGTAGTTATAAATAACGTTGTTGTCATCTAAGACATTTGTTAGGCTTTTATGCATTAATTTCTCTAGGATTTTTGAAAGCGAGGGAAGAATACTTATTGGACAGTAGTTGTTGAATGACTGTTTGTTGCCAGATTTAAAAATTGGTATTACTTTTGCGATTTTCATTTTGGATGGGACAATTCCAGTCGAAAATGACGTATTTATAATATGGGTTAAAGGAACGACTATTTAGTGTATAATTTCTTTAAGTAGTTTAGGAGAAATATTGTCCTGGCCAGCCGAAGTTTTTGTGGAAAGGCTTTTTATGGAGGATACAACTTCATCGATGCTTGTAGGTGATGTGAAAAATGAATAGGAGACATTGTTTTTAGGTAATCTGAGAATGGATGAGTTGAGCTTGCCATATTGTTGATTACACGATTTCCAATATTGGTGAAGTAACTGTTGAATTTCTCAGCAATGTGGATGGGGTCACTAAACTCCATGTTATCTTCAATAAATGATGATGGTAGGGAAAGAGGAAGGTTTGACTTATTTATTGCCCATGTTTTCTTAATGTTACCCTGATTTTCTAATAGTAATTGACTATAATAATTATTTTTTTGTTTACGTTTAAGCTGATTAAAAATTTGGCAATAGGTTTTGTATCGCATAATATTGTGGTTAGTTGGGGATCTGTACTTTCTTTCCAGAAGTTTATGTTTGTTCAGGGAGGATTGTAAGAGGCCGGAAGTCATCCATGGTTCTCGTTTGATGTATTTTTTCGAGGTCTTTATTATTCTCAACGGGAAGGCTTGGTCAAACGTTGTGTTTAGGATTGTTATAAATTTCTCATACGCTTCTTTTGCACTGGTCTCTTGGCACACATGGCTGAAGTCAGTCTCGGATAGCAGTTGTTTAAATAGGTTGATGTTCCTTGTGTTGAAGATTCTCTAAGGTTGGTCTGTGTCAATAGGATGGGTTGTTTTGAGATTTTCGATATAGAATGTGGCGAAATGATCGCTCACATCAGTAATAATTATACCAGAGGTATTTGGGTTTAGTTTGTTACAAAATATATGGTCAATTATTGTGGCTGAATGACTTGTTACCCTTGTTGGTTTAGTTACCATGGGTGTGAATCCGGTGCTGAACAGCGATTCTAGATAATGATTAGTTTTTTGGTGTTGGTTAAAATTTAGTAAATCTATGTTGAAGTCTCCCATCAAGTAAGTTGTCTTCTTTTTGGAATTGATTAGTTCAAATAGATCTGAATATTGAGACAGGAACAGGTCCAAATCAGCTTTTGGGGCAGTGTTAGGTCGGTAAATAATTCCTACAATTACTTTGGATTTTTCAGTAAGTTCGATGAACAGTGATTCGAAAACATGAGGAATGAAAATACTTAAGTCGTTTCTTACTTTGAATGGAATAGAATCTTTAACGAAGACACCAACACCTCCCCTGCCGTCATCACCAGCAGGACGAGAACGCAAAACAAGTGGCTGATAGCCGTCTGAGGTGTAGGATATATTTTCTTTTACGCTGAATGTTTCAGTGATAACTATGATGTCAAAAATATTTATAGTTGTTTGGAGGTCACAAAGCAGACTCTGCTGGTGTTCGATATTGGCATTCAGGCTCCTGCAATTAATGTTGAGTAAAGCAAAGGATTTCTTACACGTGCCAACCCTTGAGGAAAACTCTTCTGATGTGTAGTATTGATGTGTAGTATTGGCAGCTGTTTGCATCGGCATTAAGTGGGGCGAGAGGATCATCTTCAGAAACACGGTCGATTTCATGGTTGAATTGTGCAACAAAGTCAAGGGCAGCAGCATTCTGAACTTCATCAAGTGAGACAACATTAGTAATTATGGAGTCTGATGCACAATGAAGGAAACAGGGAGCTTTCAATAACACAGGTGATCTGGTCTGCTGTCCAGTGTTTTGGGACTTTAGGGCATAGTTGGACAGCTTAGGGCAAGGGCACATATGCTGATTTATTGGCTGTGGAGATATGTCTATTTTTTCTGGGAGTTAAGTGGACGAGCTGCAAAATACTGAGTTTATATAGCTAAATAATAATGTTAACGTAACTTGCATTTATCATCAAACTGGACGGGAAAGTAGAGGGATAAAAAAGAGAGAGAAAAAAAAATATATATATATAAAAAGAAAAATACCAAGAGTTCAAGTTGAATGGAATCTTCAAACTCTCACAGCATTATCGGTCTGTGTTCAAGCTACATCATGGCTGCACTGCAGCAGCCATGTCACAGCCTGAAAACAAACGGTAACACAAGTAGTTTATTAAAACATAGATGTGTCTAGTAGGTGAACGAGGAAGTAAATTTACACAACAAGGGATATACTATCGTGTGGGTATGAATGTATAAATCATTAAATGCACGAGAGCAGGTTACACAACAAAATAATATTACTGTGCATAATAGTTAGCATTGTAAAATTGGTTTAACTAGGTTTATACTATTTTTGTTGAGCGCTGATGGGTTTTCAGTTTGTGCATTAACTGCATCATGGCTGCTCGGCAGCAGCCATGCCGCAGCATGAGATGAGAACAAAACAGTGACACCAGTAGTTTTAGTAAGCATACACGCAGCATTTAACAGATATGGGAATTAAATGTTTTGTAAAGTAGGGATATCGTAAGGAGTCGCAATGGATAAAATTGGATATAAAGGTACAAGAAGGCAAGATAATTGAAATGCAGGATCAACTGGGTATCAGTTTTTCAATCAGTTATTCACACAAGGGGTTTGTCTCATGTCTCAGTCTATGAACAAGCGACAAAACCAGTTGGCTATGACTAAATTCATTGTTAATAAGGGAGTGTGAAACTTAAAGTTCACTGCAGAGAGTATTTTCATATGAATTGCGAATTCAGAGACACCAGGGCAAGATAGAATAAATGCACAGAATAAAGGTCATTAGATAAGATTGTAGAAGAAATATGTAGGGTATTCAGAAACACCAGGGTAAGATACCACGAATGAATACAAAATAAGGCATAAAAATGTAACAGTAAATGATCAAACTCGGAAAATCATTCTTAAGCACTCACCAACAAATTGTAACAACTGAGATCCATAAGGGCCTTGTAAGGTTTATACTTGTTAATATTTTCATGAAGAGTTTGAAAATAACAAGTCTCGATGCCTTCCTGATTGTTGATAGTTGTTATAATCTATTAAGATATCTTTCATATAGGATCTGATTGTGATCTGTCTCAAGACATTCCTTGAAACCCTGATATATTCGGCAAGGGTATAATATAGAGGAGGTATGTTTGTGGGTAGGGATACAATTGGATAAATATACGATAGCAGGATAATATGTCTGAATTCAGTGAGAGGCGTTAAAATGTAGGTTGCTCCGGCTATCACTTAACCAATATGATTAAGTTCCCTCAGGGTTTTTAATTCGTGCTCAATCTGCAATGTGGCTGCTCCGCTGATGGCTTTTGCCTCAGCCTTTTTCAGGAGCTCTGCCGACAGTGTTACTTTTACCACTGATTGCTCTTTTCTGGCCAAGAATCTGATACCAGGAACAACTCCACCTCCTATCTACATCAAGGCTCTTCCTTCAGCTGAGGGTAATCGCCCTTTGCTCTGTCCAGTTCGTGCACTTTGCATTTATCTCAACCAGACTCAGTTCATCAGGAAAGGCAGGAAACGATTCTTTCTGTCTCTTATTCCTGGTCGACAGAAGATCTCTCCTCAATCCATTTCTCGATGGATTTGTCTTGCTAATGGCGCAGCTTATGCTCATCTAGCAACTGATGATCGTATTTCTGCCCATGAGGTGCGTGCCTTGTCTACCTCCTGGGCTTATGCTAACTCCGTCAAGTTGTCGGATGTTATGCAGGCAGCCTACTGGAGAAATGTTTCTACTTTCTCCACTTTCTATCTGCGTCAGTTGCAGGAGCAGTCTGAGGACCTTTTTTCTTTGGGCCCTCTTTCTTCTGCTCAGGCTGTTGTCTAACATAGCCATTAGGCTTCAAAGTCAGTTCCAGCCATGTGCTGTTTTACTGTCTGTGCATCACACAGTGCCATCGCCTCATCTCTCATTGTCTTTTACTAATGTTTGTGATGCTATGGTTTGATAGGCCTTGGGAATTCTTCTGTCCACGGTTCCAGTGCAGTCGGTTTATGTGGGGGTTGGTTATGTGATTCCCTCCTCCTTTTGTCTATTCAGCCTGTAGTGAACAATTGTAGGGTAGGTGGATAAGAAATCTAAATTTTATAGTAAATTTCCTTTCTTATTATACCTACCACAATTGTTTACGTGGAGGCCCTCCCGTCTTCTTATTCAGGTAAGAATTCTTCCTCCCTGCTGATCACATAACTCAATGTTGGCGGATTCAAAAGAATGATTCATTAGTTACTGACTGCGCACTTGTACCGGAAGCTGTGGATCTGTACTATAGTGTGGGTCCCAATGTATTTTCATGTTTTTTTCGTGCCAAAATCGTTTTTTTTGTTTAGTATCAAGGTTTAGGGGTCCAGAAACATGTCTCCATTTTTTGCTATAAGGGGAACATACCCAATCTGAGATTACAAAATTTAAAGAGCGTTTAATGATCAAAAACTTTAAAAAAATAAATATAGGGCAGGATATTTTTTCTTAAGTTTCCTGAACCATACCATTTATAGATAAGATGTATACCAGCATCCTATTAAGGATATAAAATGTCTCTTTAGTGTATAATAGTACATGAATTGCCCGAAGTAGAGGTTGGGGGGGGGGGATTTCGCAATTTTTTTGTAATGAAAAGTTATCAACTGACAATGTATAAACTGAATGCCTCACACATATAGAGTGCACTGTGATGGATAGACTGAAATAAAATTACTTCCAGCTAGATAAAAATTTTGGCCTAAAATTGTAAAGAATAAAAATGGTAACACCAACCGAACAGCAGCTCACGTTTTGAAGCTTTTAAACAAAGATTTGTTTCTTAAATTATATAAAACATACAATACATAACTCAATTAGGTAAAACTGAGAATCAAAAATTAGGTTTGTTAAATAAAAACTATCTTTAAAGTCTTATAGACACTGTATCACACTAGAAAATGACTAAATATGCATGGTGGTCAACCTCCTCTAATCACACCATTCCTCGGTATCACTATCATCACTGTCACATACATCAAGCATATTGGACAAGTTTTGGCAGTCATTACATTTGCATAGTGCACTGCATGGAAGCTTATTTTTAAGACAGACACAGTGGTGTTCTTTGATGCACTGGCCTTTACACCCACATTTCAACAGTTCCCAAACACTTTTAGGTGCTGGAAGTTCGGTTGAACGCATTGCAACCAGTTCGTCATCTTTGTTTAACTCCCATCCGTTTTCAACGGCTAAGGGAAGTTCTGGATTCGTGTTGGTATATGATTTCCACACAAGGCCCACGTAATTTGCCCGTTTTATGTGTAGACTTAGAGCTCCAGGGGTTGGCTGCAGCTTTTCATCCTCAAGATGTTTATGCTTGAATAGTTCCCACCGCAAACCTTGAACATTAGTGAGTGGAGAGTTTGGTGCATAAACTTTACACACAAATTTCTCAATCTGATCTGTGTCTTCACCTGATAATGCAGAATCTGTCCCTATTTTCCCAAGAGCTTCCAATGTAGCCACATCCTTCTCAACATCTAACTCTAAGAATGTCTTAGCCCATGTCCGCTTGGTAATACCACAGAACTTTCTGCCCCAGTCAGCTCCAGATAGTGCATGCAATCCAAGAACACACTTTGATTTCTGTGTGCCGAGAGCATCAACTATACAATTTACATGAATAATTCTGTCTGCTTTCATAACAAAGTTCACTTTAACATATGCTTGCGGCAACAAAGGAAAACAGTCGACCAAAAGGACTAGCATGTCAGTATCTACGGAAAAGACATCAATTGATAGAGGGGTTTTCGAACGCACATGATCACCATTCCACTGTGACGCAGCATCAATAGTATGAAGCGGAATTAGTGTGTCTGCTTCTTCATGATTATGCTTCTCCATTCCATTCGTAATAACAGCAGCATTATTCCCCCAGACTGATGTCCCAGCAACAACAATCATACGGTGAGATCGATGCTCAAATGCATCTAACAACTTCTTTGAGAAGTACTCCGTTAACTCTGATTTAGTTTCAATATGGGATAAGAGGACTTTCATAGTAACTCCTGACAAATGTGTGTGATCATCAATCTTGAATTTTGTTGGGACACCCACAGAAGATGTTCGTTTCCGTCTAGTTTGTTCCTTCAATGAATTGGTCAAGTATCTGTCAAACACTACACGTGTTTCATCATATGATTTCGTTTTACTTTCAACCATACGAACAATGTAGATGCCAAATCAGCACAAGTTATAATCTGGGCAGTTTTCTTTATCTGCTGAACAGGCACCATTCCATCAATAATCAACACACGGTTGTGCTCAAAACTTGTTTCAGAACACGAATGCGGTAACTTTTCGAATGCATTTAAGAGTGCACTTTTTTCAGTAGGAAGATATAGAAGCCCATCTGTTGAGAAGAGTGATCGCGGCAGAATTGAAAATTCGTACTTTCCAATGGCTTCAGGCAGACTGTCAGCCATTGTTGGTCTTGACTGTTGAATCACTGTTGTCGCTCTTCTCTTATTCCTGTCATCTGTTGTCCCATCTTACATTTAGGTTTCTTGTGGCATGTGTTAAATGTCTTAATCTTGCTTTTGGAAATTACATCCCACATGGACCCAGATGAGTTTAGTAACAGCCTTTCCTTCACAAATGATTTGTAAATTGTATCTCCCTTCTCATCTCTCTTGACAATGTCATCGTGTGCTATCTCTGGAACAAGCATTTTGGATGTAAGGTTCATCAAAGCGGGATCTTCATTGATTTGATTGCTGTTACAGGTTTCCGTGATAGCTGTCCTCAGTTTATTAGAATAGTCTGACAACCTGGATGCCATACTGCCCGCCAACTGATAGTGCTTGTGTCTCTTATTTGGACCAGTATTGAATTTGCTTTGGAACTCGTTTGCAATTCTTGTCAGTTTGGGTGCAGTGAAGAAATAGTTGTCCAATGCTCCTTCATCGCTCGTTATTCCTGTGCTGCAGCCTACACCCTTTAAGTCTTTTATGTGCTGCTCGAGACATTGGTCAACAAATAGACTTGTTGAAGGAACACCACTTTTTGAAACAACAAAGTCCCCACTTTTCAGTGATTCCCAAGTTGCAGGGTCTGCTTTTTCCAGTGCTAACATACCTCCAATATAAACTGGTGTGAATCTTGCATAATTATACAAGTCATGAGCAAAAAAGTACTTCGCTTGCTTTTCAAGACTTGCAAGGTGCAATTCCCATAATCCTTCTCGCCTTACACGGAAGAAGCACAACAGAAGTCCAAACTGCTGAAGATAATTATGAAAATATTTCCCAAGATGTCTCAATTTAGTAGTATGAGTTTGCATTGCTTTTTGCAAATCAGATTCTGAAAACAGTTTTATGACCTCCTGGTGAGTTTTTACTAAAACATCGATGTCACGATTAGCTAGGGCATCTTTAACACAGTTCAGTTTTGAGTTAATATCACCGCTGATCCCATCAGAACCACATACTGCTTTGAAATACAGTGCCCATAAGGCCATCGCTAGTGTCAGATGAAACTCAATTCCACGCTTATATGATTTGCCAGTAAATACTTGGCGCAGCACCACAGGAGAAAATATATTGTTTTCAGAAACAAGCGCATCAGGACCAGAACCTTCTACCTACTTTCCCAGTTCATGGAGCAATGCGAAGACAATATGTAGTTCTCCCAGGTGAAGGACCCACTTGTTTGAATTTCCACTTGATGATTGTATTTTCACTGCTCTCTGATATAAGTCAAGGTCCAAAGTTATAACAGTTTGTCTTTCTGGCCCAACGACTACTGCTGATATATTCATTGCCATGCATAGAACACTATATAGAGTTGCATTATCTGTCGGAGGCGTACGGTAGAGTGGAGCCACAACAGCAGTGTTACAAATGCTGCTCCATTCATCAGATAGCAACAGTGAATTTGTAGCTGCCCATGTTGGGACTAATTGTGGGTTTTTCGCTTCTGCAGAGTCTGCGTCACAACTGTCATCTGAATTTTCCTGATTGCGACCCTCATTATGTAGCATAACAATAAGGAACCACATCAAGTCTCTATTGATACTGTCTGTTATAATTTTGTCATATTTGGTCAGTGTCACTTCATCATATTTCGATGCCTTTAAACTAGTAGCTGGCGCAATGAGCTGGTTTCTTGGCAGTTCAAATGGAAATGTCTGATCGGGTATCTCCAATGGTGAACTTACTGGTTCACCATCTTCACAAGAATTCTGATTAACCACAAGAAGTGTTCCGTGAAGAGTATCTTTGCCATCTGCGGTTTGTTCCAAGAAATCAATGTTATCAATGGTAAAGAAAACGGACTTGTTTTTCACAAGCAATTTTGGTAAACAGAATCCTCCCGTCTGCTCCATTCTGCGAACCACAGCACAGGCCAATCTGTGCTCGATTTTCATAACTTGCTTATAGTTGCACCCCATGTGCATTTTGGCAAGGAAGTTAACTAACGACTTTTGCCTTGTTTTCTTGTGCACTGTTAGTGATATACCAACAGACGTGGGAGTCAACATATTGCTACGGAAAGCAACATCGCTTTTTGGACCTTGAGTCTCTCTGACAGTCTGAAACATATGAAGAAATTCGGAAACACTTTGGACTGCTGCAGTAGTGCTGTGCTCACGTTTGTCACACAGGGTTGAACTCTTTGTTCCGATAATTACCCATCTTAAGAAAGCAGATAGCAGTTCTGATGCAATAGAATCATCCAAGTTGCCAGAAAAATTCCATTCTTGCAGTTTTGATATTTCCATTCTAATAAGTTCTGCTGCATGTCTGAGTGTGTTAACATCTGCTTCATCTGTGCATTGGTCCATATGTTCTTCCATGGCAATGGTCTTTATTTTCTCACTGCGTGCAATTTCACTTTTCCGTCTATTTGCCGGCCTAACAAATTCAACACCTGGGAAAACTTTCAGAATTAGTTCCTTCAAATGCGGCTTGTAATTACCTTTTACAAAACACCCACTCTCCTCAAGCAGTTTCATGTATCGATCATTGATAGTGTTCATATCAATCTCACCACCTGAGTCAACTGTATACTGTATAATGTTTATGATGTCGACATCTGCAATCATATGGCTGATTCTATCTAAATTCTTTCTTGTCGCACAAGATGAATTTTCCACCCAAAGTTCGTGTTTCCTTACGCAATCACGATGATACATAATATCAAATGCAACACAGTCCAATGAATTTTGTAAGTTACTATAAACCATTTGCAATCTTTCGTCACTAGAATTCTTAAAAATGTTCATTAACCTTTCAGACATATTCGCAGTTTTCACTCGATGCAGTGTTCCAGATGACTCTTTGCAAATCACACATTCTTTGGGATGATCATCTCCAGATATACTCCTGGGTTTTGTAATACTGCTTGGTGTGCCAGCTGCTGACTCTGTAGATGAAGGTGGTCTGCTACGCTTTGGGGGTACATCAGCAGACGCAGTATGTTTCGCTCTCTGAAACCGATCTTCTGCTCGTTTAAGCTTATCAGAGATCACCAATCTTTTATAGCAGTCATTAGGATAACTTAAACCATCATCAAGCATTTCCTGTGCAGTCTTCTGCTGAAAGTCACTATTGAGTGTTGTAAGATCTGATTCACCATATTTTGTTCGACACTCCACATGCCATTTTAACTTATTAAAACTGTCTTTTTGTGGACACACAACAAGACTTTTTCCAGGTTTGTGGCAGATGATGCATGTCAGATTACTTGATTGCTCTACATTAGACATCATTCTTCACTGAAATAGACAGAAAAGACAGTTAGATATTTTGTACCACTGCAACAGACTAGATTGCTCTAAAGTACAGCCCCCCCCCCCCCCCTCCCCACTCACACACACATTGTTATATCAGCCCTAAATAAACATTTTGAGATATATTTTTTCAGGGCTTGCTACCTTTTCATTCTCTAACCTATTTGCAAGAATATCCAGGTACTATTCTTGCATGGTACCACATCGTATTGAGTATTTCTCCATTCTTCCCATTTTTGATCATTTAACGCTCTTTATTTTAAAGAAATTGCCATAACTTGACAAATACTTGGCCACCATGTTGTCTTTTTGCATTACATTCAAGACAAATACAACCAACTACTGTGGTTTATCATTATATGGAACTTTTAATATGCCACAGTTTATTCGATATGTTTTCTTAGACAAAACCTAACATATTTATACATTTGAAAAATTGGATGTCACCTATTATAAACTTCCCATTTGGGGTTATAATTGTGCAAACTGGCCCAGAAACCACTCAAAATGATTCTCTAATCATTGGGCATCATGAATTGGTGATAATATTGCCCCTTTTGTTGAACATTTTCTGAAAAAAAAATGAAATTTGAAAAAAATATAGAAAAAATACGGCAAAATTTTACATTTTGGCTGCCATTTTGAATTTATTAAAAAAAAATTGCGCAAAGTTTAAGCCTACCATTATAGCAACAAAGTAGGTTGGACTTTAGCAACTGCTTCTTCATATTTTATAACTTTATTTAACATTGAAATAACCAGTATCATTAAAAAATCATTTAATGCTCTTTATGTGAAAAATATACACCTTCTGGCACTCAGGAAAAATGGAGACAAACTTTGTTATACTCAGGGAACCCAGCAGAATAGAATAAAACCATAAAATCAACTTTGGCTAAAAAAAAACACGAACTCAATTTTTTCGACATAAGGACCTACACTACTAGGAGAAGAGCGTCCCCTTGGGAAAGATCAAAATAGAGAGTATGTTTTCCGAGTTAGGGACTTCCACTGTAGTGTAAGCCTGTAGTAAACAATTGTGGTAGGTATAAAAAAAAAGGAAATTTACTATAAAATTTAGATTCACGGGTTGAGGAAGCCAGAATACCCAGAGAGAACCACCAAGCGTTGATGAGCAACTGTCAGCTGCGCTCAAACAGAGTTGCAGTGGTTGAAGACATGTGCACCACCGACGTGCAGTACGCATATTTTTATACTGTACCAATGACCCAGACATAGTTGGTACTAACTCTTAAAATTCTAGGTCCAAACACAAATTTTGCCCCCAATCCCCAAAATTTGCATCTAAAACCAAAAGAAATCATGTCCTGAAGGTCCTCCATACTTTGCCTCCACTGCGCATGCACAGTGTCAAGGAGGTCCCGAAATTGGCACCAATTATCATTCTTTGTTTTGCCCTTCATCAGTTCACATCTGACTGATATTTGTGCTTGTAAATCTCAGTTTAAATGATGCCAGACACATAAATATTAGAGAAATGGTGGATCTAAAGAGGATATAGAAGGAGGAGAGGAAAAATGAGTGACAGAAAATAATCAGGGCTGTAACTTAAAATTTTTTAATGAAATTATGTTAAATTGCCTATTTTCGAGGCATGGGCCTGTTGTTGTCAAGTTACACTGCTTGTTCAGTGTTTCCTCTCTCCTTTTCCTTTAAGTCCCCCCCTTGCTTTTCTCCCATGCTTTTGGTATATTTTCTGTAATATTATTACTAAAATTTCTTGGGAGTTTTAGCTGGGTAACAGAATGAATTCTGTTCTTTTCCCCATGTTTACGTTCTCACCCATGGGTGTTTAGGCGTAGTGTTCTGCATCTACCATCTGATGTTCTGCAGTTTCTTCCCTGGAAGTCTCTGTTTTGCATCAGATAGTGTATTATTGGTAACTGATTTCGGGCCAGGGTTATCAGTGCCTGGAGTCATGTTTCTGGTGTTTATACACTTCTTGTTTACATTGACAACAGTCTCTGTGGAGGGGGATTTCTTGTCTTTATACTAGTTTAATCATTACAAGATACATTATTATTATTCGTAAGTGTTGCATTAATTTTTTTTAAATATTTTTAAAATTTTTGTCCACACTTAGGCTTGGGATCCATTGGGGCTCAACGTTACTTTTCAGAAACTTGGGCTTTGCTGAAAAAATGTTTTTTCAAAAAATTTTTTTGATTTCAATTATTTTTCTATGTAAATGGATCATGTTATTATGTATCTTTGTTTTCAGGGGTTGGTGCGAGTACTAGGACTTTTTGTATTCTTTTCACAATGAAAGGATATTGTTCAAATTGTAATAAGAGGAAATCTTCCTCTGACTTTCATGATCATTGTATTAATTGTAGTCAGTGTACTCACACTAACTCTTGTTCAGTATGTGTATATTGGGATGACAAACATTGGAAACGTGTGTCACGGTATGTTGTTAGCGGGGAAAAGGCCATGCCGGTCCTTTTTCCGCAGGGTCACTCTAGTTTATCAATCTCTATTTCAGAGGAACAAGAACAAGAACAGGGTGATGTTCCCATGATGTCTTCCAAAAGTGTGCCTCCGTCGTCATAATTAAATGAAGAGCTATAGGCAAAAGTGCTCATGGAAATACGTCAATTGCCTAAGAGGTCCCTAGTAGGATCGACGGCGTTGACGTCCGCTAGCTCGCCCGGTGTAGCGTCCATTCATCGAATGGTTCGGCAACCGGGTTCGTCCGTTGCGGTCCAGGAAGGAGATTTGGGTGATGCGAGCACTATAAATAAACAAGGTGCACACCCAGTGACGGCGGATCAGAGGAGAGAACGGAGGAAGCCTATTAGTCCGGTTCCTAGCTCGTCCAGGTCCATCCGGGCTGCGAGCGAGAGAGGCCCCTCTCTCGTACAACAACATGTGGGACCAGATGTGGTACAAAATGTTTTGCATTCGGAGCATACATCTGCCGATCGGGACGCTCCGTTATATAGACAGTCCGGAGAGACTGTCCGGAAGGCTTCCTCATCCTCTCAGCAGCGCCCACGACCACACCTTGGCTACGTGACCACGGATATCCAGCCAGCTTCGCCAATCAGGGATTCCACGGCGACCAGGTCACGCCATCCGGTAGCCAGGGACATGAGGCCTGTAGACTCCGGACGTTCGCATAAGAGAAGTATGCAGGAGTCAGTGTACACGGAGCTTCCAGCGGCTAAGCAACGTAAGACCGCTACTCCACAGGCCTCAGTGACGGACGTGCTATCCCAAATAGCACAAATTATCGCAGCATCCCAGCAAACGACAGAATCTCTGTCGGATCAAGAATTATCCGACGACACTGGGTCGGTACGCTCCGCTGATGCATCAGGTACGGACGACCGAGAACATCATGGGGTCCGACAGGATGGCGGAAGGGATTCCGAGGATTTGGAGCTATCACTTTCGGAACAACATAAAGCTGCCGTAGATTTCATCCGGCATTACCTTCCACAAGTTGTTCCGTCAGGCCAGATTGCTGCGATGCCGGATAAGAGACTGATAGCGTCATTGGACACAGAATTTTTTGATCGGTTCAGAGACATCGTCCCTGAGTTTCTGACACAGTCCAATAATGCCACAAGAACATTCGAATTATTGAACGACGCTATCTATAAGCTTGCTACCAAACATGCTAGTCTAGTTTCTCGTCCGCTAATGCTCTCAATCTGCCTTTCATCAATTCAAGGAATAAATTCGAAACGGCAGGACAGGGCATACCGAGAGTTCCTCTGCGTCTAGACGACAAGGCGGAAGACTTGGAATTGTCTTTACCGTCGTCTATGTCTATTCCAACCGCGACGTTGGAAACGACAATAATGTCTAACAGAGCTAGCTTAGACACTTTATCATATGCAGACCACCTTACTAAGGCGTTATCATTGCGTCTTCAAGGGAAAGAATTCCAGGATATACAATCCTCATTAAGACTTCTTTCAAGGGCAGTAGCTTATTCCATGTATAACTCCGCCCTTTCAGTGGCAAACCTGGAGTTGGTTAGACGTGACGCAGCCCTAGCTACATCCACGCGCGTGGATAGTAAGGTGAAGAACTCTCTCAGAGTCGCTTCGGTCTCCGGAGAGCTTCTCTTCGACGGCAAGCTTTCAGCAATCTATGATAAGATAACTAAGAAAGCTTCGGATTCTCTGCTATTCAAATCCGCTTCTAAAATACAGCAGAAAAGAGTAAGACAGGCACTTCTGGGACAAGTACGCCCAAGAGAAGTTCCTATAGAGGTTCTTATACGTCCTCTAGGTCTTATTCTAGAGACCGTCAAGACAGCGACTCACATACGGGACGTTATTCTGGCCGAGACAACCGGTCAGACGTTCCGAGGTAGACGGGACGAGGTGCGGGTCGTGGAGGACGTAGTTTCTCCTTCCGCAGGCCTCGCAGGACCAGGAGGTGATGGTTTGAACCTCGATCGTGTTCCGGTAGGCGGAAGATTATCAAGTTTTATAAACGAGTGGGCATCGATTACGGACGACCCCTGGGTCCGAGGGGTAATTTCGGAAGGACTAAGAATATCCTTCAAACGAAAGCCTCCATTAACTCGAAGTCCAAAATGGACTCGGCTTCCGTCAAATTCACAGAAAAGAGATGCTCTTTTATCAGAAGTACAGTCTCTTCTGACGAAGAACGCGGTAGAGGTCGTAGAAGACCAGGAATCACTGGGTTTCTACAGCCAACTGTTTCTGGTTCCGAAACCAGATGGCTCGTTCCGTCCAGTCATAGATCTGAGCTTGATAAACAAGCTGATCGTCGCTCCGAAGTTCTATATGGAGACGATTCGATCAGTCAGAGCGAGTATTCGGGTGAACGACTATGCTACAAGCATAGATCTCAAAGAAGCGTATTTTCACGTCATGGTACATCCGACATTCAGAAAGTATCTACGCTTCGCAGTCCTAGGAGTTGTATATCAATTCCGGGCGATGTGCTTCGGTTTGAACCTAGCGCCCTGGGCTTTCACTCGAATAATAAACTCGGTAATGATACATTTCCGAGCTCATTCGTCTGCGGTAACGTCGGCCTACCTGGACGACATTCTTCAGAGGTACGGCAACGAGTTAATGCTTCAGAACGATGTGCAGAATCTGCTTCTATTACTCCGACGTCTCGGTTTTATTATAAACGAGGAGAAGTCGGATCTGGTGCCGTCCAAGTCATTCACTCATCTGGGAATGAGCTTCGAGACGCACAACAATCTCGTTCGTCTGCCGTTAACCAGAGCGAAATTAATCAGTTGTTACGCTCGCTATTGTCTTCACTCAGACAAAGTCACAGTGAGGGAGTTCATGAGACTGATAGGTCTGTGCGGAGCCGCTGCGGATCTCATTCCGATGGGGCGGTTACGCACTCGTCCTCTCCAAATTTTCTTGACTCAGAATTGGAGTGTAAAGATTCATTCGCTCGACATAGACGTTCTCTTGTCAAATCAAGTGAAACAAGAGATTCAGACTTGGGCAAACATTCAGTGGTTGACTCAGGGAGTTCCACTGCAGTTGCCGGATCCGGGTTTTACGATTATGACGGATGCCAGTCAGACAGGTTAGGGTGCAACATTGATCCCAACGGATTCGAAGTGCCAGGGTCTTTGGGATCCGCAGTTTCTAGGCAAGCACATAAACATCAAGGAAATGATGTCAATTTGGCTTGCATTACGTCATTGGATGAATATTATTCAGAAAGCACATGTCCAAATCCTGTCCGACAATACGACAGTAGTAGCGTATATCCGGAACCAGGGAGGCACTCATTCCGTTCCGTTATTCAATTTAACGGAAAGAATCCTTCTGTTTGTTCTAGAACACCAAGTTCTACTTTCGGTCTGTCATATTCTGGGTCGTCTGAATGTATTAGCAGACTCCCTTTCACGGAAGGGTCGCTTGTTGCCGTCAGAATGGACTCTCAACAAACAGGTATTCAATCAGATTTGCTACCAATGGGAACGGCCAATGATAGACTTATTTGCGACACAACTCAACAATCAGTTGCAGACATATGTGTCACCATGCCGGATCCCCGAGCATATGCAGTAGACGCTCTATCGATCTCGTGGGACGGAATGATAGGATATGCGTATCCTCCAGCACCGTTGATTCAGCAAATATTGCTAAAGATAAAACAATCTCAATGCAAAATTCTGTTGGTAGCATCTCTGTCTCCACAGAGACCGTGGATAAATCTACTCAGGTGTCTGCTGTGGGACTTACCTTGAAAACTTCCTCCACGAGAGGATCTTCTTTCGCAGGGGAAGTCACGTCAACTTCATCACAACCCGCAAGGTCTCAGCCTTCACATATTTCCGTTGTGCGGTCCTTCTTGCACGGCAAGCATTGTACGGGACGAGCAGTGGATGCGATTTCTAACTGTAGGAGGACCTCCTCTTCGCTAAACTATGCGGCTAAGTGGAAGGTCTTTCGTCGTTGGTGTTGGGATCATTCTGTTGATATTTTTGATCCCTCCATACCAGACATTGCAAACTTTCTAGTATACTTGTTTGACGAGATCAAACTGCAGCCTGTTACTATTAAAGGTTATAGGTATATGTTATCTGATACCTATGCACACCATGATAGTTTACAAATTGGATCTAATGTCTCTATCTAAATTAGTTAGAAACCTCTCGATAAATAGACCCAGAACTCTTAGATTAATTCCTAAATGGAATTTAGCTTGGGTTCTTCTTAGACTGAAAGAAAAGCCATTTGAGCCTCTTGGGACAGTAGATTTCAAATTCTTGTCTTATAAGACAGCATTTCTCTCAGCTTTCTCTTCTGCTAGAAGAGTCAGTGAGCTTCATGCACAATCGGTGGACGATTCTCACTATCGTAGTGTCGGGAACACTATTACCTTTACCACTAATGTTGGATTTTTGGCTAAGAATCAGGCTCCTAATAAATATCCGGAACCAATTGTTATTAAGGCCCTTCCGTCTTCAGACAGGCATAGGTCTTTACTCTGTCTGGTTAGAGCTTCACGTATTTATAAACAAAGATTTCAGTTTATCAGAAAGGGACGAAAACGCTTCTTTCTGTCTCTGATGCCTAATAGAAAGGACATTACGGTCCATTCTATTGCTAGATGGATTCAATTAACTATCCGTACTGCTTATGATAATCTATCTTCAACTCAGCAGTCTGTGCTTAAGATTTCGGCTCATGAAGTAAGAGCTCTTTCTACATCTTGGGCTTACGCAAATAGTGTTGCTATTACAGATTTAATGAAGGCTGCATATTGGTCTCAGCCATCCACATTCACAAATTTTTATCTCAGAAATATTGAGTCCATTTCTGGAGACCTGCATTGTTTAGGTCCGTTATCTGTTGCTCAGAATGTCATCCACTAAATAGTTGCAACTATAGTTATGCAGGCTTTCTGTTCCGGCAGTGACTCCGTCCTGCTGCCCTCTTCGCTCTGGGCTATTTGACCCAGGGCAAGGGGAAGGGGGGGGGGGGGGAGGGTGTTCCCTTAGGTCACCTGCTTTATAGTGAAAAGCAAGGGGATTCCTCCTCCAGAGTCAGTAATTCTGAGTTGTTACCGGGATGGTTTTAAAGTGTAAAATTAATTCATTCATGTCATATTTTTAAAGTGTAGCTCGGTGTGAAGCATTTGTATATGTCACGTGTCAAACGGGCGTTAATATACAATCCTCGGACACTTTTAAGAGAGTATAAAGAGTCTCAATTCTCTGGACTAACTTTATTGGCTTACTTTAAAAATAATTAGTATAAGGGGTTATACTGGATGTTAATAGAGAACATGAATGTTATTATGCTCAATTATGGAGGGTGTTGTGTCTTTCTAATTTATCATAAAATAAGAAAGATACATGTAAAGCCTAATACTCCTTTTCTCCTCGAGGGGTTGACTCTATTTATATAGTTGAGCTTATTGGATTTTCCTCTATGTCCTAGGCCCTCCAGCCTTTTTACTATTCAGCTATGTCTGGGTCATTGGTACAGTATAAAAATGTTAAAAAAGTTATAGTAATTTATATATTTTTTATTCTTACCAATGACCCAGACGGGGATGGCCCTCCCAGGAGTTGGGAACTCATACCTCCCCGCTGAGTACATAGCGCTGACCAGGCACTGCTTGTAAGAATGATAATTGGCGCCAATTTTGGGACCTCCTTGACACTGCGCATGCGCAGTGGAGGCAAAGTATGGAGGGCCTTCAGGACATGATTTCTTTTGGTTTTAGATGCAAATTTTGGGGATTGGGGGGCAAAATTTGTGTTTGGCCCTAGAATTTTAAGAGTTAGCACCAGCTATGTCTGGGTCATTGGTAAGTATAAAAAATATATAAATTACTATAAATTTTTTAACTTTCATGCCCCCATGTAGGCAACTGGGATAAAGTGCCTTGCCCAAGGACACAATGTGGGTCGTCCCGGACAGGGATCGAACCCGGGACCTCTAGCATAGAAGTCCAACAGTTTACCACTGAGCCACCACACTCCCTGTTCAGTATCAAATTTAAATTTGGGATTATACATTAAAATATTACCAACATTGAATTTCAAAGAAACATTTCCCTTTAGAGCAATGACAGCCATTGTTTACATTATACACATGTCTGCATGTGCACAGAAATCGGCTGATGTAATTGAGTAAAATTGGGATTGTGTTATAGTGTATAGCATTTAAGTGCACATTTACTCTGCTGTACAGTATTACTTTCTCTGTTCGTACATTATTACCATGTTTTCTCTAAGCTAAAACAATAGCATGACCCCATTCTGTCACCCACGCAATTTATGGTGAGGCAAGAGTTTTCCGCCAACAGAATTTTCCATTCAGGCAGGCAATAGTGGGTGAGGGCAGTCGCCTTCCTCAGAATGAGGCCTATCAGAGGCCTATCAGAGGCCTATCAGAACTTGTGTACTCTCTGAAATTCTTCAAGTGTTGCAGTGCAACACTTGAAGAAATGTGTATAAACACATATGATTTGGTTAAAATTACCACGATTTGGGCAGAGCGTTTGTCCATTGCCAACTTGGAGGCCCAATGCCAGGCATATGGCACTTTGATGCAAAAATTGCTTTTAACGAGTGTGACCTTTGCTTGAAAGGCCTGCCACTTATTACTGCTTAGTAGTCTCTGTAGGTTCTCTAGATTTTTTCACCTTTAAAATTATTTCACAAAGCATGACTCGAACAGTTTAAAGTATTGTGAAAACTGAATAAGGAAACAAGCAAGCTTGTTCCAGTGGTTTACATCTTGATCTGAGAAAAGCTTCAAAAAATAAGTTTGTCACAGTTCCAAGATTATGAGGGTTTAATTCATACAATATTGAACATTTGTAATTGAGAAAATGTTTGTGTGGGAGGTGGTATAGGAGTACTGTGTGGTATCTAAACCCCTTGTTTTGAAAATTAAGTTTTTCAGTTAATTGAATGTAGACAAACCCATTATTTATTATTTTTTTACTGATTTTTTTTCTGTTTCAGAACTTTCAAAGTATCCATTCCAAGACAGACTAGAAAAAATGGTACTTTGTATGTCCATGTTTTTGTTTATCCCAGAAATGAGGATGTGTTTGTGACAAAGTATGCTTCACATGTTCAAGCACAACTCACAGAATATGCCATACCTCAGTCAGAAACATTTAGTTTGCTGAGTTCGAATGAAAAGGTACTGATCAGTTGTTTTATTCTTACATCGGTATAATTTGACCCATGGTGTGAAAACATGCACTGTTGCTTAACATGACACAACATTTTGTGTGCTGGAACGTATACCTATTGTTATATTTTACGTTGTGCAGAGTTATGAGTGTGTATCTAATTGGTGAAGGTCCATAGACTTTCTCATGAAAACCATTTAATTTGAAGCACACTGAATAATTTTTTAACTCGCCTGAGCAATAGCTGAAGGGGAGCATTACTGATCACTTTCCTCCCACTGTTTTCCTGTCCATCATCCATCTATCATGATCTTTACAGTATTCACGTTTCCTAAAAATTTACTGGACAGAATTGAACCAAATTTGGAATACATATTCCTTGTCATATGCTATAAGTTTGTTCAAATAAAGAGTCACCACATCCACATGTTAAAAAATCTTCTCCAAACAACAAATCAGAATCTTGATATTGGGATTGCATCATCTTTGAGGGAATAGGGGAGGGCTGGTGAGATTTAAATTTGTTCAAATCAAGTCCCTGGGTTTATGTTTGGGATCTCTTTAATAATCCACCCGACAGAATCTTTTGATATGTGGAACACAGCATCTTTAGTGGCATCAGATTCAGTTATGTTCAAATAAAGTGCCCTGGTTTCATATTTTGGCTCTGTATGGGAAACCCGAATTTGACTTTAGTGTAAAATGAGGAAAATTCTTTAACAATCTTTTTTTGTCAAACCCACCAGACAGAATTTTTTGATATTTTTTTTTTTTTTTTTGGGGGGAGGGAGGGGCAGATCTAAGTTTGTTGAATTGTTGAAATACATGAGTGATATGTGGTCTGTTTAGTCAGATGTATATGTTGGTCAATGAGATTAATGTTTGTTCAAATGGGACCTACCAGGTCACCTGAGGCCCTTGGGATGGTGGTGGGAGGCAGTGGGTAAAACTTTTTTGCTTTGAGATTTCACCCAGTTGCCTCCATTAGGTGGGTCCGTTCCATTTGGGTGATTTGTTTTTGCTCCTGAATGTGTTTTATATGATTTTCAGTGGTTGCAAAAAACATGCATCTAACTGAACTCCCCATAACCCCCAAACCACCCCCATCGCAAACCTCCCCCTCCCAGATGAGTTGCATGTGAATTTTATTTTTTTTTGGCATAAAATCACTTTAAATCCTTCAAAACTCATCTTAAATGAAAAGTACCCCACTGGGTGCCCACTCACTTACCCACTCAACACACACACACTCGGACATCCCTCACCCCACCAATCACCAATTGAAAATAAAACATGAGTGCAATGGGAGTTTGAACACAGGGTTCATTGCCTACCTGGAAGCCTCTATAAGCAACCAAGACTTGCCCAGAATCAACTACCAAAGCACAGAATGCAGACTCCCAAATGTAGCAAAATGAACAAAAATGTTCAGGATTTCATGGGTTTTAACCCTTTACCTAACGTAACGGCCAAAACCGGCCCACGCTATTCTCAAAAATGGCCTATTAATTTTCATTATTTTTTTCATTTTTTGTCTCAAAAACATAGGTTATGACCCCTCGTTGGAACGAGCTCGTTGAGCTCGTTCCATCGAGGGGTCATAACCTATGTTTTTGAGACAAAAAATGAAAAAAAATAGTTATTCAAGAATTATTTTTGCAAGTGTCGTCTGCTTTTCAGGTTAGGTAAAGGGTTAAAGGTCTATTTGGCTTCAGTACCTCCAATATCAAATTATATCTATCTTATCTTGTTTGATGGAGCTCCGTCAGTCAAAGAAAATACATCAGAATTTTTACTCAGTTCATCACCATAATACAAGAAAAAGGCCAATTTTATTTTCATTGAATACTCCTGTTAACAGAATATTTTTCACTGGTAAAGTGACTATTCAATTAACAGGTTTCACTTTATATAACTCGAGTGAAGCTGTAATGAAAGCTATAATGAAATCAGACATACCGGTACTAGTGTTTGATAATGGCAAAATTTCAATCATGCAGTACTGTGGTCACTAAACAGTCTCTTTCTTGATACAATACGGTCACCGTATACTGGTTGGTCACTTTCCGTGAGTGAACAATATTTCCATGGATGCAATAATATTGGATTTCAACTCTAATTATAGGAATAATCATCAAAAATTTAATTAATGAAGCACCGGATACAACCCGGTGCTTCATTAATTAAACTTTTGCTGATGATGATTTTTATGAGTACCCATACTATGTATGGTACACATAATGGTGGCATCCGGGGTGACCATCCGTCGTTCGTCCATCCTTTGTCTGTCCGTCCATCTGTCCGTCCGTCCATCTGTCCGTCCGGCATCCGAATCCATTTCTTTGGCATTCGATAACTTGAAAAATATTGCTTGGATTGTCAAGTTACTTTATATTTGTGTTCAGGTTACTGATGTGCCGAGCTGTATAGTGTTTGGTGTAAATCAGATAATTTGATCGTGAGATATTAACCCTTTATCCTTGAAATTGAAAATTTCTCCAATCCCTTTGGCATTCGATAACTTGAAAAATATTCCTTGGATTGTCTGGTTACTTTATATTTGTGTTCAGGTTACTGATTTGCCGAGCTGTATAGTTTTTGGTGTAAATCTGACCATTTGATCCCGAGATATTAACCCTTTATCCTTCAAATTGAAAATTCCTCCAATCCCTTTGGCATTCGATAACTTGAAAAACATTGCTTGGATTGTCAAGTTACTTTATATTTGTGTTCAGGTTACTGATGTGCCAATCTGTATAGTTTTTGGTGTAAATCTGTTATTTTGATCCTGAGATATTAACCCTTTATCCTTCAAATTGAAAATTTCTCCAATCCCTTTGGCATTCGATAACTTGAAAAATATTGCTTGGATTGTCAAGTTACTTTATATTTGTGTTCAGGTTACTGATGTGCCGAGCTGTATAGTTTTTGGTGTAAATCTGATAATTTAATCCTGAAATATTAACCCTTTATCCTTCAAATTGAAAATTTCTCCAATCCCTTTGGTATTCGATAACTTGAAAAATATTGCTCGGATTGTCAAGTTACTTTATATTTGTGTTCAGGTTACTGATGTGCTGAGCTGTATAGTTTTGGGTGTAAATCGGATAATTTGATCCTGAGATATTTACCCTTTATCCTTCAAATTGAAAATTCCTCCAATCCCTTTGGCATTCGATAACTTGAAAAATATTGCTTGGATTGTCTAATTACTTTATATTTGTGTTCAGGTTACTGATGTGCCGAGCTGTATAGTTTTTGGTGTAAATCGGATGATTTGATCCCCAGATATTAACCCTTTATCCTTCAAATTGAAAATTCCTCCAATCCCTTTGGCATTCGATAACTTGAAAAATATTACTTGGATTGTCAAGTTACTTTATATTTGTGTTCAGGTTACTGATGTGCCGAGCTGTATAGTTTTTGGTGTAAATCTGTTATTTTGATCCTGAGATATTAACCCTCTATCCTTCAAATTGAAAATTCCTCCAATCCCTTTGGCATTCGATAACTTGAAAAATATTGCTTGGATTGTCAAGTTACTTTATATTTGTGTTCAGGTTACTGATGTGCCAAGCTGTATAGTTTTTGGTGTAAATCTGTTATTTTGATCCTGAGATATTAACCCTCTATCCTTCAAATTGAAAATTCCTCCAATCCCTTTGGCATTCGATAACTTGAAAAATATTGCTTGGATTGTCTAATTACTTTATATTTGTGTTCAGGTTACTGATGTGCCGAGCTGTATAGTTTTTGGTGTAAATCGGATGATTTGATCCCCAGATATTAACCCTTTATCCTTCAAATTGAAAATTCCTCCAATCCCTTTGGCATTCGATAACTTGAAAAATATTACTTGGATTGTCAAGTTACTTTATATTTGTGTTCAGGTTACTGATGTGCCGAGCTGTATAGTTTTTGGTGTAAATCTGTTATTTTGATCCTGAGATATTAACCCTCTATCCTTCAAATTGAAAATTCCTCCAATCCCTTTGGCATTCGATAACTTGAAAAATATTGCTTGGATTGTCAAGTTACTTTATATTTGTGTTCAGGTTACTGATGTGCCAAGCTGTATAGTTTTTGGTGTAAATCTGATAATTTAATCCTGAGATATTAACCCTTTATCCTTCAGATTGAAAATTCCTCCAATCCCTTTGGCATTCGATAACTTGAAAAATATTGCTTGGATTGTCAAGGTACTTTATAATTGTGTTCAGGTTACTGATGTGCTGAGCTGTATAGTTTTTGGTGTTAATCTGATAATTTGATCCGGAGATATTAACCCTTTATCCTTCAAATTGAAAATTCCTCCAATCCCTTTGGCATGAGATAACTCAAAAAATATCAATCCGATTGTCATGTTACTTTATATATTTATTCAGGGAATCAGGTTACTGATGTGCTGTGCTGTATAGTTTTTTATGTAAATCTGATAATTTGATCCGGAGATATTAACCCTTTATCCATCAAATTAGACACTCCTCCAATCCATTTCTATATGTACCCATACCTTGTATGGTGTACATAATGTCGGCATCCGTGGTGGCCCTACGTCATACAGCTTTCTACTAGTTGCGCGTATGGGTACACATCTGACGATTTCATCGGCCTATTTTTATTACCTGGTAAATGCACGAGAGGACATCACTGCCCACTCGTGCATTATGACCTATCCACAACAATTGCCCTCTAAGATTAATATGTAAGATCTAAGTTTGTTTAAATACATGAGTGATATGTGGTCAATTTAGTCAGATATATATGTTGGTCAATGAGATTAATGTTTGTTCAAATGGGACCTACCAGGTCACCTGAGGCCCTTGGGATGGTGGTGGGAGGCATTGGGTAAAACTTTTTTGCTTTGAGATTTCACCCAGTTGACTCCATTAGGTGGTCAGTCCCATTTGGGTGATTTGTTTTTGCTCCTGAATGTGTTTTATATGATTTCGAGTGGTTGCATAAAACATGCATCTAACTGAACTCCCCATAACCCCCAAACCACCCCCATTGCAAACCTCCCCCTCCCAGATGAGTTGCATGTGAATTTTATTTTTTTTTTTTGCATAAAATCACTTTAAATCCTTCAAAACTCATCTTGAAATGAAAAATACCCCACTGGGTGCCCACTCACTTACCCACTCCACACACACACACTCGGACATCCCTCACCCCACCAATCACCAATTGAAAATAAAACATGAGTACAATGGGAGTTTGAACACAGGGCTCGTTGCCTACCTGGAAGCCTCTATGAGCAACCAAGACTTGCCCAGAATCAACTACCGAAGCACAGAATGCAGACTACCAAATGTAGCAAAATGAACAAAAATGTTCAGGATTTCATGGGTTTTAAATGTCTATTTGGCTTCAGTACCTCCAATATCAAATTGTATCTATCTTATCTTGTTTGCTGGAGCTCCATCAATCAAAGAAAATACATCAGAATTTTTACTCAATTCATCACCATAATACAAGAAAATGGCCAATTTTATTTTCATCGCATACTCCTGTTAACAGAATATTTTTCACTGGCAAAGTGACTATTCCGTTAATAGGTTTCACTTTAAATAACTCTAGTGAAGCTGTAATGAAAGCTATAATGAAATCAGACATACCGGTAACTAGCTTTTGATAATGGCAAAATTTCAATCATGCAGTACTGTGGTCACTAAACAGTCTATTTCTTGATACAATACGGTCACCGTGGACTGGTTGGTCACTTTCCATGAGTGAACAATATTTCCATGGATGCAATAATATTGGATTTCAGACTCTTTGTTGACGATGATTTTTATTACCGGGTAAATGCACGCGTGGACATCACTACCCACTCACGGATTATGACTAATCCACAACAACTACACTGTAAGATCGATATCTGGTTGCAGCACATTTCTGAAGGTGGATTGAGATCACATTCATAAAATGTCAAAATCAAGACTGAATCAAGAGAAGCAGACAGAAATAGCATCTGAGATACAATAATTTTTGTATTTCTTTTTGCAATATTGAAATTTTACAGTGTGGTGGCTAGAAAACCACACCAGAGAATTTTTACCAGATCACAAACCAGTCACGATCCAGTCTGAATTCCAGGTCTAATTTTTTGATTACAGTACAGTGGAGCCCACTTAATTGGATATTTCATAATTGCTTGTGGCTTGACCTGCCCTAACTGACTCACAAGAGATTTATAACCACAGTAACAGACTCTAACCTTTTTTCCCCATAAGGCATTTTGCAATTTTGTACAGCCATAGAGCACCATGTGTGGATTCAGGCTGTAAAATTATTATTATTATCATTGAATTCACTTTGTTTATAGACCTATTTGACTTAAGTTCATCGAACACAAGCATTTAATCTATTATATCTTGTTTGACAGTACTCCATGAGCTCTGTCAAATGAGATATAATAGAATATATGCTAATTTTATCTCTAGAATACGGGAAAATGACCAAATCCCTGTTAATTGAATACTCCAGTTAGTTGAATATTTTTTTTCTTTTTTTGGGGGGTGGGGAGGGGCATTCAGTGGCTATTCAATTAACAGGATTCCATGGTACTATTACAATATCAGTTTTCTTGCATAGATATGACAATGTGTTTAATTTATTCTTCAGAATAACAGTGTCAAAGATTACACTCAACGTATAACTCACTGGCGACCAAAACTGACCCTCAATGTTCTACAAGATGAAATATCTTTTGACAGATATGCACTGCCTGGAGAAATCTATAAATTAATTAAGTAAGTGATTGATTCTTTTTAATGCTCATTTTCTTTCACAAAATTTCCTTCTTGTATTTTAAAAGCAGGGGAGAGGAGTTTACCTTATCTTCCGAATAATGATTTCAGAATTTGAATTACGTTAGATTTTAAGAAGGTGTTTCTATTTTTAGCCCTTGACCCAACATAACGGCCAAAACCAGCCAGTGCTATTCACAAAAATCACCATTCAATATTTTTATACTGTACCAATGACCCAGACTTAGCTGGTGCTAACTCTAAAATATTTAGTGCCAAACGCAAATTTTACCCCCCAATCCTCAAAATTTGCATCTAAAACTGAAAAATACATGTCCTATATGGTCCTCCATACTTTTACTCCACTGCGCATGCGCAGTGTCAAGGAGGTCTCGAAACTGCCACCAAAAGTCATTCTTTGTTTGTCCCTCAATACAGTTACACTTCACTGTTATTTGTGCTTGTAAATCTCAGTTTTAAAGATGCCAGATGCATATTTATGAGAGAAATGGTGGATATATGGTGGAAATAGAAGGTGGAGAGGAAAAAACAGTGGAAACAAATGTTCAGGGCTGTAACTTATAATTATTTTACGAAATTGTTACATGTTACCTATTTTCGTGGCATGACCTTATTGTGGTCATTCTTGCTATGAATGTTCCATTGTTTAATCAGTGTTTCCTCTCTCCCTTTCCTTTATTTCTCCCTAGCTATTCTCCCATGCTTTTGGCTTATTTTTTGTAATGTTTATTACTAAAATTTCTTGGGAGTTTTGGCTTGGAAACAGAATTATTTTCTGTTTTTTCCCCATGTTTACGTCCTCACCCTAGGGGTGTTTAGGCGTTTGTGTCAGCATCTACCATCTGATGTTCTACAGTTTCTTCTCTGGAAGCCTCTGTTTTGCATCAGATAGTTGGTAACTGATTTCAGGCCATGTTTGTTTCAGTGCCTGGAGTCATGTTTCCGGTTTGTTGACACTTTTGCTTATGTTGACAACTGTTACTTCTGACAATGATTGCTTGTCTTCTGCTTAATTTAGTTCATAGCAAGATACATTAATATTGTCCGTAAGTGTTACATTAATTTTTCAAAATGATTACAAATTTTTGTCCACACTTAGGCTTTTTTGGGATCCTTTGGGCTCAGGGTTCCCATTGGGAACTTGGGCTCTTCTGAAAATTTTTTCCAAAAATTTTTTTTTTGAAAATTATTTTCTTTTGAAATGTTATAATGAATTATAAAATATTATGTATATTTATTTCAAGAGTTAGTGCGAGTAATATGATGGTGTATATTTTTTCTGGTTGAAAAAATATTCTTCAATCGTAATGTGAGGATATCTTCCTCCAATTCACAAGTTAATTGTGTTTCTTATAGTCAATGTAGTCGCATTAATTCTTGCTCTGTGTGTGTTGATTGATATGACAACGTTGGAGACGTGTGTCACGGTGAGAGGTCCATTACGGTCCTCGCTCCGTAGGGTCACTATATATTATCAGTTTCTTTTTCAGAACTCAGATTGATGTTTCCATGATGTCTTCAATAAGTGTGTCTCCGTCGTTGCAATATTAGGGCTATCGGGAAGTGCTCAAGGTATTACGACAATTGCTGGGAGTTAGCTAGTTCTATCGAAGGCATTGTCGCCTGCTAGTCCGCCAGGTGTCGCAACCATTCACCAGGAAAGAATGGCTCAGCACCCGGGTTAGTCCGTTGCGGTCCAGGGAAGCAGATTGGGTGATGTGAGCACTATAAAACTTCAGATGTGCACACCCAGCAACGACGGATCCGAGGATAGTACGGAGGAAGCCTGTCAGTCCGATAGCTAGCTCGTCCAGGTCCCCTGGACCGTGAGCGAGAGAGGCCCCCTCTCTCTTGCATCAACATCTGCGCTGCGATGTTGTATGTTGTTCGCTTAGTCGGAGCTTACGTCCACTCCTCCTGCTTGGGACGCTCCGTTGCATGACAGTCCTACGCGGCTGTTATATTGGCTTCCTCATCCTCGTCAACACACACGACCGCACCTTGGTTATGTGACCACAGATTTCCAGGGGACGTTTGCATATTATATAAATGTAGGATTGAACGTCCCTGGTGCTCCTGCTTCGCACAGATTTCCAGGGGACGTTCACATATTATATAAATGCCGGATTGAACGTCCCTGGTGCTCCTGCTTCGCCGACCAAGGAATTCACGTTGACCAGGTCATTCCATCTGCAAGGAAACAAGACCTTTCCAGGGAGCTTCCAGCAGATATTCACGTAGGACCGCGGCTCCACAGGTCTCGTAGGGTAACATGAACTAGGTATTGTTACCATGATGTCTTCGTAAGTGTGCTTCCGTTGTCACAGTCAAATGAAGAGTAGATACGTCAATTGCCTGGAGTTCCCTAGTAGGATCGATGGCGTTGGCGTCCGCTAGCTCGCCCTGTGTCGCGAACATTCACCGAATGGCTCAGCACCTGGGTTCCTCCGTTGCTGTCCAGGAAGGAGATTTGGGTGATGCGAGCACTATAAAATACAATGTGCACCCCCAGTGACGACGGATACGAGGATGGTACGGAGGAAGCCTATTAGTCTGGTTCCTAGCTCGTCCAGGTCCATCTGGGCTGCGAGCGAGAGAGGTCCCTCTCTCGTATTACAACATCTGGGCCTAGATGTTGTGGTACTAAATGTTCCTCAGTCGGAGCAAACGTCCACCGCTCGGGATGCTCTGTTATATAGACAGTCTGGAGAGACTGCTCTTTCGGTTTCCTCATCCTCACGGCAGCACACGCGACCACACCTTGGCTACGTGACCTGTGATATTCAATCAATATTGCCGACCAGGGATTCTACGGCGACCAGGTCACACCATCCAGTAGCCAAGGATATGAGGCCTTCATTCTCCGGACGTTCGCATATTAGAAGTATGCAGGAGTGAACGTCCAAGGAGCTTCCAGCGGCTAAATCCTACAAGACTGCAGCTCCACAGGCCTCTGTTACGGTCATGCTATTGCAGATAGCACAAATTATCGCAGCATCCCAGCAACCGACAGTAACTCTGTCGGATCAGAAATTATCCGAGGAAGCTGGGTTCGTACGTTCCGCTGCAGGTTGGTTCAGGCACGGACGACCAATAATTTCAAGTGGTCCGACAGGATGGTGAAAGGGATACGGATGAGTTGTATTTTCCCTTTTTGGAACAACATAATTGCCGTAGAGTGCATCCGGCATTATCATCGGACGTTGTGCCTCCGGACCAAAATGCTGCGTTGCCGGATAATAGACGGATAGCGCCACTGGACACAGAATTCTTAATCGGTTTAGGGACATCATCCCTCAGTTTCCAACATAGCCCAGATATGTTTCACGGACATTTGATCTGTTGAATGACGCTATATTTATATAACTTGCTACCTAAATGGGCTGGTCAGGTTTCTTATCGGCAATATGCTCTACATCTGCCTTTCATCAATTCATCGAATATTTTGAAACGGCATGACAGAGCATTCTGAGAGTTCTCTGCGTTTAGACGACCAGGTCAGGAACTAGCATTGTTTACCTGTCAACTATGTCAATTCCAACCATGATGTTGGAAATAACAATATCGTCTAGCAGGGACAGCTTAGATGCATTATCGTACGCAGATCACCTTACCAGAACGTTATCATTACGTCTCAAAGCAAAAGAATTCTACGATGTAAAACCTCCTTAAGAGTTCTTTCAAGGGCCGCACGTAAACTTCGTCCTTTAGTGGCATTATGGAGTTGTTTGGACGTGACGCGGCCCTGGCTACATCCACGCATGTAGATAGTAAGGTGAAAAACTCTCTCAGAGTCCCTCCGGTCTCCGGAGAGTTTTCTTCAACGGCAAGCTTTCTGCAGTTTATGATCAATTAACTAAGAAAGCTTTAGACTCTCTGCTATTTAAATTCGCTTCCATATAGTCAGATTCAGCGGAGAAGAGTAGGACAGGCACTTCTGGGACGAATACGTCTAAGGGAAGTTCCTATAGAGGTTCCCATGCGTCCTCTAGGTCTTATTCTAGAGACCGTCAGAGTAGCGACTCAGATAGGGGCCGTAATTCCGGTCAGATGCCCCTAGGTCGACGAGGCGAGGTGCAGGCCATAGAGGATATGGCTTCTCCTTTCGCAAGTCCTGCAAGACCAGGAGGTAATGGTTTTATCCTCTATCGTGTATTAGTGAGCGGAAGACTATCAAGTTTCTCAATTATTTGAGATTAGATTACGGACGTACCTTGGATTCAAGGGGTGTTAACGGAAGGACTATATTTTTCCTCAAACGAAATCCTCTGTTAACTCGGAGTCCAGGATGGATTCGGCTTCCGTCAGTCAGTAGAATAGAGGCTCGCTTCCATCAGAAGTCCAGTCTCTTCTGGAATGATCGCGATAGAGATCGTAGAAATCCAGGATTTTAAAGGTTTCTACAACCATCCTTTTCTGGTTCCACAACCAAACGGCTCGTTCCATCCACTCATAATCTGAGCTGGATAACAAGTTGATCGTGGCTCCAAGTTTCTATATGGAGTCCATCCGATCGGTCAGAGCAAGTATTCGGGTGTACGACTATGCTACATGCATGGATTTTTAGTTACATACTTTCACGTCATGGTACATCAGGCGTTCAGAAAGTATCTTTGCTTCTTTATCATAGGAATTGTGTTTCAGCACCGGCCAATGTGTTCCGGTCTGAATCTAGTTCCTGGACTTTCACTCGAATAACGAACTCGATAATGACTCATTTCCGAGCTCATTCATCTGCGGTATCGTCAGCAGTGGAAGCTTCCTCCACATTTCGGTCCATTCTATGGTCAGATGGATTCAATCTGCTATCAGTTCTGCTTATGATTATATCTTCATTCAGCTGTCTGTGCTTTAGTTTTAAGCTCATGAAGTAAGAGTTCTTCTACATCATGGGCTTAGACTAATAATGTTGCTATTACAGATCTATTGAGGGCTGCTTATTGGTTTTAGCCCTCCATTTTCATGATTTTGTATCTGAGAATATTGAGTCCTTTCTGCAGATCTACATTGTTTAGGTCCATTATTTTTTACTCGAATGCCATCTACTAAACATTGGCAACTATATGTGTATAGGCCTTCGGTTCCGGCAGTGACTCTGTCCTGCTGCCCTCTTTTCTCTGGAGTATTTGATCCAGGGGAAGAGGGGGGGGGGGTGTTCCCTTAGGTCACCTGCTTTATAGTGTAAGCAAGGGAATACCTCCCTTAGAGTCAGTAATTCCGAGTCGGTTCCGAGATGATTTTAAGGGTAAAGCCTATGTTTACTCATCTGTTTAATATTTTTTTAAAGTGTTGATTGGTGTGAAGTATCTGTATATATCACGTGATTAATTGGGTGTTAATATACAATCCTCAAACACTTTTAAATGAGTATATAGAGTCTCATTTCTCTAGACTCCTGTATTTCTTGGCTTTCCTTTTAAAAATATTAGTATAAAGGGTTATACTAGATGTTTATAGAGATCATTGATATTTTTGTGCTCAATTACAGAATGGTGTTGTGTCTTTATTTTTTGATACAAATAAGAAAGACACATGTAGCCTATCTCTCCTTTTGTCATTGATGGGATAGGTCTGTTATAGGTAATTGAGTCTATTGGATTTTCCTTATGTCCTAGGCCCTCCAACCTTTTTACTATTCTGCTAAGTCTGGGTCATTGGTACAGTATAAAAAATGTTAAAAAATTTATAGTAATTTATATATTTTTTAGACTTAACCAATGACCCAGACGGGGATGGCCCTCCCAGGAGTTGGGAACTCTTGCCTCCCCACTGCGTACATAACGCTTACCAGGCACTGGTTGTAAGAATGACTTTTGGCTGCAGTTTCGAGTCCTTCTTGACACTGCGCATGCGCAGTGGAGTAAAAGTATGGAGGACCCTATAGGACATGTATTTTTTGGTTTTAGATGCAAATTTTGGGGATTGGGGGGTAAAATTTGCGTTTGGCCCTAAATATTTTAGAGATAGCACCAGCTAAGTCTGGGTCATTTGTAAGTATAAAAAATATATAAATTACTATAAATTTTTTAACTTTCATTATTTTTTTCATTTTCTGTTACAAAAACACTGGTTATGAACACTTGTTGAGCTCATAACAGTGAGGGATCATAAGCTATATTTTTGCCCTGAAAAATGAGTTATTAATGATTTTTGTTGCAAGTGTTGTCTGCCTTTTGTATTAGGTAAAGGGTTAATAATGATTTTAGAATTACGTTAGATTTTAAGCAAGTGGTTCCTTCGATACTGGTGACTTTGCACCTTGTTTAAATCACACATACCTCATAGCCTGTTAATTATAACCCCACATGACCTAAGTACACAAAGAAAGTCTATCTTAAATCCCTCATGTAAATACTTTCAAATGAAACTGATCTTCAGGAAGGGAATGGTGATACGAGTGTAAAAAACATTTCACAGAAGCACAACACTTATTTTGATATGGTATGTCCAGTTATACAGATTGTTGCCCAACACTAATTCAGTTAAACTGTTAAACTTGAATAAAAAATACTGTTATTTTTATACTGTTCCAATGACCCAGACTTAGCTGGTGCTAACTCTTAGAATTTCAGGGCCAAACACAAATTTTGCCCCCCCCCCCCCCCCAATCCCAAAAATTTGCATCAAAATCCAAAATATCTATGTCCTATATGGTCCTCCATACTTTTGTCCACTGAGCATGCGCAGTGTCAAGGAAGTACCAAAATTGGCGCCAAATCTTCATTCTTTGTTTGGCCCGTCAATCATAAACATCTCACTGATATCTGTGCTTATAATGTCAGTTAAAATGATGCCAGACACAAAATCATGAAGGAAATGGTGGATCCAAGGATGAAATAAGAGGATGAGAGGAAGAAACAGTGGAAGGATGTGTTCAGGGCTGCAACTTATCATATTTTTATACTGTACCAATAACCCAGACATAGCTGGTGCTAACTCTTAAAAATATAGGGCCAAACACAAATTTTGCCCCCCAATCCCCAAAATTTGCATCTAAAACCAAAGAAAACATGTCCTGAATGGCCCTCCATACTTCACCTCTACTGTGCATGCACAGTGTCAAGGACGTCCCAAAATTGGCGCCTTTAATCATTCTTTGTTTGGCCCTTCATCAGTTAACATCTGACTGATCTTTGTGCTTGTAAATCTCAGTTTAAATGATACCAGACACATAAATATTAGAGAAATGGTGATTCTAAGGAGGATATAGAAGGAGGAGAGGAAAAATGAGTGACTGAAAATAATCAGGGCTGTAACTTAAAATTTTTTAATGAAATTATGTTAAGTTACCTATTTTCGAGGCAAGAGCCTGTTGTTGTCATTCTTGTTATCAAGTTACACTGCTTGTTCAGTGTTTTCCTCTCTCCCTTTCCTTTAAGTCCCCCCTAGCTATTCTCCCATGCTTTTGGCATATTTTCTGTAATATTATTACTAAAATTTCTTGGGAGTTTTAGCTGGATAACAGAATGAATTCTGTTCTTTTCCCCATGTTCACGTCTTCACCTATGGGTGGTTAGGCGTAGTGTTCTGCATCTACCATCTGATGTTCTGCAGTTTCTTCCCTGGAAGTCTCTGTTTTGCATCAGATAGTGTATTATTGGTAACTGATTTCGGGCCAGGGTTATCAGAGCCTGGATTCTTGTTCTGGTGTTTTTACACTTCTTGTTTACATTGACAACAGCCCTCTGTGTGAGGGGGGATTTCTTGAAAATAATATCTTGATGTTAGTTTAATCATTACTAGATACATTATTATTGTTCGTAAGTGTTGCATTAATTTTTTAAAATATTTTAAAAATTTTTGCCCACACTTAGACTTGGGATCCATTGGGGCTCAACGTTACTTTTCAGAAACCTGGGCTTTTCTGAAAAAATATTTTTTCAAAATTTTTTGATTTCAGTTATTTTTTCTATGTTAATGGATCATGTTATTATGTATTTTGATTGTCAGGGGTTGGTGCGAGTACTAGGACTTTGTTTTCCTTTCACATTGAAAGGATATTGTTCAATTGTAATAAGAGGAAATCTTCCTCTGACTTTCATAATCATTGTATAAATGTAGTCAGTGTACTCTCACTAACTGCTGTTCCGTATGTGTTAATTTCGATGACAACATGGGAAGCATGTGTCACGGTATGTTAGTGGGGAAATGGCCATTCCGGTCCTTTCCCCACAGGGTCACTCTAGTTTATCAATCTCTATTTCAGACGATCAAGAACAGGGTGATGTATCCGTGATGTCTTCCAAAAGTGTGCCTCCGTCGTCACAATTAATGAAGAGCTAGCAGAAAAGTGCTCATGAAAATACGTCAATTGCCTAAGAGGTCCCTAGTAGGATCGACGGCCTTTGACGTCCGCTAGCTCGCCCTGTGTAGCGTCCATTCATCAAATGGTTCGGCAGCCGGGTTCGTCCGTTGTTGTCCAGAAGGAGTTTTGGGTGATGCGAGCACTATAAATCAACCAAATGCACACCCAGTGACGGCGGATTAGAGGAGAGAACGGAGGAAGCCTTTTAGTCCGGTTCCTAGCTCGTCCAGGTCCATCCGGACTGCGAGCGAGAGAGGCCCCTCTCTCGTACAACAACATCTGGCCCCAGATGTTGTGGTACAAAATGTTTCGCATTCGGAGCATACGTCCGCCGCTCGGGACGCTCCGTTAGATAGACAGCCCGGAGAGACTGTCAATAAGGCTTCCTCATCCTCATGGTAGTGCACACGACCGCTCTTGGCTACATGACCTCGGATATCCAGTCAACTTCGCCAATCAGAGAATCCTCGGCGACCAGGTCACGCCATCCGCTAGCCAGGGACACGAGGCCTGGAGACTCCGGAAGTTCGCATAAGAAAGTATGCGGGAGTCTACGTACACGGAGCTTCCAGCGGCAAAGCATCGTAAGATCGCTACTGCACAGGCCTCGGTGACGAACGTGCTATCCCAAATAGCACAACTTATCGCAGCATCCCAGCAACGACAGAATCTCTGTCGCATCATGTAATATCCGACGACACTGGGTCGGGATGCTCTGCAGAAGCACGGACGTCCGAAAATTTCATACGGTCCGATGGGATGCCGAAAGGGATTCGGAGGATTTCGAGCTTTCCCTTTCGGAACAACATAAGCTACTGTATATGTCATCCGACTTCATCTTCTAGAGGTTCTTCGTCGGACCAGAATGCTGCGATGCCGGATAAGAAACTGATAGCGTCGGTGGACTCAGAAATTTTTGGTTCGGTTCAGGGACATCGTCCCTCAGTTCCGACACAGTCCAATAATGTCTCAGAAACTTTCGATTTATTGAACGACGCTATATATTTTTTTTATATGCTTGCTATTTACAAGCATGTCTGGTTTCTTGTTCGCAATATTACTGAGATGTCTTTAAAGTGTGCCTTTGTCATCATAGTTAATGAAGAGCTAGTGGCAATTAGTGCTCATGGAATACGTCAATCGCCTAAGAGGTCCCTAGTAGGATCGACGGAGTTGACATTCGCTAGCTCACCCGGTGTAGCGCCCATTCATCGAATTGTTCGGCAGTCGGGTTCGTCCGTTGCGGTCTAGGAAGGAGATTTGGGTGATGCGAGCACTATAATAGACTTTAGTACACTCCCTGTGACGACGGATTAGAGGAGAGATCGGAGGAAGCCTGTTAGTCCGGTTCCTAGCTCGTCCAGGTCCGTCCGGGCGGCGAGCGAGAGAGGTCCCTTTCTCGTACAACAACATATGGGACCGGATGTTGTGGTACAGACATTTCGCATTCGGAGCATATGTCCGCCGCTCGGGACGCTCCGTTATATAGACAGTCCGAGTGACTGTCGATAATGCTTCCTCATCCTCACAGCAGCGCACACGACCGCACATTGGCTACGTGACCTCGAGTATCTGGCCAGCTTCGTCATTCAGTGATTCCACGGTGAACAGGTCACGCCATTCAGTAGCCAAGGGACACGAGGCCTGTACACTCCGGTCGCTTGCATAATAGAAGTATGCACGGGGTAACGAACACGGAGCTTCCAGCGGCAAGGCATCATAAGATCGCTTCTCCACAGGCCTCAGTGGCGGACGTGCTATCCAAAATAGCACAGCTTATCGCAGCATCCCAGCAAACGATAGATTCTTGGTCGGATCAGGAATAATCCGACGGCGCTGGGTCGGTGCGCTCCACTGTTGCATCAGGTACAGACGACCGAACACTTCATAGGCTCCGACAGGATGGCGAAAGGGATTCGGACGATTTCGAGCTTTCCCTTTCGGAACAACAGAAGGTGCCATACATTTCTTCCGGTATTATCTTCCAGAGGTTGTTCCGTCGGACTACTTTGCTGCGATGCTGGATAAGAGACTAATAGCGTCATTGGACACGGAGTTTTGGATCGGTTCAGGGACATTGTCCCTGAGTTGCCGACGCAGTCCAATAATGTCATTAGAACATTCGAATTATTGAACAACGCTATATTTAAGCTTGCTACCAAACATGCTAGTCTAGTTTCTTGTGCGCAATGCTCTATTCTGCCTTTCATCAATTCTAGGAAAATTAATTTTTATTGGCAGAACTGGGCATACCGAGAGTTCCTATGTGTCTGAGACGTCGAGGCTGAACACTGGGAATTATCTTTTTCGCCATCTATGTCAATTCCAATCACGATGTTGGAAATGACAATGATGTCTAATAGACTTAACTTTGACGCTTTATCATACGTAGACCACCTTACTGAGGCGTTATCATTACGTCTTCAAGAGAAAGAATTCCAGGATATGATCCTCAATGAGATTTCTTTCAGGGGCAGTAGTTTTCCACGTATAACTCCGCCCTTCAGTGGCAACCTGGAGTTGGTTAGATGTGACGCAGCCCTAGCTACATCCACGCGCGTGGATAGTAAGGTGAAGAACTCTCTCAGAGTCGCTTCGGTCTCGGAGAAGCTTCTCTTCGACGGCAACCTTTCAGCAATCTTTGAATTGCTCGATATACACGTTCTCTTGTCAATCAAGTGTAACAAGAGATTCAGACGTGGGCAAACATTCGGTGGTTGAAACAGGGAGTTCCACTGCAGTTGCCAGATCCGAGTTTTTCGTTTATGACGGACGCCAGTCAAACAGGTTGGGACACAATTTTGATCCCAACGGATTCGAAGTGCCAGGGTCTTTGGGTTCCGCAGTTTTTAGGCAAGCACTTAACTTCCAAGAAATGATATTATTTTGGCTTGCACTACGTCATTGGATGAACATTATTCAGAAACGCATGTCCAAATCCTGTCCGATAATACGACAGTAGTTGCATATATCCGGAACCAGGGAGGCACTCATTCGGTTCCGTTATTGATTTTAACGGAAAGAATCCTTCTGTTTGTTATAGAACACCAAGTTTTGTTTCGGTCTGTCATATTCTGGGTCGTCGGATCGTATTAGCAGACTCCCTTTCACGTAAGGGTCGTTTGTTGCCGTCAGAATGGACTCTCAACAAACAGGTATTCAATCAGATTTGCTACCAATGGGAGCGCCCAGTGATAATTTATTTGCGACACAACTCTCCAATCAATTGCAGACGTATGTGTCACCGTGTCCGGATCCCCGAGCATATGTAGTTAACGCTCTATCGATCTAATAGGACGGGATGATAGGATATGCGTATCCTCCAGCACTGTTGATTCAGCAAGTATTGCTAGGATTATACATTCACAATACAATTCTGTTGGTAGCATCTCTGTCTCCACAGAGACGGTGGATAAACTTACTTAGATGTCTGCTGTGGGACTTACCGCAGAAACTTCCTCCACGAGAGGATCTTTTTTCGCTGGGGAAGTCGTGTCAACTTCATCACAACCCGCAAGGTCTCAACCTTCACGAATTCCGTTGTGCGGTCCTTCTTGCATGGCAAGCATTGTACAGGACGAGCAGTGGACGCGATTTCTAACTGTAGGAGGACCTCCTCTTCGCTATACTATGCGGCTAAAGTGGAGGGTCTTCTGTCGTTGGTGTAGGGATCTTTATGTTGATATTTTTGATCCCTCCATACCAGACATTGCAAACTTTCTAGTATACTTGTTTGACGAGATCAACTGCAGCCAGTTACTTTTAAAGGTTATAGGTCTATGTTATCTGATACCTATGTACACCATGATAGTTTACAATTGAGCCTAATGTCTCTTTATCTAAGTTAGTTTGAAACTTTTCGATAATAGACCTAGAATCCTTAGATTAATTCCTATACGGAATTTAGCTTGGGTTCTTATTAACTAAAGCAACCATTTGAACCTCTTGAGACAGTAGTTTCAAATTCTGGCCTTTTAAGGCAGCAATTCTCTTAGTCTTCTCTTCTGCTGAAGAGTCCGTGAGCTTCATGCACTATCGGTGGACGATTCTCACTTTCGTAGTATCGGAAACCCTATTACCTTTACTACTAATGTTGTTTTTTTTTGGTTAAGAATCAGGCTCCTAATAAATATCCGGAACCTATTGTTTTTAAGGTCCTTCCGTCTTCGAACGGGCATAGGCCTTTACTCTGTCTGGATAGACCTTTATGTTTTTATTAACAGATCTCAGTTTATCAGTAAGGACGTAAAGCTTCTTCTGGCTCTGATGCCTAATGGAAAGGTCATTACGGTCCTTTCCATTACTAAATGCATTCAATTAACTATCGGTACTGCTTAGGATAATCTATCCTTAACTCAGTAGTCTGTGCTTAAGATTTCGGCTCATGAAGTAAGAGCTCTTCTACATCTTGGGCTTACGTAAATAGTGTTGCTATTATAGATTTAAAGTAGGCTGCATATTGGTCTCAGCCATCCACATTCACAAATTTTTATCTCAGAAATATCGAGTCCATTTCTGGAGGCCTGCATTATTTAGGTCCATTATCGGCTGCTCAGAATGTCGATCACTTAACAATTGCAACTATAGCTATGTAGGCTTTATGTTCCGGCAGTGACTCCGTCCTGCTGTCCTCTTCGCTCTGGGCTATTTGACCCAGGGCAAGAAAAAGGGGGGGGGGGTGGGGGGTGTTCCCTTGGGTCACCAGTTTTATTATGAAAACAAGGGGATACCTCCTCCGGAGTCAGTAATTCTAAGCTGTTACTAGGATGGTTTTTTAAGTGAAAAGTTATGTTTTAAAATTCATTCATGTCATAGTTTTAAAGTATAGCAATTGAATATGTCACGTGTCAAACGGGCGTTATTATACTATCCTCGGACACTTTTAAAAGAGTATAAAGAGTCTCAATTCTCTGGACTAACTTTATTTATTGGCTTACTTTAAAAATAATTAGTATAAGAATTATACTGGATATTAATAGAGAATATGGATATTATGATGCTCAATTATAGAAGGTATTGTGTCTTTCTAATTTATCATAAATAAGAAAGATACATGTGAAGCCTAATTCTCCTTTTCTCCTCCAGGAGATGACTCTTTTTTATGTAGTTGAGCTTATTGGATTTTCCTCTATGTCCAGGGCCCTCCAGCCTTTTTACTATTCAGCTATGTCTGGGTCATTGGTACAGTATAAAAATGTTAAAAAATTTATAGTAATTTATATATTTTTTATACTTACCAATGACCCAGACGGGGATGGCCCTCCCAGGAGTTGGGAACTCATACCTCCCCGCTGAGGACATAGCGCTTACCAGGCACTGATGGTAAGAATGATTAATGGCGCCAATTTTGGGACGTCCTTGACACTGCGCATGCGCAGTAGAGGTGAAGTATGGAGGGCCATTCAGGACATGTTTTCTTTGGTTTTAGATGAAAATTTTGAGGATTGGGGGGCAAAATTTGTGTTTGGCCCTATATTTTTAAGAGTCAGCACCAGCTATGTCTGGGTCATTGGTAAGTATAAAAAATATATAAATTACTATAAATTTTTTAAGTTTTATGCAAAATTATTTCATGTTCCCTAATTTCGGGGCATGGGCCTGATGTTTTCATTCTTGCTATGAAATCTCCACTGTTTGTTCAGTGTTTCCTCTCTCCCTTTCCTTGATACCCCCTAGCTAATCTCCCATGGTTTTGGCATAAGTTTGGAAATTTTTTTTACTGAAATTTCTTGGGAGTTTTTAGCATAGTTACAGAATGTTTATTCTGTTTTCCCCATGGTTACGTCCTCACCCTAGGGGTATTTAGGCGTTTTGGTCATGCATCTACCATCTGATGTACTGCAGTTTCTTCTGTAGAAGTTTCTGTTTTACATCGGATAGTGTTTTAAAATTGGTTACTGATTTCGGGCCATATTTTCAGTGCCTGGAGTCTTGTTTCCGGTTTTTATTCACTTTTGTTTACGTTGACAACGGTTACTTCTGACAGTGATTCCTTGTCTTCTCTAAGGTTTTGTTCATAGCCAGATACATTAATATTGTCCGTAAGTGTAACATTAATTTTTAGATATGTTTTAAAATTTTTGCCCTCTAGATATGTTTTAAAATTTTTGCCCACACTTAGGCTTTTTTGGGATCCGTTTGAGCTCATCGTTTCCTTTGGGAACTTGGGCTCATCTCGAAATTTTTTCGAAAATTTTTCTTTTTGAATTATTTTTCGAAATTTTTGTAATGGATTATATTATTATTATGTATCTTTGTATTTTCAAAGGTTAGTGCGAGTACTACGGCTGTTTAATATTTTTTCAAAAATATGAATGAATATTGTTCAAATTGTAAATCGAGGAAGTCTTCCTCTCATTCTCATGTTCATTGTATTTGCTGTAGTCAATGTACTCGCACTAATTCTTGCTCAGTGTGTGCCAATTGGGATGACAAACGTTGGAGACGTGTGTCACGGTATATTGTTAATGGTGAGAGGTCCATGCCGGCCCTCTCGCCACAGGGTCACTCTAGTTTTTCAGTCTCTTTTTCAGAGAAACAAGAACAGGGTGATGTTTCCGTGATGTCTTCAGGAAGTGTGCTACTGTCGTCGCATTCAAATGAAGAGCTAGCAGCAAAAGTGCTCAACGAAATACGACAAGTGCCTAGATCCTTAGTAGGATTGACGACCTTGTTACCAGCTAGCTCGCCCGGTGAAGCTATCACTCGTAAAGTGGGTGATGTGACGCCGGGTTCGTCCGTTGCGGTCCAGGAGAGGAGAAGGAGTGTTGCAAGCACTATAAACTCGGATCACGCACACCCGGAGGATGGAACAGAGGAAGCCAGACAGTCCGGTAGCTAGCTCGTTCAGGTCTACCCGGACCGCGAGCGAGAGAGGTCCCACTTTCTTACAGCAACATCTGGGCCCAGATGTTGTTGTACGTAACGTTCGTCAGTCGGAGCATACGTCCACTCCTCCTGCTCGGGACGCTTCGTCGCATAGACAGCCGGGCATGGCTAGTCTACTGGCTTCCTCATCCACACGACCGCACCTTGGCTACGTGACCGCAGATATCCAGCTTGCTTCACCGACCAGGGATTCCACGTCGACCAGGTCACTCCATCCGGTAGCCAAGGACATGCGGCCTTACCAGTCAGGACGTTTGCATAAAAGAATTATGCAAGAGTTACTGTCCCAGGAGCTTCCGGCTAAACTATGTAAGACCGCGGCTCAACAGGCCACCGTGTTGGACTTGCTATCGCAGATAGCACAACTCATCGCAGCATCCCAGCAACCTTCAGAAACTTTTTCAGATCAGGAACTGTCTTGAGGAAGCTGGGTTGGTACGCTCCCCTGCAGTGTCAGAAAGGGACAACCGAGATTCACATTTGGTCCAGTCGGATGGTGAAAGGGAATCAGCAGAACTAGAATTTTCTCTTTCAGAACAACATAAGGTGGCCATAGATTTCATCTGGCAACACCTTCTAGAAGTTGTTCCTCCGGACCAGAGAGCTGCGATTCCAGATAAGAGACTGATAGCATCACTGGACACAGACTTTTTCGGCCGGGATAAGGATGTCGCACCTGAGTTTCCGGCCCAGTCCAGAAATGTCTCACGGACATTTGAATTGCTGAATGACACTGTTTTCAGGCTAGCCTCTAAGACAGGCAGATCAGTTTCTTATTGTCTCATGCTCTACATCTGCTGTTCATCAACTGTAGAAAAAGATTTGAAACGGCAGGACAGGTCATTCCGGGAGTTCCTCTGCATTTAGACGACCAGGCAGAAGACTTGGAGTTGTCATTGCCGGCGTCTATGTTGATTCTCTCCAGTACGTTGGAGACGACAATCTCATCTAACAGAGCCAGTTTAGATGCCTTATCTTACGCAGATCACCTTACCAGAGCATTATCACAACGTCTCGATGGAAAAGAATTCCAGGATGTTCAAACTTCCTTGAGAGTTCTTTCGAGGGCCGTAGCATATTCCACGTGGCAAATTTGGAGTTAGACAGACGTGATGCTGCCCTGGCTTCATCGACAAGAGTGGATTCTAAGGTGAAAAACTCTCTTCGAGTCGCTCCTGTTTCAGGAGAGCTTCTCTTTGATGGTAAACTTTCGCTAATCTATGATCAGATTACTAAGAAAACTTCAGACTCTCTGCTCTTTAAGTCCTTTTCGAATAAACCGGACTCAGCAGAGAGGAGTAAGTCAGTGTCTTCTGGGGCGAGTACATCCAAGGGAAGTTCCTATACAGGATCTAAGAAAGCCTCTACATCTTACTCCAGAGACTGTCAGATTAGCGACTTGGGTAGGGGTTTTAATGTCGGCCGAGACAACCGGTCAGATGCCCCTAGGTCGACTGGTCGAGGTGCGGGTCAGGGAGGACGTAGTTTCTCATCCCGCAAGCCTCGCAGGTTCAGGAGGTGATGGTCAGAACCTCTATTGCGCTCCAGTGGGCGGAAGGCTGTCAAGATTCTTAACCAATTGGTTGTCAATTATGGACGACCGATGGGTTCAGGGAGTTATTTCGGAAGGTCTAAAACTGTCCTTCAAGGAAAAACCTCCGTTAACATGAAGTCCACGTTGGACTCTGCTTCCACCAAACCTTCAGAAGAGAGATTCACTTCTATCTGAGGTCCAATCTCTTCTGGAGAAGAACGCAATAGAGGTCGTAGAAAACCAGGAATCTCCCGGTTTCTACAGTCACCTGTTCCTGGAACCAAAACCAGACGGCTCGTTCCGTCCAGTTATAGATCTAAGCTGGATAAACAAGCTGATCGTGGCTCCATAATTTTATATGGAGACCATTTGATCGGTAAGAGCGAGCATTCAAGTGAACGATTACGCTGCAAGCATAGATCTCAAGGATGCGTACTTTCACGTCATGGTACATTCAGCGTTCAGAAAGTACCTTCGCTTCGCTGTCCTAGGAGTCGTTTATCACTTCCGAGCAATGTGCTTCGGTCTGAATCTAGCGCCCTGGGCCTTCACTCAAATAATGAACTCAGTAATGACTCATTTATGAGCTCATTCTCGGGGGCACGGTGGCTCAGTTGGTAGAGGTGCAGGCTGCAAGCCGAGAGGTCCTCGGTTCGAATCCCACCTGCAGCAACCGCGTTGTGTCCTTGGGCAAGACACTCCACCCACATTGCCCTCATGGGGGCGCGGTGACGTTGTGTACCAAGGTGTACTGCACGTCGATGGTGCACCTGTCTTCAACAAATGTTAACCCTGCTTGTGTGGAGTTGGTATGTTGGGGAGCTGACAGTTGCTCGCTGTTGCTCGGTGGTTCTCTCCGGGTACTCCGGCTTCCTCCACCCGTAAAACTGTCTTGGTCATGGTTAGCCATTGTGCAGAAATATGTGACCTTAAACACCATTAAATAAATTAAATAAATGAGCTCATTCGTCTGCGGTAACGTCGGCCTACTTGGACGACATTCTTCAGAGGTACGGCGACAGATTAACGCTTCAGAACGATGTTCAGAGTCTGCTTCAACTGCTCCGACGTCTCGGTTTCATAGTAAACGAAAAGAAGTCGGATCTAGCTCCATCCAAGTCGAAAAGAAGTCGGATCTAGCTCCGTCCAAGTCGTTTATCCACTTGGGAATGAGCTTCGAGACGCACAACAGTCTGGTTTATCTGCCGTTACCCAGAGCGAAATCAGTCAGTTGTTACGCTCGCTTTTGTCTTCAATCAGATGTAGTAACAGCAAGAGAATTCATGCGACTGATAGGTTTGTGCGGAGCCGCCACGGATCTTATTCCGAAGGGCACCTACGCACTCGTCCACTCCACTCCAGATATTTTTTACTCAGAATTGGAGTGTGAAGATTCATTCGCTCGAAACGAACATCATCTTGTTGAACCAAGTAAAACAAGAGATTCAGACTTGGGTAGATATTCAGTGGTTAACTCAGGGAGTGCCACTGCAACTGCCGGATCCGATTTTTACGATTATGATGGATGTGAATCAAACAGGTTGGGGTGCAACCTTGAGCCCAACGGATTCGAGGTGCCAGGGTCTTTGGGATCCGCAGTTCCTAAACAAGCGCATAAACATCAAAGAGATGATGTCAATTTGGCTTGCGCTACGTCATTGGATAAACATTATTCAGAATTCACATGTTCAAATTATGTCTGACAATTCGACAGTAGTAGCGTATATTCGGAACCAGGGAGGCACTCATTCCATTCCGTTGTTCAACTTAACAGAGAGAATCCTTCTGTTTGTCCTGGAGCATCAGGTTCTTCTGTCGGTCCGTCATATTCTGGGACGTCTGAACGTTCTAACGGACTCCCTTTCTCGGAGAGGTTTTATGTTGCTGTCAGAATGGACTCTCAACAAACGAGTATTCAATCAGATCTGCTACCAATGGGATCGTCCTATGATAGACTTGTTTGCGACGCATCTCAACAATCAGTTGCAGACGTATGTGTCACCATGCCCAGATCCTCGAGCGTTCGCAGTAGATGCTCTCTCGATCTCTTGGGAGGGAATGATAGGATACGCATATCCTCCAGCTCCTTTGATTCAACAGATATTGCTAAAAATCAAGCAATCTCACTGCAAGATTCTGGTGGTAGCATCTCTGTCACCCCAGAGACCATGGATAAATCTACTCAGGTGTCTGTTGTGGGACATTCCTCAGAAGCTTCCTCCATGGGAGGACCTTCTCTCGCAGGGGAAATCGCGCACACTGCATCACAACCTGCAAGGTCTCAACCTTCACATATTTCCGTTGTGCGGTCCTTCTTGCACGGCAAGCATTTTACAGGCGAGCAGTGGACGCAATTTCTAACTGTAGGAGGACCTCCTCTTCACTAAATTATGCTGCTAAGTGGAAGGTTTACTCTCGTTGGTGTAGGGATCATTCTATTGATATTTATGATCCCTCCATTCCAGACATTGCTAATTTTTTGGTCTACTTGTTTGACGAGATCAAACTGCAGCCAATAACTATTAAGGGTTATAGGTCTACGCTATTAAATACTTATGCTCATCATGATAGCGTACAAATTGGACCTAATGTCTCTTTATCAAAGTTAGTTAAAAACTTTTCGATAAATAGACCTAGAACCCTTAGGTTAATTCCTAAGTGGAATTTAGCTTGGGTTCTTCTGAAGCTAAAAGAAACGCCATTTGAACCCCTTGACACGGCAGACTTCAAATACTTATCTTAGCCTTCTCTTCTGCTAGAAGGGTTAGTGAGCTTCTCTTAGCCTTCTCTTCTGCTAGAAGGGTTAGTGAGCTTCATGCACTAACTGTTGATGATTCTCACTATCGTAGTGTTGGTAATACCATTACTTTGACTACTAATGTTGGATTTTGGGCTAAGAATCAGGCTCCTAATAAGTACCCTGAACCTATTGTTATTAAGGCTCTTCCGTCCTCAGATGGCCATACGCCTTTGCTATGTCCAGTTAGAGCTATGCGTATTTACAAACGTAGATCTGAGTTTATCAGAAAGGGACAAAAACGTTTCTTTCTGTCTCTGCTGCCTAATAGAAGGGTCATCACTGTCCATCCTATTTCAAGGTGGATTCAATTGACTATTCGTACTGCTTATGAAAAATTATCATCTACTCAGCAGTCTGTGCTTAAGATTTCGGTGCATGAAGTGAGAGCGCTGTCCACATCTTGGGCTGATGCTAATAGTATTGCTATTACCTATTTGATGAAGGCTGCATACTGGTCTCAGCCTTCTATGTTCACAAATTTTTACCTTAGAAATATTGAGTCTATTTCTGGCGACATGCATTGTTTAGGTCCGTTATCTGTTGCTCAGAATGTCGTCCACTAAACAGTTGCAACTATAGTTATGCAGGCTTTCTGTTGCAGCAGTGACTGTGTCCTGCTGCCCTCTTCGTACTGGGGTGATTGACCCAGAGCAAGGGGAAGGGGGTGGGGGGATGGTGTTCCCTTATAGCTTTATAGTGAAAAGTAAGGGAATACCTCCTCTGGAGTCAGTAATTCCGAGTCGGTGCTGGGATGGTTTTAAAGTGTAAAGCTAATGTTTTTCCGTTTATGTAATATTTTTAAAGTGTAGCTCGGTGTGAAGCATTTATATATGTCACGTGTCATACGAGCGTTAATATACAATCCTCAGACACTTTTAAATGAGTATAAAGAGTCTCATTCTCTGGACTATCTTTATTTATTGGCTTACCTGTAAAGAATTAGTATAATGGGTTATACTGGATGTTAATAGAGATCATTGATGTTATTGTGCTCAATTATGGACTGGTAATGTGTCTTTCTTATTTTGTATAAACAAGAAAGAAACATGTAAAGCCTAATCCTCCTTTACTCCTCGAGGGGATAACTCTGTTATATATAGTTGAGCTTATTGGATTTTCCTCTATGTCCTAGGCCCTCCAGCCTTTTTTCTATTCAGCTATGTCTGGGTCATTGGTACAGTATAAAAATTAAAAAATTTATAGTAATTTATATATTTTTTATACTTACCAATGACCCAGATGGGGATGGCCCTCCCATGAGTTGGGAACTCATACCTCCCCGCTGATTACATAACACTTACCAGGCACTGGTTGTAAGAATGACGATTTGGCGCCAATTTCGGTACTTCCTTGACACTGCACATGCGCAGTAGACAAAAGTATGGAGGACCATATAGGACATAGATTTTTAGCTGCGACTAGCAGCTCTATAAGTGGCAATGTCGGTCTGTCTGTCGGTCTGTCTGTGACCAACGAGTTTCATGTCGGTCTGTCTGTGACCAACGAGTTTCAAAACTCAATAACTTTTGAAATACTTGATGGAATGACTTTATATTTGGCATGTAAGTGTATCTTATTGATGTCTAGCCACTGTTCAATGCATATCTGTCGGTCTGTCTGTGACCAACGAGTTTCATGTCGGTCTGTCTGAGACCAATGAGTTTCAAAACTCAATAACTTTTGAAATACTTGATGGAATGACTTTATATTTGGCATGTGAGTGTATCTTATTGATGTCTAGCCACTGTTCAATGCATGTGTTGTTCCAAATATTTTTCTTGGAGTTATGGCCCTTGATGAACTTAGAATTTTGTGAGATTTCACGTCGGATGTCGCAATTTTTTTGATTTTGATGCAAATTTTGGGGATTGGGGGGGCAAAATTTGTGTTTGGCCCTGAAATTTTAAGAGTTAGCACCAGCTAAGTCTGGGTCATTGGTAAGTATAAAAAATATATAAATTACTATAAATTTTTTAACATTTGGTGTTTTGCATCTTTAATGGAAGAGTGCTGGTAGCCCATATTTGGGTTTTACTCTTTAAGTCGGATACTGTAACTTAAAGTCTTCAGACTTGGTTGATGAGCATCATATTACTTTTGAATTATTTAGTCTATATGGATTTGATTTCCATGGTCTGTATGGATTTACATTGTTGTAATTTATGTAATTGTAATTTATGGGAGAGTGAATTTTTCTGTCCCACAATACCTTTAAGGCTACCTCGAACATGTCTACAGGTCGGGGGCAGTGACCCACCTTTGCATAGCCCTTGTTTACAAAATTTTGGTGGAGTTTGCTCCATTTTAACATTGATTTAATATGACATCGATTTACTCACAAAAGATATTGAGATGTTCATTCGCGCAACAGTTATTGGTATTCCAATCACTAAGTATTTAATTAGCCTTGAAAACATCAAGACATTAACCCTTTACCCACTGAATCGGCCGCATCCGCCTGCGTAATATGCAAATTCAGCAGTTGAAAAAATATTATGTTTCAAAAAATTTCAACAAAACCATATCATGTGACCCCTCGTTGGAACGAGCTCACCGAGCTCGTTCCAACGAGGGGTCACATGATATGGTTTTGTTGAAATTTTTTAAAAATTTGAAAAAATTATATTTAAAACAATAAATTTTGATATCGTCTTCGTTGGGTAAAGGGTTAACAGAGTTGGTAAAACTACACAGCATATTTTGTAGTTCATAAAACTACAACAGTGGTGAGTCTTCAATCATAATTATTTAGAAAACAAAAATATTTAATTGTATTGGTAAAGTCTTTCAAGATTTGGTTAAATGAACTCTCGATTGAGAAACATTTCCTGGGGTTGATTCAAAGAAAAGTATTTTTTAGAATCAATCGAATGGAATATTTCAGTTGGTCAGAAATGCGAAACGAATATTCCAAACGATTGAATCTAAATGTAGGTGATGGACTATCTCACTCTTTACCCAAAGTAATGGCCAAAACCGGCCAGTGCTATTCACAAAAATCACCATTCAGTTTCCATTATTTTTTAGTTCAACTTTGGCGAAGCCAAATTTGAGCTTTTGTCATGGCCCGTCGTCCGTCGTCCGTCTGTCCGTACGTCAACAATTGGATATGGCTCGGGCTAGAGGCCGTATTTATGAACCGATCTTTATGAAACTTCTTGGATACCTTTGTTATGACCGTGGGACGAGAACGAGTGTTTTTGGGTGCGGTCCGAAATTCAAGATGGCTGACAGCTGCCATTTTGTACAGACGATGCAGAAATCTGTTTTTTGTACAGAACTTCCATATGAAAGCTCTGATTTGAATAATTTTTTGTATGAATGTTTAGTACCATAAGATACATCACATATCATATGGTTTTTTTTCTCGTGCTTAAATTATGCAAATTAGACTAACTTTGATTTATTTAGTGTTACTTTCAGCACTGTCAGTGCAAATGCCAATACGGCTCGGGCTAGAGGCCGCATTTATGAACCGATCTTTACGAAACTTCTTGGGCACCTTTGTTATCACCGTGGGACGAGAACGAGTGTTTTTGGGTCCGGTCCGAAATTCAAGATGGCCACCAGCAGCCATTTTGTACCAAAATTAGTGCAATCAGTCTTTTGTACAGAACTTCTGTATGAAAGTTCTGATTTGAATAAATTTTTGTATGATTGTTTAGTAAAATGGAATACATCACATGCAGTACGGGTTTTTTTCTCATGCAGAAATTATGCAAATTAGATGAATTTTGATTTATTTAGTGCTACTTATACACTGTAAGTGCACATGTCAATACGGCTCAGGCTAGAGGCTGTATTTATCAACTGATCTTACGAAACTTCTTTGGTACCTTTGTTATCACCTTGGGATGAGAACGAGTGTTTCTGAGTGCAGTCCAAAATTCATGATGGCTGCCAGTGGCCATTTTGTACTGAAATTAGGTCCAATCAGTTTTTTGTCACAACTTCTATACAGCTCGTATTTATGAACTGATCTTCACGAAACTTCTTGGGTACCTTCGTTTGTCACCTTGGGACAGGAATGAGTGTGTTTTGGGGTGCCTTTGTTATCGCTGTGCTATGAGAACAAATATTTTCGGGTTCAGTCAGACCCACTCTGGGACCCAAAGATATTTTTTTCTAGTTTAGCATCTGACTGTCACCCACCTTTACAATACTTTACCTATACATTTGTTAAGGCTACGGTCATTATTTATGTACAGACCGTTACAATACTTTATATGTACCTTTGTTATCAGGTCATTACCTAGATGTTTGTCATTGCTGCATCACATACTATACATGTACATGTCTTGACAAGTTGAGCTACAGTGTCATTGACACTTTCATTCATTTTTTGTCTCAGAAATATAGCTTATGATCACTCTTTGGAATGAGCTTGACACGCTCATTCAAAAGAGGGGTCATAAGCTATGTTTTGCCACAAAAAAATGAAAAAAATTGATTATTCAAGAAATTTGTTTGCTAGTGTCTGCTGCCTTCCGTGTTAGGTAATTGTTTAATAGCAAGGCTTGTGGCTTGAGAGCTTGACCCTCTATACACGCTACTCTGTGGTCGAATGGTTTTAGCATGCCAAAGGTGCATAGGGATGACATGAGGTTTGTTAACCCCTTTTGACCTCACTGCTCTACTCTCATGCCCATTAGATAATTAGATGAAAATGATTTGCAACACATGACTAGTGATGGATGTGGTCTCTTCATATCTACTGTGGTGCTAAAAAATGGCACTGGCTTGTGTTGACCCAATAAATTATTACAAGAGGAAGGTAGAAGAAATTAGAATTTGGTTTCAATATTGGAAACTGACTAACATTAATCTTGCTTGATATTCAGGAGATATATTCAGGGTTTTGAGATTCATGATATTAATTTGAATTATTATCAATTCATTGTGCGCTACATTAATACTAATTTACACAGCCTGTAAGGAAGCATAATAAACCTGAAACAGAGATTGCAAAGTGTAGCCGGTCACTAATGGCTATTTTAGTCATTAGCAATTACAGATTGGCTTAGCATGTGCTGCAATTCTGCGTGTGATGTCATTTTGCCTTCCTGGAAATCTGTTTACATTTCTCTGACGAGTTTTCCTTTCATTGTTGTTGATTGAGATAAATATAAAGTGTTCTGCCTTAAATTACTTAATAAATGATGTTTCATATTGATTCTTTTCACGAAATAATATAAATCCAAAAGGATCAAAATTGTTCTTATAATTTCAAGTATTGATGATAATAATAACAACATGATTTTCTCAGGTGTCGTTTGGCTCCATTACTGGACCTCCATCTGTGCTTAGCGGCCCCAAACCTATTAGCGGTCTGAGGATAGTGCCTCAGGCCATTAATAACAGTTTGGCTGCCAAATACAGATGGCAGTCCAGTAATGGAGCCCAACACCCTCGAAAATCATGTTATTGTGTAATTGATCTTACCTTTCAGGCCATCACCAGAAGGAGATTATCTTCCCATTGTATTTATTGATGAGCTTGGATTTAGGACAAAGGACTTGGTTGTATGTATACTTAAACATTTTTGACTTCATCTTTCCATTAACAAATTGAGGATTTCAGATTAGATATCTAATTTATTTCTTCTGATATTAACTGGTAGAGGGCTAAATTACTTTTCAATTGTCCTCTGTAACGGGAGTATTATTTTTTCAAAGATATCACACTACCAGGAAAAGGAGCCTTAGTTTAGCTTGACACTGCTCATAAATAATTATTTTGTTGCAATTTATTGCAGAGTGCCAGTTGACACTCTCCAATAAATTGTAACAAAATAATTTTATCTTTATATTTTTCTTCTACTTCTCAGCAAACAATAAATTAGTGCAAACAGCGTAAAGCTACTATAGTGCCTTTCAGCACCTTTCAATAGTGCCCTGATATGACTTCCAGCACTTAACCAGTTAAATAAATGTACTGAAAATACTCAGGCCAAAAAATGGTCAATAAAGTAGAGGAATTTTTTACTCCTGCCAGAAAATAGTCTGTAATGTTGAGTAATTTTTTTATTAGCTGACTGCTTACAGTGAGGGCTATAGTAATGACTTTTGTTTGTCCGTCCGTCTATCTGTCTGTCTGTCCATCTGTTAACATTTAGAGTTTTGGTTAAAGTTTGTGGTTAAAGTTTTTTACTGAAGGTTCAAGTGTTTTGGGTTTTTTTTTTCCCCTGTTTAGTTGACATTTGGAGTTTTGGTTAAAGTTTGTGGTTATTAAAAGTTTTTTATTCAACCTTCAAGTACAGGCTACACCCCGTAGTTCTTGTCTGATCATCACAAAATTTCATACGCAAGTTTTAGGTCATGTCTACATGAGAACGTCCCCTTTTGGTCATGATTGGTCAACCGGTATGGCTGCCCGAGCCCAAAACCCCAAAACCATTAGCGCAGTCTACAGGTCATATTTATGAAGGGATTTCATTGTAACTTGGTAGGATGCCTCTGTATAATGCCTAGATGAGAATGTCCCCTTTTGGGCATGATCTGTCAACTGTGAAGCCCAAAACCCAAAAACTTTTCTCACAGTCTGCAGGTCATGTTTAATATGGAGGGATTTCATTGTAACTTGGTAGGATGACTCAGTATGATGTCTAGATGAGAATTTCCCCATTTGGGCATGATCTGTCAACCGTTACGACTGCCCGAGCCCAAAACTCTTGAACTTTTAACATAGTCAAAAGGTCATATTTATGGAAGGATTTCATTGTAACTTGATAAGTTGACTTCATATAATGTCTACATGAGAAAGTCCCCTTTTGGACGTGATTGGGCAACTGTAACAGCTACAGGGACCCAAAGCCCAAAAACCTTTAGCACAGTCTACAGCTCATATTTATGAAGGGATATCATTGTAACTTGGTAGGATGACTCCAAATAATGTCTGGATGAGAACGTCTCATTTTGATCACGATCATTCAGCCTTGATGGCTGCCCGAGCCGAAAACCTTTAGCATAGTCAAAAGGTCATATTTATGGAAGGATTTCATTGTTAGGTTGGCTCCATATAATGCCTGGATGATGGCATTCCCTTTTGATCATGATTGGTCAACTGTGACTGCTACAGGGGCTCAAAGCCCGAAAACCTTGAGCACAGTCTACAGGTCACATTTATGAAGGGATTTCATTGTAACTGCGTAGGATCACTCCAGATGATGCCCAGATGAGAATGTCCCCTTTTGGTTGTGCTCATTCAACCATGATGGCTGCCTGAGCCCAAAGCACGAAAACCTATAGCACAGTCTACAAGTCATATTTATGAAGGGATTTCATTGTAACTTGGTAGGTTGACTTCATATAATGTCTACATGAAAACGACTCCTTTTGGACGCAATTGGGCAACTGTGATGGCTACAAGGGCCCGAAGCCTAAAAACCTTAATCACGGTACAGAGGTCATATTTATGAAGGAATTACAATGTATCTTGGTAGGATGACTCCAAATAATGTCTAGATGAGAACATCTCCTTTTGGTCGCAATCATTTAGCCTTGATGGCTGCCTGAGCCCAAAACCTTTAGCATAGCCTATAGGTCATATTTATGGAAGGATTTCATTGTAACTTGTTAAGTTGACTCCATATAATGCCCCGATGACAACGCCCACTTTTGGTCGCGATCATTCAACCATGATGGCTTCATGAGCCCAAAACCCAAAAAACTTCAGTACAGACTACAGGTTGTATTTGTGAAGGGATTTTATTGTAACTTAGTAGAATGACTCCGTATAATGTTGAGATGAGGATGTTCCCTTCCAGTTGGAATCGGTCGACAGTCATGGCTACACAGGCCTGAAGCCCGAAAACCTTTAGCACAGTCTACAGGCTATATCTATGAAGGGATTTCAATGTAACTTGATAGGATGACTCATTTTGAATTAATTTCACTGTAACCTGGTAACTTTCATTGACATACGTTAACTGTGAGGGGTACATACATTAACTGTGAGGTCATATTAACCCACCCCTTAGCTCTTTAGAAGCGTGTAAACCTCATATTATTTTTATTAAAAACATAGCATGCATGGAACAGAAATGAACATATTCCCAATTATCACAATTCTTGTCTTATTTCATAATCCTTTCATAAACATTGAACATTATCCTTTTCATCAATCACAACACATAGACAAGTTTAGCTACAGCATCATTGACACTTTCATTATCCTCTCACAAGGGAGGGATATAGCACAGAGCTCGCTCCATCCGTCTATCTGTCAGTCCGTCCGTCAGTCTATCAGTCCATCTGTCTGTCCAAACTTTCTTTATGCCATAACTTAAACAAAAGTTAACAGATTCTTTTCAGTACATGTCTCTAGGTCAAGTTTGATGATCACAATCATCCAATGAAAATTGATAAAGTTATTGTCCTGCCCAGCCCCCACCGATTAGGCATTTTTTTTTTCTTTCTTTCCTTAAATATGCATTTTTAACTATTTACAGTCACTATATGCGTAACTTTTTTTTAAACTCACGTAACCCCCTTCCCCCACCCCCCCCCCCCTCTCCCGGTGCACCAGTTAGGCACTTTTTTTTTCTTTCGTCAAAAATGCATTTTTATATTTTTGCTTAAAAGTTTGTGGTTAAAAATCCATTGTGTCTAAGCATTGCCATTGCTGGGACAGTCAGGCTGCATGCGTGACATCACTCTAGTTGCTGTATAAATTATTGGCGGATTACAATTTATTTGTTCAATCATCAGGGCTATCTCTGTAAACTAAATGCATGTAACATATAAATGTTTACTAAAAGCATGGTCAATGGCTTGTAAACTGTCAATGTTGTGCCATTAACATGGTTATTCTATTAAAATGCAATTATGTTACTCAGTTGAAAAAAGCCTCTTAGTCAGTGTGTCACATAAGAGTGCATTGTCAGCCAAAAAGAAGCCCTAGGAATGAATGGGCTGATGAGATGTGCCTTGATTCTAAAAACAGTTAACAGAACCGAATAATCAAAATAACACTAAAAGATCATTTTGAAAGAAAATTTCAGAAGAACTGAAAAAAATAGAATATATGCAGCTGATATATGAACAGTTTTTGTACCATGTTTTAGCACATTATTTATCATGTCCTAATATTTTTTTCATTCAAAAGAGTTTGTAACTCTTCATTTATTGACCAAAAGGCAGCTCTCAAGTCAAATTTGAACTGAAGATATGGTAAATGGTTTGGTGTTTTACACTTAAAGGCAAACAATAGAATTACTGTATTAAATAGTATGCATCTACACTGAACCCAGTGCAATAATAATAATGACCTAACATATATTTGTTATTTCAGCCCATCAATACAAGTAGCCGTCATCTTCCTTTGTCTATTGCTTATTCTCCAATATCTATTGGTAAGCTACGGATGTGGGCAATGATGATTGAGTCTATGACCACACTGCACAATCTTGGTGAGTTGAACTTTGGGATAGCTTATTAGATATGAATGGAAAATGGCAAATGTTGCTTTCACCACTAATAGGAAAACCCATTCTATTACTGAAGACATGCCCCTATGAGCCTGGAAAAAAGATGTGATGAAGAAGGTGTCTTGAAGTCATTAAAACACCAATAATGTAGTGATGCAGACATCAAACAACATTTAATTGCTTAATGTTTATATTTCCCAGCGCTTACATTTCGACGAGAATCCCAGAATCGATTCATGCAAAAATTCGCACAAGATAACCAGTGCACTTCTGCTAGGATTTGTGTGAGAGGAAGAACTCTATTTATTTTGGACTCACTAGGTCAAAGGTCAAGGACACAGTGACCCTGAACATAGTAAATCAAAACAATTGGTTGCCAGATGATAACTTGATAATGGTTCGATCCATGTTCACGAAACTTCATAGTTAGGTTGGCATTAGTGAGAGGAAGAACCATATTTATTTTGGACTCGGTAGGTGAAAGGTCAAGGTCACAGTGACCTTCAACATAGTAAATTGTTAACAATTGATTTCCGGATGATAACTTGATAATGTTTTGACCCACATTCATGAAGCTTCATAGGTAGGTTGGCCTAGGTGAGTGGAAGACCCCTATTTATTTTGGACTCACTAGGTCAAAGACCAAGGTCACAGTGACCTTGAACATAATAAATCATAAACAATTGGTTTCCAGATGATAATTTGACAATGGTTCCATCTACGTACATGAAACTTCACAGGTAGGTTTGCATTGGTGCAAGAAAGAGCCCTATTTATTTCGGAATCACTAGGTCAAGGTCACAGTGACCCTTCACATAGTAAACATAGTAAATCGTAAACAATTGGTTTCCGGACGATAACTTGATAATGATTTGACCCACATTCATGAAACTTCATAGGTAGGTTGGCCTAGGTGAGTGAAAGACCCCTATTTATTGTGGACTCACTAGGTCAAAGGCCAAGGTCACAGTGACCTTGAACATAATAAATCGTAAACAATTGGTTTCCAGATGATAATTTGACAATGGTCCCACCTACGTTCATGAAACTTCATAGGTAGGTTGGCATTGATGCAAGAAAGAGCCCTATTTATTTTGGAATCACTAGGTCAAAGTTCAAGGTCACAGTGACCCTTCACATAGTAAATTGTAAACAATTGGTTTCCGGACGATAAGTTGATAATGATTAAACCCACTTTTGTGCTGTCACAACTCGACATTGTATCAGTGATCCTATTGGCATTTTTTGTCGAGTTTTAACGAAGTCAAACTCTACTTATAGTTTGATGAAATGACGGGTGGGCGGATGGCGGCGGGCGGTGGGTGTAAACAATTGGTTTCCGGGCAATAACTTTAGTTCTATTTGATGCACCTTTACCAAATTTATACCAGAGGTTACTCTGTAGGAAAGGAAGACACCTATCGATTTCAGAGTCTCACGCCCCAAGTACAAGGTCACTGTTACTATAAACAGAATATTTTGTGAGAAATTGGATTCTGGGCAATAACTTTAGTTCTATTTGATGCACCTTTACCAAACTTATACCAGAGGTTACCCTACAGGACGGGAAGACACCTATTGATTTTGGAGTCTGGGACTCCAAGGTCAAGGTCACTGCTACTATAAATAGAATATTTTATGACAAATTGGTTTCCGGGCAATAACTTTAGTTCTGTGTGATGCACCTTTACCAAACTTATACCAGAGATTACCCTATAGGAAGGGAAGATACCTATTGATTTTGGAATCTGGGACTTCAAGGTCAAGGTCACTGTTACTATAAATAGAATATTTTGTGACAAATTGGTTTCCGGGCAATAACTTTAGTTCTATTCCGTGTATCTTCACCAAACGTATACCACAGGTTACCCTCTAGGAAGGGAAGACACCTATCGATTTCGGAGTCTGGGGCCCCAAGGTCAAGATCACTGTTACTATCAATAGAATATTTTGTGACAAATTGGTTTCCGGGCAATAACTTTAGTTCTATATGACGCACCTTTACCAAACTTATACCAGAGGTTACCTTATAAGAAGGGAAGACACCTATTGATTTCAGAGTCTGAGACTCCAAGGTCAAGGTCACTGTTACTATAAATAGAATATTTTGTGACAAATTGGTTTCCGGGCAATAACTTTAGTTCTATTTGACGCACCTTTACCAAACTTATACCAGAGGTTACCCTAGAGGAAGGGAAGACACCTATTTATTTCGGAGTCTGTGACTCCAAGGTCAAGGTCACTGTTACTATAAATAGAATATTTTGTGACAAATTGGTTTACGGGCAATAACTTTAGTTCTATTCTGTGTATCTTCACCAAACTTATACCACAGGTTACCCTATAGGAAGGGAAGACACCTATTGCTTTTCGAGTCTGGGGCCCCAAGGTCAAGGTCACTGTAACTATTAATAGAAAATTTTGTGACAAATTGGTTTCCGGGCAATAACTTTAGTTCTATTTGACGCACCTTTACCAAACTTACACCAGAGGTTACCCTATAGGAAAGGAAGACACCTATCGATTTCAGAGTCTCGCGCCCCAAGGTCAAGGTCACTGTTGCCACAAATAGCTTATTTCTTCAGAATAATATGTCAAAACTCGACTTCTGGATTTTTAATTCTGTTAAAACAAGTTTACTCTATAAGCTTTCTGCTGTCCCAATATTATGATAAGTGGTTATAATAGTAATAACATCATTTTGGAGGGCATTATGTTTTATTTTAGTAACGCCCTTGCAATGATAATTAGTAACCTTCTATATGTATTGGTGGCCCTGGCAAACTGAAGCTGCTAATCATTCTTGGTAGATGATCATAAAGTGTAACTAACATCTTTCAAAATAATGTTATTGTTATATTAGGCCCCACAAAGTAGATCTTCTGCTTCTCAGGCCATTTTCTGAAAAATTGGATGTTGGCAGGCATTTTTTAGCTCGCCCGACTTTCAGTCAGGTGAGCTATAGTAACTACTGAACCAATTTAATTGAAAGTTGTTCCATCGGGCCAGACTGCTGTGGTATCGGATAAGAGACTGATAGCGTCATTGGACACTGAATTCTTCGAGCGGTTCAGAGACATCGTCCCTGAGTTTCCGTCTCAGTCCAATAATGTCACAAGAACATTTGAATTATTGAACGACGCTATCTTCAAGCTTGCTTCCAAAACAGGCAAAGCTGGTTTCTTGTCCACCAATGCTCTTAACCTGCCTTTCATTAATTCAAGGAATAAATTTGATACGGCAGGACACGGTGTTCCGAGAGTTCCTCTGCATCTTGACGACGAGGCGGAAGACTTAGAATTGTCATTACCGTTGTCTACGTCCATTCCAACCGCGGTGTTGGATACGACAATTACGTCTAACAGGGCCAGTTTAGACGCTTTATCTTATGCAGACCACCTTACTAAGGCGTTATCACTACGTCTTCAAGGGAAAGAATTCCAGGATATACAATCCTCTTTAAGACTTCTTTCAATGGCAGTAGCTTATTCCACGTATAACTCCGCCCTTTCAGTGGCAAACCTGGAGTTGGTTAGACGTGCCGCAGCCCTAGCTACATCCGCACGCGTGGATAGTAAGGTGAAGAACTCTCTCAGAGTCGCTTCGGTCTCCGGAGAGCTTCTCTTCGATGGCAAGCTTTCTGCAATCTACGATAAAATTACTAAGAAAGCTTCGGATTCTCTGCTGTTTAAATCCGCTTCCAAAAAGTTGGATACGGCAGAAAAGAGTAAGACAGGCACTTCTGGGACTAATGCGCCCAAGAGAGGTTCCTATAGAGGTTCCGGTGCGTCCTCTTGGTCTTATTCAAGAGACCGTCAAGGCAGCGACTCACGTGCGGGACGTCCTTCGGGCTGGGACAACCGGTCGGACGCCCCGAGGTCTTCGGGACGAGGTGCGGGTCGTGGAGGACGTGGTTTCTCCTCCCGCAGGCCTCGCAGGTCCAGGAGGTGATGGTTTCAACCTCTATCGTGTTCCGGTTGGCGGAAGGTTGTCGAGTTTTTCAGAAGAGTGGGCGTTGATTATGGACGACCCTTGGGTGAGAGGGGTGATTTCGGAAGGTCTAAGAATAGCCTTCAAACGAAAGCCTCCTTTAACTCGAAGTCCAAAATGGACTCAACTTCCGTCAAATCCACAGAAAAGAGACGCTCTGTTATCAGAGGTGCAGTCTCTTTTAATGAAGAACGCGGTAGAGGTCGTAGAAGACCAGGAAACACCGGGATTCTACAGCCATCTGTTTCTGGTTCCGAAACCAGACGGCTCGTTCCGTCCAGTCATAGATTTGAGCTGGATAAACAAGCTGATCGTCGCTCCGAAGTTCTATATGGAGACGATTCGATCGGTCAGAGCGAGTATTCGGGTGAACGATTATGCTACAAGCATAGATCTCAAAGATGCGTACTTTCATGTCATGGTACATCCGACATTCAGAAAGTATCTACGCTTCGCAGTCCTAGGAGTGGTGTATCAATTCCGAGCGATGTGCTTCGAATTGAACCTAGCACCCTGGGCTTTCACTCGGGTAATGAACTCGGTAATGATATATTTCCGAGCTCATTCATCTGCGGTAACGTCGGCCTACCTGGACGACATTCTTCAGAGGTACGGCAACGAGTTAACGCTTCAGAACGATGTGCAGAATCTGCTTCTATTGCTCCGACGTCTCGGTTTTGTTATAAACGAGGAGAAGTCGTATTTGGTGCTGTCCAAGTCATTCACTCATATGGGAATGAGCTTCAAGACGCACAACAATCTCGTTCGTCTGCCGTTAACCAGAGTGAAATTAGTCAGTTTTCATGCAGACAAAGTCACAGCGAGGGAGTTCATGAGACTGATAGGTCTGTGCGGAGCCGCTGCGGATCTCATTCCGATGGGGCGGTTACGCACTCGTCCTCTCCAAATTTTCTTGACTCAGAATTGGAGTGTGAAGATTCATTCGCTCGACATAGACGTTCTCTTGTCAGATCAAGTGAAACAAGAGATTCAGACTTGGGCAAACATTCAGTGGTTGACTCAGGGAGTTCCGCTGCAGTTGCCGGATCCGAGTTTCACGATTATGACGGATGCCAGTCAAACAGGTTGGGGTGCATCATTGATCCCAACGGATTCGAGGTGCCAGGGTCTTTGGAATCCGCAGTTTCTAAGCAAGCACATAAACATCAAGGAAATGATGTCAATTTGGCTTGCGTTACGTCATTGGATGGACATTATTCAGAAAGCTCATGTCCAAATCCTGTCCGACAATACGACAGTAGTGGCGTATATCCGGAACCAGGGAGGCACTCATTCCGTTCCGTTATTCAATTTAACGGAAAGAATCCTTCTGTTTGCTCTAGAACATCAAGTTCTACTTTCGGTCCGTCATATACCGGGTCGTCTGAATGTACTAGCAGACTCCCTTTCACGGAAGGGTCACTTGTTGCCGTCGGAGTGGACTCTCAACAAACAGGTATTCAATCAGATTTGCTACCAATGGGAACGGCCAATGATAGACTTATTTGCGACACATCTCAACAATCAGTTGCAGACGTATGTGTCACCATGTCCGGATCCAAGAGCATTTGCAGTAGACGCTCTATCGATCTCATGGGACGGAATGATAGGATATGCGTATCCTCCAGCGCCGTTAATTCAGCAAGTATTGCTAAAGATAAAACAATCTCAATGCAAGATTCTGTTGGTAGCATCTCTGTCTCCACAGAGATCGTGGATAAATCTACTCAGGTGTCTGCTGTGGGACCTACCGCGAAAGCTTCCTCCACGGGAGGATCTTCTTTTGCAGGGGAAACCGCGTCAACTTCATCACAACCCGCAAGGTCTCAACCTTCACATTTTTCAGTTGTGCGGTCCTTATTGCATGACAAGCACTTTACAGGACGAGCAGTGGACGCGATTTCTAACTGTAGGAGGACCTCCTCTTCGCTAAACTATGCGGCTAAGTGGAAGGTTTTTCGTCATTGGTGTAGGGATCATTCTGTTGATATTTTTGCTCCCTCCATACCAGACATTGCAAACTTTCTAGTATACTTGTTTGACGAGATCAAACTGCAGCCTGTTACTATTAAGGGTTATAGGTCTATGTTATCTGATACCTATGCACACCACGATAGTTTACAAATTGGATCTAATGTCTCTTTATCTAAGTTAGTTAGAAACTTCTCGATAAATAGACCTAGAACTCTTAGATTAATTCCTAAGTGGAATTTAGCTTGGGTTCTTCTTAAACTGAAGGAAAAGCCATTTGAGCCTCTTGGGACAGTAGATTTCAAATTCTTGTCTTATCAGACAGCTTTTCTCTTAGCTTTCTCTTCTGCTAGAAGAGTCAGTGAGCACTATCGGTGGACGATTCTCACTATCGTAGTGTCGGGAACACTATCACCTTCACTACTAATGTTGGATTTTTAGCTAAGAATCAGGCTCCTAATAAATATCCGGAACCTATTGTTATTAAAGCTCTGCCGTCTTCAGACGGGCGTAGGCCTTTACTCTGTCCTGTTAGAGCTTTACGTATTTATAAACAAAGATCTCAGTTTATCAGAAAGGGACGAAAACTCTTCTTTCTGTCTCTGATGCCTAATAGAAAGGACATTCTATTGCTAGATGGATTCAATTAACTATCCATACTGCTTATGAAAATTTATCTTCTACTCAGCAGTCTGTGCTTAAGATTTCGGCTCATGAAGTAAGAGCTCTTTCTACATCTTGGGCTTACGCAAATAGTGTTGCTATTACAGATTTAATGAAGGCTGCTTATTGGTCTCAGCCATCCACATTCACAAATTTTTATCTCAGAAATATTGAGTCCATTTCTGGAGACCTGCATTGTTTAGGTCCGTTATCTGTTGCTCAGAATGTCGTCCACTAAACAGTTGCAACTATAGTTATGCAGGCTTTCTGTTCCGGCAGTGACTCCGTCCTGCTGCCCTCTTCGCTCTGGGCTATTTGAACCAGGGCAAGGGGAAGGGGGGGGGAGGGTGTTCCCTTAGGTCACCTGCTTTATAGTGAAAAGCAAGGGAATTCCTCCTCCGGAGTCAGTAATTCTGAGTCGTTTCCAGGATGGTTTTAAAGTGTAATATTAATGTTAAAAATTCATTCATGTCATATGTTTAAAGTGTAGCTCGGTGTGAAGCATTTGTATATGTCAAGTGTCAAACGGGCGTTAATATACAATCCTCGGACACTTTTAAAGAATATAAAGAGTCTCAATTCTCTGGACTAACTTTATTTATTGGCTTACTTTAAAAATAATTAGTATAAAGGGTTCTACTGGATGTTAATTGAGAACATGAATGTTATTGTGCTCAGTTATGAAGGGTATTGTATCTTTCTAATTTATTTAGCCTAATACCTCTTTTCTCCTTGAGGGGTTGACTCTATGTTATATAGTTGAGCTTATTGGATTTTCCTCTATGTCCTAGGCCCTCCTGCCTTTTTACTATTCAGCTATGTCTGGGTCATTGGTACAGTATAAAAATGTTAAAATTTTTTATACTTACCAATGACCCAGACGGGGATGGCCCTCCCAGGAGTTGGGAACTCATACCTCCCCGCTGAGTACATAGCGCTGACCAGGCACTGCTTGTAAGAATGATAATTGGCGCCAATTTCGGAACGTCCTTGACACTGCGCATGCGCAGTAAGGGCAAAGTATGGAGGACCTTCAGGACATGATTTCTTTGGTTTTAGATGCAAATTTTGGGGATTGGGGGGCAAAATTTGTGTTTGGCCCTAGTATTTTAAGAGTTAGCACCAGCTATGTCTGGGTCATTGGTAAGTATAAAAAATATATAAATTACTATAAATTTTTTAACTTTTATGCAAAATTATTTCATGTTCCCTAATTTTGGGGCATAGGCCTGATGTTTACATTCTTGTTATGAAATTTCCACAGTTTGTTCAGTGTTTCCTCTCTCCCTTTCCCTTATACTCTCCTTGCTATTCTCCCATGCTTTTGGCATAATTTTTGTAATTTTTTTTACTGAATTTTCTTGGGAGTTTTGGCTTGGTAACAGAATGTTTATTCTGTTTTTCCCCATGGTTTACGCCCTCACCCTAGGGTGATTAGGCGTTTCGGTCATGCATCTACCATCCGATGTACTGCAGTTTCTTCTCAGGAAGCCTCTGTTTTACATCGGATAGTGTTAAAATTGGTTACTGATTTCGAGCCATATTTTCAGTGCCTGGAGTCTTGTTTCCAGTTTTTATTCACTTTTGTTTATGTTGACAGTGGTTACTTCTGACAGTGATTCCTTGTCTTCTATTAGTTCTTCTCATAACCAGATACATTAATATTGTCCGTAAGTGTAACATTAATTTTTAAACATGTTTTAAAAATTTTTGTCCACACTTAGACTTTTTTGGGATCCATTTGGGCTCATCGTTCCCATTGGGAACTTGGGCTCATCTTGAAATTTTTTTCGTTTGAATTAATTTTCGAAATGTTTGTAATGGTTTATTACTATTATTATGAATCTTTGTTTTCAAGAGTTGGTGCGAATATGATGACTGTTTAATATTTTTTCAAAATGAAAGAATATTGTTCAGTTGTAAATCGAGGAAGTCTTCCTCTGATTCTCATGTTCATTGTATTTGTTGTAGTCTGTGTACTCGCACTAATTCTTGCTCAGTGTGTGCCAATTCAGATGACAAACGTTGGAGATGTGTGTCACGGTATATTGTTAGTGGTGAGAGGTTCATTCCGATCCTCTCTCCACAGGGTCACTCTAGTTTTTTCAGTCCCTTTTTCAGAGGAACAAGAACAGGGTGATGTTTCCGTGATGTCTTCAGAAGTGATTGTGCTTCCGTTGTCGCAATAATGAGCTAGCGACAAAGTGCTCAAAGGAATGAGGCAAGTGCCTAAGAGGTCCCACGTAAGATCAACGGTCACGTGTCGCCCGCTAGCTCCCCCGGTGAAGCAATCATTCACGAAATGGTTGTGAGTCCAGGAGAGGAGAAGGGGTGTTGCGAGCACTATAATCTCAGGTCACGCACACCCGGCGACGGAGGATGGAACGGAGGAGGCCAGTAGTCCGGTAGCTAGCTCGTTCAGGTCTGCCCGGACCGCGAGCGAGAGAGGCCCACTCTCTCTTACAACAACATCTGGGCCCAGATGTTGCTGTATGTACGTTCGTTAGTCGGAGCATACGTCCACTCCTCCTGCTCGGGACGCTTCATCGCATAGACAGTCCGACGCAGCTTGTCTATTGGCTTCCTCATCCTCACATCAGCACACACGACCGCACCTTGGCTATGTGACCACAACCACAGATATCCAGCCTGCTTCGCCGACCAGGGAGTCCACGTCGACCAGGTCACGCCATCCGCTAGCCAAGGACACGAGGTCTTTCCAGTTGGGATGTTCGCATATGAGAAGTATGCAGGAATTAACGTCCCAGGAACTTCCAGCGGCTAAATTACGTAAGACCGCGCTCCACAGGCCTCCGTGATGGACTTGCTATCACAGATAGCTCAATTCATCGCAGCATCCAAGCAGCCATCAGAAACTTTTTCAGGAAAGAAACTGTCTGAAGAAGCTGGGTCGGTTCGCACCCCTGCAGAGTCAGAAAGGGATGACCGAGATTCTTATGTGGTCCAGGCGGATGGTAAAAGGGAATCAGCACAGCTGAAATTTTTCCTTTCCGAACAACGTAAGGTGGCCGTAGATTTCATCCGGCAACACCTTTTAGAAGTTGTTTCTCTGGACCAAATGCTGCGTTACTTGATAAGAAACTGAAAGCATCACTGGACACAGATTTATTCGGCGGGAATAGGGACATTGAGCCTGACTTTCCGGCCCAGTCCAGAAATGTCACAGACATTTGTACTTCTTAATGACGCTATATTCAAGCTAGCCTTTAAGACTGGCAAATCAGGTTTCTTATCGTCTCATGCTCTACAGCTGCCTTTCATCATTCATAGAAATAGATTTGAAACGGCAGGGCAAGGTGTGCCGAGAGTTCCTCTGCGTTTAGACAACCAGGCAGACGACTTGGAATTGTCATTGCCGGTGTCTATGTCGATTTATCCAGTACGCTGGTGACGACTATCTTGTCTAACAGAAAAATCAGTTTAGACGCATTATCTTACCCAGATCACCTTACCAGAGCGTTATCATTATGTCTCGAAGGAAAGAATTCCAGGATGTTCAAAACTTCCTTGAGAGTTCTTTCGAGGGCCATAGCATTTTCTACGTATAACTCCGCCCTTTCAGTGGCAATATGGAGCTGGTCAGACATGATGCTGCCCTGGCTGCATCCACAAGAGTGGATAGTAAGGTGAAAAACTCTCTTCCAGTCGCTCCGGTCTCAGGAGAGCTTCTCTTCGATTGTAAGCTTTCTACAATCTATAATCAGATTACTAAGAAAACTTCGGATTCTCTACTTTTAAATTCACTTTGAAAAAGTCAGATTCAGCAGGGAGGAGTAAAGCAGGCACTTCAGGGGCGAATACGTCCGAAGTTCCTATAGAGGATCTAAGAAAGCCTCTATGTCTTACTCCGGAGACCATCAGAGTAGCGACTCAGATAGGGGTCATAATGCTGGCCGAGATAACCGGTCAGATGCCCCTAGGTCGACTGGGCGAGGTGCGGGTGGTGGAGGATGTGGTTTCTCCTCCTGCAACCCTCGTAGGGCCAGGAGGTGATGGACTAAACCTCTATTGCGTTCCAGTGGGCAGAAGGCTGTCGAGATTCTTAACCAATTGGTTGTCAATTATGGACGACCCATGGGTACAAGGGGTTATTTCCGAAAGTCTAAAACTGTCCTTCAAGGAAAAACCTCTGTTAACTCGAAGTCCACTCTGGTCTCAGCTTCCGCTAAACATTCAGAAGTGAGATTCGCTTCTATCAGAAGTTCAATCTCTTCTGGACAAGAATGCTATAGACGTTGTAGAAAACCAGGAAGCTCCAGTTTTCTACAGTCACCTGTTCCTGGTTCCAACACCAGACGGCTCGTTTCGTCCAGTTATAGATCTGAGCTGGATAAACAAGCTGATCGTGGGTCCAAAATTTTATATGGAGACCATCCGATCGGTCAGAGCGAGCATTCGAGTGAACGATTATGCTGCGAGCATAGATCTCAAAGATGTGTACTTTCACGTCATGGTACATCCGGCGTTTAGAAAGCACCTTCGCTTCGCTGTCCCAGGAGTTGTTATCAGTTCTGAGCATTGATTCTCTGGTCTGAATCTAGTGCCATGGGCCTTCACTCGAATAATGATCTCGGTAATGACTCATTTCTGAGCTAATTCGTCTGGTAACATCAGCCTACTTGGACGACATTCTTCAGAGTTACGGCAGCAAGTTAACGCTTCAGAACTTGCTTCAATTGCTCCGACGTCTCGGTTTCATAGTAAACGAAAAGAAGTCGGATCTAGTGCCATCCAAGTCATTCACCCACGTGGGAATGAGCTTCGAGATGCACAACAATCTCGTTCATCTGCTGTTAACCAGAGCGATATTAGTCAGTTGTTACACTCGCTTTTGTCTTCACTCAGATGTAGTAACAGCGAGAGAATTCATGAGACTGACAGGTTTGTCTGGAGCCGCTGTGGATCTTATTCTGATGGGGCGGCTACGCACTCGTCCACTCCAAATATTTTTTACTCAGAATTGGAGTGTGAAGACTCATTCGCTCGAAACGAACATCATCTTGTCGAATCATGTGAAACATGAGATTCAGACTTGGGCAGATATTCAGTGGTTAACTTGGGGAGTACCACTACAACTGCCGGATCCGATTTTTATGATATTGACGGATGCGAGTCAAACAGGTTGGGGCACAACTTTGAGCCCATCAGATTCGAGGTGCCCGGGTCTTTGGGATCCGCAGTTCCTAAACAAGCACATAAAATCAAAAGATGATGTCAATTGGCTTGCACTACGTCAGTGGATGAACATCATTCGGAATTCGCATGTTCAATTTCTATCCGACAATTCGACAGTAGTAGCGTATATTCGGAACCAGGGAGGCACTCATTTCATTCCGTTGTTCAATCTAACGGAAAGAATCCTTCTGTTTGTCCTAGACCATCAAGTTCTTCTATCGGTCCATCATATTCCGGGTCGTCTGAACGTTCTAGCAGACTCCCTTTCTCGGAAAGGTCGTATGTTGCCGTCAGAATGGACTCTCAACAAACGAGTATTCAATCAGATTTGCTACCTATGGGATCGTCCTATGATATATTTGCGACGCATCTCAACAATCAGTTGCAGATGTATGTGTCGTCATGCCCAGATCTTCGAGCGTTTGCAGTAGATGCCCTCTCGATCTCTTGGGATGGAATGATAGGATACACATATCCTCCAGCTCCGTTGATTCAGCTGATATTGGTAAAATCAAGCAATCTTACTGCAAGATCCTATTGGTAGCATCTCTGTCATCCCAGAGACCATGGATAAATCTACTCAGTTGTCGGTTGTGGGACATTCTGCAGAAGCTTCCTCCACCGGAGGACCTTCTTTCGCAGGGAAAATCGCGCACGCTGCATTACAACCCGCTAGGTCTCAACCTTCACGTATTTCTGTTGTGCGGTCCTTCTTGCACGGCAAGCATTTTACAGGACGAGCAGTGGACGCCATTTCTAACTGTAGGAGGACCTCCTCTTAGCTAAATTATGCTGCTAAGTGGAAGGTTTTCTCTCGATGGTGTTGGGACCATTCTATTGATTTTATGATCCCTCCATTCCAGACATTGCTAATTTTTTTGTCTACTTGTTTGACGAGATCAAACTGCAGCCAAATATTATTTAGGGTTATAAGTCTATCTTATCAGATATCTGTCCTCATTATAATAGCTTACAGATTGGATCTAATGTCTCTTTATCTAAGTTAGTGTAAAACTTTTCGATAAATAGACCTGGAACCCTTAGGTTAATTCCTAAATGGAAATTAGCTTGGGTTCTTCTGAAGCTAAAAGAAGCACCATTTGAACCTCTTGATACAGTAGATTTCAAATACTTATCTTATAAGACAGCTTTTCTCTTAGCCTTCTCTTCTGCTAGAAGAGTTAGTGAGCTTCATGCAGTATCTGTTGATGATTCTCACTATCGTAGTTTGGGTAATACTATTACATTGACTACTAATATTGGAATTTTGGCTAACAATCAGGCTCCTATAAGTACCCTGAACCTATTGTTTAGGCTCTTCCGTCTCCAGATGGTCATAGGCCTTTGCTTTGTCCAGTCAGAGCTATGCGTATTTACATTGTAGATCTGATTTTATCAGAAAGGAACGTAAACGTTTCTTTCTGTCTTTGCGGCCTAATAGAAAGGACATTACGGTCCATTCTATTGCATGGTGGATTCAATTAACTATCTGTACTGCTTATGATAAATTATCTTCATCTCAGCAGTCTGTGCTTAATATTTAGGCGCATGAAGTAATAGCGCTATCTACATCTTGGGCTTACGCTAATAGTGTTGCTATTACCGATTTGATGAAGGCTGCGTATTGGTCTCAGCCTTCCACGTTCACAAATTTTTATCTTAGAAATATTGAGTCCATTTCTGGCGACCTGCGTTGTTTAGGTCCATTATCTGTTACTCAGAATGTCGTCCACTAAACAAATGCAACTATAGTTACGCAGGCTTTCTGGGTGAGATTCAAATTTGTTGAAGCCAAGTCCCTGGGTTCATATTTGGGCTCTCTGTGGGAGCCCGAATTATAACTTAGTTAAAAAATGAGGAATTTTCCTTAAAAATCTTCGTCTTCAAATCCAGCAGTCGGAATGCTTTGATATTTGGTATGCAGCATCCTTAGGGGGTAAGATTCAAGTTTGTTCAAGCCAAGTCCCTGGGTTGATATTTCGGCTCCTCTATGGGAGTCCAAATGTTTCAATTAGTTCAATATGAGAAATATTCTTCAAAAATCTTCTTCTTCACATCCACCGGTCAGAATCTTTTGATATTGGGTATACAGCATCCCACTGAAGGTGAGATTCAAGTTTGTTCAAGCCTAGTCGTCCTTGGGTTCATATTTGGGCTCCCTGTGGGAGCCGGAATTACTACTTAGTTCAATATGAGGAATATTCTTTAAAAATCTTTTTTTTTAGATCCACTGGTCAGAATCTTTGGATATTTGGTATAAGCTTTTCTTAGGAGGGGAGATGCAACTTGTTGAAATCAATCCATGGGTTGAAATTTAGGCTATCATGTCAGGTGAGCGCCCTCAGGCGCCCTGGGGCCTCTTGTTTATTGTTGTAATTATTTCTTTGCCATCAAAAGTTCATGATCTTGGTTTGTTTCATGTTTTAGGCCTCATAATCTATAGAATAGCATGGGTGGTGGTGTATTTCGTCCCTTGAGTGCAAGAAGGCTTTGCAGTGCTAAAGCATTGCAAAGCCTTGTTGCATTCAAGGGACAAATGTATCAGCTTTATCAACTTGTGTAAAATATCAGACATAAACCGTTTAATTTTTATTTCTTTAAGTTTGCATTGGTTATAAAAAAATAGCATGGGCCATCAAAATGACCATGCAGGAGGGCCTGAGAAACAAATTGTTTTCCTTTTTACACTTTAGTGAGTTATTTTATTACATGTAACCAGCATGTCATTAAGGGGTATTGCCAGTACTGAAAAAATCACAACTTCAGTTTTTTTTATTTTTCTCATTTTTTCCCTTATCATAGCCTTTTAGTTGCAGAATAAAATTGTTGTGCCTGATCCATTGAGAAGTTATTGTTTGGGGGAAGAGATCAGAAAGTGATTGTGTTAATTAGGTGAAAAAAATGGTATTTTCTGCTCAATTTCTATCAGGAAAAGGTTCAAAGGTTGAATAGAAAAATTCTCCTCAGAATGAGCCTTTTTGGTTTCACTGATGACTGTCCATTAAAATTTCCAAATGACATCAAACAGTTTAATTACAGAAAACAGTTTCCTATTTCAGGATTCACAGAGAAGGATACTGATGAGATTAAAGGGATATTTGTTGACACTAACTTCTACTTCTTGATGTTAACTTTCTTAGTAGCAGCATTTCATGTAAGTACTAGTCATCTATTCTAAGATGTTGGAAAAGTAAAATGGTACATGGAAATTATTTTTTTTGACCATTGGCTCTCCAGAAAAAAGGAATAAAAATTGAACTGAATCTCAAATATTGAAATTTTCAAATGAATAAGGGATGGAGGATTTTATTTTTATTTTTCAAAATGTTATCAAGATAAGAAATATCAACATGTTAGTCTTGTTTTTCTTGTGTATCTTTGCATATACATTTATGTTCCAATAATACTAAAATCCTCCTCCTCTGATTGGACGAGAGCTCGTTTAGTATATTCTATGTTTATGGCTCAAGTGGCAAATGTTACTGCCTAACATCACAAAGCGAAATATTTGAAATGATGTTGCCCGTTTCGTAACTGCTTCATCAATGGAGTGACTAGCAAGCCGCTTCATTTTTCTGGATGTTTCACTTGTGCAGCAGACTGTGTTCCAGATGAAGTGTTGTTTAAATTACAAATCGATTTACGATTTGAACTAAGATGGAATGACTTTATCTGGTTTATTGATTATTTATCCAGTTCTGTTGTGGATACACGAGAGGTTTATTTACTAAACCTGTGATCGTTAAAAGTTGCCTTGAACAAGGCAACTTATAACGATCACAAGTTTAGTAAATAAGCCTCTCGTGTTTCAGGATGTAGGTTTTGGGCTATGGGTAGTGTCTTATTGAACATATACATTATTGTGATGAGTTGACGGTAACATGGTCTGAGGTTTGGGTCTCGGAGCGTATGTTCAATCTCGATGCTTCGCCTCTTGGTTGAACATAAGCTCTCAGCCGCAACCCTCAGACCATGTTACCATCAGCTCATCCCAATAATTTATAATGAGCCACATAAACGTTCACAATATACACATAAAGCATGTTAACTGGTAGAGTGCTAAATTATTTTTGACCATCAACATTTGTTCAGTTATCTTTTTTGTGTTACAATTCATGGGAGAGTTCCCACAGGCATTGTAAATTGTAACAAGGCAAATCCTAACAGACTAAATAATATCACTTCAAAGATAATATGAAGCATAGACACTGAATTGAAGCCTGTAAGATTTGGTACCTGCACTTCAGAATAGAGACCAAATATGGGCTTCCAGCACTCCACCAGTTAATGTCTCCTATTTGTTTGATATTATTCCCTGTCTGAGTATTTTGCTGTAGAGTCCATCAATCATTTCTGCTAACATTTTGTCAGTCAAGCAGACATGCTGTGCATAATATGGTAACATCTTTTTGCAGACTGAAGGGCAATCCCCTTGGAAGAAGAAATATGCAGAATTTCTCTCTTGTCACCAGTTTGTGTATCAAAGCTAATGATTAATATCACTTTTTGATTTCAATTCTGTCATGTTTGGATCGGCACTGGGTGAGGCTGACTCTTGCAGAGACTAGTCTGGCTGCAAACACAAATTCCAAATTTGATATAATACTAATTCATTGGAGCTAACTAAATTGGATATCTCTTAATTGATTAACCCTGTTGATTGAATATTACATCCAAACACAACAACTTTCAGTACAAATTTGACCTGTTAATAATTGCCTGTAAGTTTTTTAGAAAACTCTTGTTAATTGAATAAAAAAAAATCTTTTATTATGTCTTGAAATTAAAATCACCTAATTTTTGTTTCTGGACTTATTTAGCCTCAGTACATCCTAGACAGCATTTAATCTATTATATCTTGTTTGATAGAACTCCTTGGACTCCTGTCAAACAACATATAATAAATGTTCAGTTTATTTCTGGAATGCAGAAAAGTGACCAAATTATGATCACTGTTAATTGAACACTCCTGTTAATTGAATAATTCTCACTGGAAAAGTGGCTATTTGGTTTTCTTGATTCCGCTGCACACCATATATCAATAAGTGTGGGGTAACTTGAGAAGTCTTGAGATTTTTAGATATTCTGTGCCCCAACTCTGATGGAGGAATATGTATTGAATGTAGACAACTAGAATGTGTTCATTACATGTGTGTACATTTTGTAGCTAAATCTATGGAATGTGTACATTACATGACTAAAACTGTGGAATTTGTACAGAACATGGCTAAAACTGGAATGTGTACATGGTTAAAGCTGGAATGTATACATTACATGAACAAACTGTAGAATGTGTACATTATATGACTAAAACAATGGAATGTGTACATTACATGGCTAAAACTGTGGAATATGTACAGTACTTTGCTAAAACACAAATGTATACATTACTCTGTTAAAACTCTGTACATTATGGGTCTAAATCTGTGGCTTGTAAAATTCTTGAACGAATGCAGAGTGAGGATGATCTAAATGCTGCATATTCAGTAGAAGAAACATTAGAGGAAAGACAAGAAACAAATGAAATGATCAGCAAACATCAGTCCACTGAATGTGTTAAAGGTAATCACAATTCATCAGAACAACCACAACAACAACAACTGTTACAAGATTTGAACACTGATATCATTAAACAACGCAAAAGGGCTGCAGATGGACAGTTAAAACAAGCAAAATGCATGCTAAAGCGCAGTAAAGTTATTAACTCTGTTGCGAACATTGGGAATAATGTGTCTGTACCAATCCCATTAGCTGATAGCGGAAAAGGTGACCCACGCAATATTATAGGTGTTATTGTTGATAGAAATGAAAATGACTTATACAACATATCTGTTTCTGCAGGGATTTTGAAAGGTTCTTTCAGTAGAAACCAGTTTGAATTGTGTCCCCACCAGTTATACACAACTGATGACATGTCACAAGACAAGGAGGTAGGGCTGTGTGAAGGGGTCCAGGCACAATCTACTTGTGGTGGACAAAGATTTGCAAAATGTAATTGTGCCAATAGTGGCATACAGTGTAAGACAAACAGATGCAAGTTTTTTAAAAGTGGTGTAAAATGCAACAGTCGGTGTCAGTCTAATATAACATATCCAAATAACAACTAAAATTATTATTTTTGTTATTAATGCTGCCACAGTGACCTGTACTCTAGTAATTACATTAGTTATAGTTAGTAGAACTAGTGACAAAGTGTATTTTGTTCTCTGAGTTTTGTGATAAAATAAATATACTTCATTGTATTTAATTATTTTTATCATTTTTATTTTACAACCAATGAGGCATTTGTAAAATGGGAAGTAACATTCAGTCAATGTGTCAAGAAATCGTCTTCAATTTTCAGTCAGTTTGTAAATTGACTGACTTTTTTAGTCAATTTTCAAAGTGACTGATTGATACAGGCAATTTACAAATTAACTATAAATTTCAGGCAATTTAAAAATTGACTGATTTTGGACATTGACTGTAACGTATACATTGCATGGCTAAAACTGCGTAATGTGTACATTTTGTGTGCAATCTTAAATTCACAGATTTCATGGTTAATCTGTGTAATGTATTCATCTATGGGTTATATCATGAATATGTACATTACATATCCCAAGTCAATCATGGAAAGTGGAAATGTTATTGATACAATTAATGTTCAACTGCTTTCCTCCTCTGTGTCTGCTAAGACTCGAGACAGTAGTAATGATATTCTACTACACTTAAACATTTGTCATGCACCAAACAAGTTATACACACACCAAACTCAAAAAGTTTCACAACTGTTACTGATATCAGATGGAAGGCTGATTATACCATCAGCATCAGGAAGTATGATCACAGGTGGCACAGCTGTCTCAACAGGCAAGGTCTTTTCTTGCAGGTAACCTTGTCGCTGATCTTGAAAGAATTTGCATGTCTCTTGTTGGTCTTGTACTTCGTTTTCTTCTTTAGTTCAGGTATGATGTTACTGGTTACCATATTGAAATCTCAGCTGATGGACTTCAGCTCATTTTCTGAAGAGACAAGTGGAAGAATTTCCAGTTGAGAAGATAATAATGCTGTGTTGACTGCTTCACATAGTGACATTCATAGCTTTACATGATATAAACTGTTCTCAAATTGCACACCTGCAGTATATATTTTTATACTTCAACCAATGGCCCAGACCTAGCTGGTGCAAACTCAGTAATATCAAGGGCCAAACACAAATTTTGAACCCCCAATCCCCAAAATTTGCATACAATACCTAAAATTAAAAGTCCTATCTGGCCCTCCGTACTTTTAGTGTTTGCACATGCGCACTTCTCAGGAAGAGACCGGAATTGGCGCCAACATCATTCTTTGTTTGGCCCTAAGTAAGTAAACATCTCAACTGACATCTGTGCTTTAACTGGTTGGGTGCGGGAAGCCACGATCGTGGCTCTCCTGTAAAGTGCGGGGAGCCACGATCGTGGCTTTCGGTAATATGATTTTATTGACCCTTGTATTTACATATAAAACACAATTAATAGCACCCGGTTTGAAACAGTTGGTGTATATAAGATTGACCACTGGTAAGTTCACCAAATTGCGCATACGGAAATGACCAATGGTCTGTGTTAAGCTAAATTAAATGATTAATATTCACGTAATTTTTCATAAAAACAAAATGGGAAATCCCCAACATGACCCAAGTTTGTTTGCTGTTGTCAAAAATTTTCGAATGGGGTGTTCTGTAAGAGATAGAAATAAATATACCCCCTTGTCAGTTTTAATACATCCGTAGTTAAATAAAACAATGCATTCTTGTGTGAATATCCCGTTTTGATGATTTAGTTGTCATTTTTTTAATTGTAAACTCGGAGAATGAAAGTTGAAACGCACGTGCGAATGTCGGTCCCGGATATTTTGGACTATTTTTAGCAGTAAATAACAAGTTTTGTCCATCAAAGTTGTTAAAATCAATAATTTTAGTAAATTTTATTGTTATCCAAATAAATATCATAGGGGTGGATTATTTCATTAAAAACAATACAGAATTCGAGAATTATCCAGACGGAAGTGAAGGTCGAAATCTGAGTTAATTTATGTAGGAAATTTGCAAAGGCGTCATTGCACTGTTCAAGTCTATTGTGCCTGTTTGGCATTCACACATATTTATTCATGCATTAAAAATATAGAATTGACATGTCCAACGGAGAACACAATAAAAGAAAGGACCCCCCTCCCCCAGTGCCAGGAACGTTATGTAACATATATTTTTATTTAATTGAAGCGAGCCAGCCGTCTTGTTTACAAATACAATACAAATTGTGTCAAACACGTGTACTGGCATCAGAACCTAAGGTAAATTGTTAACAGTTCTTTTACACTGCCGTTCAGATATATCATTTAAAAATATGTTGAGATGTTCGTCCCCACCCCCACCCATCATACTTTCCTGGGTCTTGTGTATTTTGAAAGAGTGAATAACCCAACAAAGGCCCTGTGAATACTTGCACTTGTTCTCAAGGCACTTGGACGTTTCACCCCTGGGAGTGGGACGTTCCGGCCTCTACTCTAGACGTTTTGAGTCACACACCGTGTGCCGTTCTTGTACAGTACCTCCTCATATAAGTTGTAGGATAACCACAATAAAATTGTGTCGGAACTTTTGGCAAAAATAAGAGATAAGTTGATAACCCAATTTTTTATGGTTATCCAACATATTTGAGGAGGAACAGTGTGTGTGTATCTGCAGGTCAGCATATGTTGTGTGCAGACAGAGTCACAACCTGTTATCCTACAATTTATTTCATTCATTCACATATTTTACCTCTAATTTACCTGTCATAATTTGACAAGTTATTATGCTAGTGTTATTTGTACAGGATATGTGCTAGGGCGGTATCTTGTGGGACTCCAAAAAAAAAATTATAAATTTTTTTTTTCTTCATGTTTTACCTGGTTGCTAATTAGCTAACTGGAACACCTGTAACACATCTGTAATGCAACCATCTTCAAACAATAAAATATGGCCTCTGCCTTTGGTAATGAAGTTTCAACTGTTTGTGTTAACATATATCCTGGTAGAACTTTTCCATAATGGTTACAATAATTTGCGATTATTTTTTCCATTTACCTGTTTGCTCATTTAGTACAGGTAATACCTGTTGTGAAACAATGCACAGCAAACATTGTTGTTAGCTGTCATAGTATCATATGTCAATGGATACGTCTTGTAAGAGGCTTGTGAAAAACTTCAAAACAAATTTTCTTTAAAAGTTGACTTTTATGATGGTTCTTACCTGTTTGCTTGTTGATGATAATATACCTGTTATACACCTTCTATGCACCACAATCAACCAATAGGGTTACCTTTGATAAAAGGGTATGTTTTGGGAGTGGAAAGTAAACAACAACAAAGTCAAAAATCTTTATTTTCCCTTATGTTTTCAATTTTTACCATTTTTCTTGTTAAGGCCCCGCCCAAAATTTGTATTTTCTGAACCGATGGTCCGATTTGAACCAAATTTGGTATGTGGTATTATTGGGTCATAAGTTCTTGACTCATGCAAAAAAAAAAAAAAATATTCCCGCATCCCCATGGGAACCCTGGGAGCTAAAAATAGAGATATTTTCAAATGCCCATATTTCCCAAACCACATGGAACAGAGAGCTGTTATTTGGTATGAAGCATCCTTAAGACCAGTAGAATTGAATCTTTTCTCCAGAACCAGTCATCAGAATCTTTTGATATTCAGTATGCAGCATTCATAGGGGGGGGGGGGGGAGGGGGAGGGGGTCAGATACAAGTTTGTTGAACTAAAGCCAGTTGGTTCAGATTTGGGCTCTATAAAGGAGCCCGAATTTTTAACATAGGGTAATATGGGGAATATTCTTTAAAAATCTTCTTCTTCAGAACCACCAGTCAGAATCTTTTAATGTTTGGTATACATTATTGTTATGAGGGTCAGATTCAAGATTGTTCAAACCAAGTCCCTAGGTTAATATTTGGGCTTCCTATGGAATTCCAAATTTTAACTTTGTTCACTATGGGGGATAATTTTAAAAAATATTCTTCTTCAGATCCACCAGTCAGAATGCTTTCATATTTGGTATGCAACATCTCTAGGGGGGGGGGGGGAGGGTCAGATTCAAATTTGTTCAAATCAGATCCCTAGGTATATATTTGGGCTCGCTATGGTAGCCCAGATTTTTAATTAGTGCGATATGAGGAAATTTCTTAAAAAATCTTCTTCTTCAGATCCACCAGTTGGAATGCTTTCATATTTGATATACAACATCTCTAGGGGTGGTCAGATTCAAGTTTGTTCAATTCGAGTGCCTGGGTTATTATTTGGGCTCCCTATGGGAACCTGAAATTTAACTTCGTACAATATGACGGAATTTCTTCAAAAATCTTCTTCAGATCCACTAGTCAGAATGCTTTCATATTTGGTATACAACATCTCTAGGGGGGTCAGATTCAACTTTGTTCAAATCGAGAGCCTGGGTTAATATTGGGGCTCGCTATGGTAGCCCAAATTTTAACTTAGTGCAATATGAAGAAATTTCCTGAAACTTTCTTTTCTTCAGATCCAACAGTCAGAATGCTTTCATATTTGATACACAACATCTCTAGGGAAGTCAGATTCAACTTTGTTCAAATCGAGAGCCTGGGTTAATATTGGGGCTCCCTATGGGAGCCGGAATTGGCCATGTTGCTGAAGAATTAAAAATTTTGTATTCAGGACCCTCTAGAGGTGTGTAACTAAGATTAATCCACATAGGTTGTATCAAGGGGCTTCATAGGGGATATCTACATTTTACATTATAATCAACTGAAGAAAAGGCATGATGCCCAGATTGTTTTTGTCACTCCTGAGGGACTCAAGGATTGACAAGTGTATCCTATGGAGATGGATTGCTTAATGTAGACTCATTCTTGGACTCTGTTTATATTGTGTTCTGTTCAAGATGAGCGCTTCAGGCCCTGTGGGGCCTCTTGTTTCTTCACATGAAAACCTAGCTTTGCATCAGGTATCAGTTAGTTATTTACTGACTTGGGCCTTTTGTGTGCCTATTGTCTAGTTTCCGTTTTTTCTAATCCTGACGTTTACTTTTAACAAAGCCCTTAACAGGTAATATTCAGGGCTTTATTTCATCACAATTATAGTGGGATACATTTATTAATATTCCGGTAGTGTAGCTTTAATATTTTGGTGTTTGTCCACACTTAGGCTCTATCAGGATGCCCTTGGGCTCGTGTGGTTCCCTTAGGGAACTTAGGCGTTTTCAAAAAAAAAATTCGGAAAAAATTTGTTTTGATTTATTTCAAAATTATTTTTGATTGTCTTCGTCATGTATCCTTATATTGTATGATTATATGTTACATATTAGGAGTGCAGTGAACTTTGTTTGGATTGTAATTATTTATGAAATTACCGCTCTCAGTGTAGGGCGAAGAAGTCTACATACAGATTTACCTGCTTATTGCCTTGTCTGTAGTTGCTCCACTCCTACTGATTCAGGTACTACTAGTGATTTAAGGCTTGATTTATTGGGACGTTCGACAAAGAGATCGGTGGCCAGTTCTCCGTCCCAGGAGCAACATGTGGCAGAGAATATAAGCCGCTGCTTCACAAGCCTCCGTAACCCGTAACGGACTTGAGCTTATTGCAGCTTAAAAAACCCAGCAAGGGCACCAGTCAGCAGACTACAGTAGTGAGTTGTCGGATGCTGCTGGGTCAGTCCGGTCATCTGTGCATGTAGAAGAAGCCAGAAGCTTCTCTATCTGACGCTCGGCTAGATCTGGGGTCAGATCACCAATTGGAGAACCCTCTATGTCCCGTTAACAGTCGTGGTTGACTATGTCCATTTTGAGAAACTATAATGAGTCGGAACACGCATCGGAATGTTCCTTACACACTGCAGACGGGGCTGGCGGCAGTTATGGATTCTTCTTCTTATATGGAAGCGCACGAAAGGGGATTAGCCTAGAAGTTTCTAAGTGGGATACTTGGCGAGATCTGGGAAAGATCACGCGTGCAAAGTGTTTTCCTTCCCGTTAACAGTCGGGGACGACTATTTTGTGTTGTAAGAAACTTCAATGAGTAGGAGCATCCGTCCAAAATGTGACGAGTTTGGATGCTTCTTCCACACTTCAGCCGGGGTCGGCTGTTGTTACGGCTTCCTCTTCTTCCATGAATATGCACGCTAAGGGGTAGTTGCCTACAAGTTTCTAATGGAATGCTCGGCAAGGTATGGAGTAGATCGCGAGCTGGAGAACCCTCTCCTTTTCCATCAGCAGTCGGAGTTGACTGTTTCTGATTCGAGAAACTTTAGTGAGTTAGGACACCTGTTCACGCTTCCGGTTCGAGACGCTGCAGCTGGATCCGGTTGCAGCTATGGCTTCTTCCACTGCTTCTTCTTCTGCTTCATTGATGAAGCACGTTGACCGCAGACTAGCTATCTGACTTCGCATGTTCAGGTTGATAGCTAGTCGTTCGAGGCATTTTCTTACGTGACATGTGTCGAGGATCTGGGGTCAGATATCTGCCCCGTGAGCAGCTTATGGTAACACACGGATTATTGTTGCTCTGCTAGCCTCATTCACGGACTGGCTGCCACGTTGTTCTGAGTATTGCAGCATCCCAGTAGTCGCTGGTACTACCGTTAACAGGCTCCGATGGTGATCTGTCGGATGGTGCTGCTGCATTGGTCTAGTCATCCATCTCCTCTCACAGGCCTCGCCGGGGCTCGAAATGAAGGTCCTCACCTCAATTCGTTCCAGGTTGCAGGAAGCATATCAGAGTTTGCAGACCGTTGGGCCACGATCACATCCAATCCTTGGGTGTTAGATGTTTGGTCCGGTCAGCGGATATCCTTTCGGAGGCACCCCTATCTGTCAAGAGTGCCTCTTCCAACCCAAGTTCCTACTGACGTTTAAAATCAGGAACTTTTGATCACGGAGATAGACAATCTCCTGTAAAAGGGGCGATTGAGGTCATCAGGAACATTCATTCAGAGGGATTTTATTCCCACCTGTTCTTGGTGCCGAAGAAGGACGGTCGACTCTGACCAGTTATCGATCTGAGTATCCTGAACCAGTCTGTCATTTCTCCCAAGTTCAGCATGGAGACTTTCAGGTCGGTTCGCCGCTCCATTTACCAGGGAGATTTTGCTTCCAGCATCGACCTACGAGACGCTTACTTTCACGTTCTGATTTATTGGACATCGCGAAAGTATCTCAGGTATTTCTGGGGCAAGTTTACCAGTTTAAGGCTATGCCTTTCGGCCTCAACCTGTTTCCTTGGGCCTTCACCTGACTGACGTCGCATGTGATAGCCTTCCATCGCACACAGTCCATGGTGACTACTTCTGCATATCTGGACGATATCCTCCAGAGGCACTCCAGTGCTGCTCTTCTGGAGTCAGATGTCGACACACTGTTAAGCCTGTTCATGCCGCTAGGTGTTCAGAGTCAACGGCGAGAAGTCGGACCTGGTCCCTTCTCCGTCGTTTTGTCATCTGGGGATGGACACTTCCGTATTCAGCTGAATACGGCGATGGTTCCCCGGGCGAGGGTTGTGATTCTCTCGGCTTTCGCCCTGACTCTAGCCCAGACCATGTCTGCGACAGCTCGGAGTATTCTCCGGCTGCTTGGTCTCTGCGGTTCGGTGACGGATCTCATTCCTCTAGGTCGGCTGCATGTCACACCTCTCCAACACTTTCTGCTCAGTCGTTGGAGGCCAAATATCGATCTGGTGCTTCAGTTACCAGCATCTATTCATCGTCACATTCTTCCCTGGATGGATGTTCAGTGGATTATGCAGGGAGTTCCGTTGGACTTGCCCATGTCCGGCCGTGTTCTGATGGCAGATGCCAGCGATCTTGGATGGGGTGCGACGTTGGATCCTCAAGATCTTTCCCTTCACGGTGTATGGGACCAGAATCAAGCAGCTCTTCACATCAACCAGAAGGAGGTTCTTGCTCTTCTGAGTTTCTGGCAGTGGATCCCCCATCTTTCGAATCATCAGGTCCTACTGATGTCCAACAATTCGACAGTGGTCGCTTACATTCGGAACCAGGGCAGCATGCACTCATTTCCCATGTACGAATTGGCTTGGGATCTTCTACTGCTAGCTCAGGATGTCAATGCCAGGGTGGTGGTTCATCATGTTCACCAGTCGTCTGAACGTCCTAGCAGACTCCCTGTCCCGACTGGGCAGGGTCATTTCCACTGAGTGGATGCTTCACAGGGCAGTGTTCCGGACGCTTTGCAATCTCTGGGGTTGTCCCAACATCGAGCTTTTTTACGACCCGTTGGAACCCCTTCTCCGGATCCTCTGGATTTCACCGTGGATGCTCTGTCACTCGATTGGAATGGTCTAGTCGGCTACGCTTTTCCGCCGGTTCCGATTCTGCCTCAGATTCTAGCTTATATCTGAACCTGCAGTTGTCGAATCATTCTGATCATTCCCCTTTCACCTCAGCGGGTGTGGATCAATCAGCTCCACTCTCTGTTGGCGTTGGTTCCAGCATGTCTCCCTCTACGTCACAACCTTCTTTGTCAAGGTCACCTGAGGTGTTTTCATGTCAACCCGACTTCATTGTGCCTTCACGCATATAATTTGTCAAGTCCTGTCTCCCCCATAGAGGTTTTTTCGAGACGAGCAGTGGAGTGCTTTTCTTCAAGGCACTCCACTGGTTTAGCCTATGTGGCTAAGTGGAAGGTCTTGTGTTGATGGTGGGCTGATCACTCTGTTGATTATGCCGATCCTTCGATAACACAGATTGCGGAGTTTCTGGTATATCTGTTTGATTCTCAGGGTCTCCAACCTGTTACCATCAGAGGGTGCAGGTCCATGCTTTCAGAGACCTTTTCGTATTTGGGAAAGCGTCGTATCGGCACTAATCCGTACCTCTCCAAGCTTATTCGGCACTTTTCTTTGGAAAGGCCTAGGATTTTGCATCTTACCCCAAGATGGACTCTTTCTTGGGTGCTGCTTTGCTTGGGGGGGGGGGGGGGGGGGGTGGGGGAAGGCACCATTCGAACCTTTATCCCAGGTGGATATGCATTTTCTCACATACAAGACAGCTTTTCTGATGGCTTTTGCTTCAGCCAGAAGGGTTAGTGAGCTTCACACCCTCTTGCTTGATCTGGCCTTTTTAAGGAGCTCCGCCAACAGTGTTACTTTTACCACTGATAGCTCCTTTCTGGCCAGAGAATCAGATGCCAGAAACTACTCCACCTCCTATCTGTATCAGGGCTCTTCCTTCTTCTTATTTTTTGTTCATTGAGTGTGGTTGGCACATGTATTTAATGTAGGGTAGTTGGTTTGTATTATATGTGTCACGAGTATCTTCATGTTGCCTCTGTGTTTACCACCCCTCCACCCTTTATGCCGGTGGCTGTTTCACCCCTACCCTTTGTCCTTAGTTCTATGTATGGTTCTTTGGTGATGGATCCCCATGTGATATCATGGGTAGGATACTCTGCGTGGCATGTATTGATTATAGAACATGTTCTGGCATATTTTACCGCTAGCATATGCCCACCCTCCAATGCAATTTTTCAACCCCCCTCCCCCGCCCCTCCCAAGCTTTTTTTTTCTTTTCCCTAGGGTTTACTCACTACTTTACCTGTGTAGCTTTTACTTTTTCTTGCTCTGTTTTTCCCTTCCGCCCATCTACATTAGGTTCGCCAAGCCCATCCCCCTTCCCCACCTAAACCCGCCCCATCTGGCCGTATCCTTGGAGGATTTATATTTGAAAATTCATTTCTTAATGGATTTGTCTTGCTATTCGCACGTCCTATGCTCGTCTAGCGACTGACGATTGTATTACCAATCATATTTCTGCCCACGAGGTACGTGCCTTGTCTACCTCTAGTGCTTATGCTAGCTCCATCAAATTGTCGGATGTCATGCAGGCAGCCTATTGGAGTAATGGTTCTACTTTCTCCACCTTCTATCTGCGTCAGTAGCAGGAGCAGTCTGAGGACCTTTTTAGCTCACCTGACTGCAAGTCAGTGTGAGGTATTGCCATCACTTGGCATCCGTCGTCCATTAACTTTTGCAAACCTGGCTTCTTCTCCACAGCCATTCAGCCAAATTCAAACATGTATTGCACAAACCATCCCTGGGGTATACACTTTCTATTTTGTTCAAATGGAGCGGCTGCCTTCTTCGGGCTCTGGGCAATGATGCCAAAGCCTAAAAATCTTTAAAAATCTTCTTCTCATGAACCACCAGAGAGATTGCCTTGATATATGATATGTAACACTCTTTGGTGTTGAAGATTAATGTTTGTTCAAGAGAAGTTGGTAGATCAATATTTGGGCTCTCTGTGGGCATATACCCATTTTGGGCTGTGCCCAAAATTTCTATTTCAAGAATCGATGGTCCGATTTGAACCAAATTTGGCATGTAGCATAAGTGGGTCCAAAGTACTTGATTGATGCCCAAAATTGTTTTTTTCGTTGCCCCGTGTGTACCCCAGGGGCTAAAAATAGAAAAAAATTCAAATGCCCATATTTTCCAAACTACATGGAACAGAGAACTGTTATTTGGTATGAAGCATCCTTTTGACCGGTAGAATGGATTAAAACAAAAAAAAAGGTCATTGGTTGTGTCAGGGTGTTTTGTAGGGGTGTTTGAAAAAATGCTGAGTCAGCATATTTGCAAAAATTAAAAAAAAAAATTTCTTCAGAACCGCTGATCAGAATCTTTTGATATTTAGTATACAGCATCCATAGGACAGTCAAATACAAGTGTGTTCAAATTTACCCCCTCGGTTCTTATTTGGGCTCAACAGAGGAGCCCAAATAATTAACGTAGGGCGCTATGGGGAATAAGCTTTAAAAATCTTCTTCTTCAGATCAAACAGTCAGATTCTTTTGATACATGGTATACACCATCTCTACAGGGGTCAGATTGAAGTTTGTTCAAATTCATTCCCTGGGTTAATATTTGGGCTTCCTATGGAAGCCTGAATATTAACTTTGTGCAATATGGGGAATAATCTTTAAAAATCTTCTTCTTCAGATCCTCCAGTCAGATTCTTTTGATATTTGGTATGCAGCATCTCTAGGGGGGGTTAGATTCAAGTTTGTTCAAATGGGATCCCTGGATGAATATTTGGGCTCTTTATTGGAGCTCAAATTTTAACTTGGTGCAATATGAGAAAATTTCTTAAAAAATCTTTTTCAGACCCACTAGTGAGAATCCTTTCATATTTGGTATGAGACATTTCTAGAGGGGTAAGATTTGAATTTGTTCGAATCGACTCCCTGGGTTAATATTTGGGCTTCCTATGGGAGCCTGATTATTAACTTTGTGGAATATGGGGGATATTCTTTAAAAATCTTCTTCAGATCCACCAGTCAGATTCTTTTGATATTTGATATGCAGCATCTTTAGGGGGGAGGGGGGGAGGGGGGGGGGGTTAGATTCAAGTTTGTTCAAATGGGATCCCTGGATGAATATTTGGGCTCTTTATTGGAGTCCAAATTTTAACTTAGTGCAATATGAGAAACTTTCTTAAAAAATCTTCTTTTTCAGACCTGCTATTGAGAATCCTTTCATATTTTTATACTGTAACCAATGACCCAGACTTAGCTGGTGCTAACCCAAAAATATCTAGGGCCAAACACAAATTTTGCCCCCCAATTCCCCAAATTTGCATGCAAAACCGAAAATTAGAAGTCCTAACTGGCCCTCCATACATTTTACCCTCCGCGCATGCGCAGACGCCAGGAAGTCACCGAATCTGGCGCCAATAAAATCAATTGTTGTTTGGCCCTTGTCAGATAACAACAAACTGATGTTTGTGCTTTTAAATCTCAATTAATAATGATGCCAGACACAAATCAATGGTTAAATTGGTGGATCCAAGGACAGAACTGGATGAATTTTAAGTATTGTGACGCATCGTCTATATGGAAGGAATTTTGTGGTCGTTTGTACCTTTTAAAATTCTTTCCAGACCTAGTATTTATTTCTCGGTCTTAACTAATATTAAGTGAGAGTTATACTGATGCAACGAAGCCTTGTGTCTTCATCTTTGCATTTGACTAGGTGGAAAACTTGCCATAGGTCGCTTTATTCTTCCAACTCTAGTTTTTATGATAAGAATCAATACTGTACCATCACCAGCAGAAAGAGTACGAGAGGTTGTCCTAGACTCAGATTGCCTATAAGGACTCATAGCAAGGTATAGGTATACCTAAGTCTTTGATGATAAGCTTGCATTATTGTAGGATTAAACTGCAAGAAAGCATCTATTCTCTAATCGACCACAGCCAACAGAAGAGTAGGAGAGTTTGTCCTAGACTCATTTCGCTTATAAGGCTCATAGCGAAGGTATAGGTATCTCTCCTATATATAATTCTTTAGGTTTGTCTATACAGCCACTTGGATAGGGGTTTCTCGTGAGACTGAGTTACTGATCAGACTCCCATGAGCTGGTGGTTCTAGGCTCTTATAGAACCCGGTCTGGCCGATTTTGACTGGAAGTGGATAATTAGGTTATTTATTATTATCTTTCAGTCGATAAGCGAATGTTCGGCAATTGTAGCGAGTATAGTTCTTTAGATCACTTGTTTTGTGAACTAGATAATGTCTCATGGGATTTATGATAGGCTTCATGTATCCCACTATTCAATTGGCTGGTTCATCTGTTTCACAGAGCGAATTAACCAGATGTTTTGCTCACTTTTATCTGTTATCTGACGCATTAACAGCGATAGTTTTGTGTGTCGGATGGAGTTGTGTGGAGCGGCTTGGAAGGTTATTTCGATTGGTCACTTACTCACATGTCTACTTCAGTTATTAACTGGAGTGGTAGACTTTTTTCCCTCTTGACCTGTTTTGTTTTAGAGAATCTTTTAACATAAGGTCAAGTTTGGGCATATATTACGGTTTTCTCAATTATTTCGGACGTGAGTTCATATATTGTGTTACAATCCTGAGTCCGATGGTCTCTCTATGCACATCAGAGTTTATCAGAAGAGAAGTTATGCTTTTGTTGTCATTATTTTTCAATAGAAGGGACGTTATGTTCGTTCTATTGTTAAATAAGTCAGTTAGCTATTCATACTGCTTGGGTTATTTATCTTCCTATTAGCAGTCAATGCTCAAGATTTCAGTGCATAAGTAAGCGCTGGCTATATCTTGCGCTTATTCTAACTGTTTGGCTATTATATCATCTTATGTGGGATCTCTTCAGGATAGTTAAGTTTTCGGTGCATGGGAATAATAGTTTCCATTATTTGTGTCGCTAGTATAGGCTTTTGAGCGCATACATTGACGCTCAGCCATTTTCATGGGAATGAATGATAGGATACGTGTATCCTTCAATTCATTTGTGTCTATTGATTTCATTGAGGTTATGGGGTCTGCTATTGAGCATTCACCAGAAGCTTCCCCATTAGAGGGTTTTCTTCTTTAAGGGAAGCATTATTCTTCATGTCATTCTCCGCTCAGTGGCATCACGGAGTATTCCGACGTGAAAGAGCTTTATGATCACTATATTATTGCTGTCTGCACCAGCAATGATTAAGTAATGTGGGTGAGGAGGTTTCCCCCCCCCCCCCCCCCCCCACACACACACACACACACACACACACACACACACACACTCACGCTGTCGCGTATTTTTTAATACATATATACTTTGCGTCTGGGTCGTGTTGGATGGCACCATCATATGCATATATGCTGTTCTGTTGCATTTGTTTCCGGTATTTATTTTCTGATTTTGGAGCCGGTTTATCATATCTACCTCCATTTCTAGATCCTGGTCTCTATTTTGTCGGTTCTCAAATCACATATTCTCACGTGTTTATAGTTGTAGATACCAAATAGTACACGTTGGAGAGTGTTTTTTACCGGATTTAATATTACAGAGGCTTCCTGTGAATGATCTTGAAGCGTGTTTTCTCTGCAGAGATTGTTCATCTTCTCCCACTTTTGTTTGTATATGTTATAATTAATCTTTCACTGATTTCGTCGTACCTGTATACGGCGTCTGCAGTGCAAATTTATAGTGGATAATGTTATTTACAAAAATCATCGCTATAGCCTTGGCTTTTGAAGTGGCATTGAGCACCATTTATTATTCATGAATTAATTTGTTGAGTGCCTGATAGATATTTACTTATGTTATTTCCGGGTTCTGCTTATTGATTCCAGAGCTCTCCCCTCTTTCTTTTGAAGTTACATGTATGTTTAAAAAAAAGGGTTGGGGGTCATTTTGTCCACTTCTCTGCCTTATGGAGTATGTAACTATTGAGGAAGCTGTCTTGTCCATACTATGTTCGGCAATCAGCTGCAGTATTATTGTGTGGCATAGGTTTATGGGAAATTTTCTCTCATTCTCAGTGTGCCATAATAATTTTTAGGGCCTAGTCCAGACTTGTCTCTAAAATTGTTTATTTGTTACATCCTAATTAACATGAATTTATGCTTAGATTTAGAATTTACGTTACTGGGATCCATATTAGGTTATGTCTCTTCTATTATGGTATTAAGAGACATTCATGTAAATTCTAATTTCTTCATCATGGATTGAAGGATTTGATCTGTGTTGATCTAATATTTCAGAAGTTCTAAGCCCTCTGCCTTTTTACGATTCAGCTAAGTCTGAGTCATTGGTTACAGTATAAAAATATGAAAAAAATTATAGTAATTTATATATTTTTAGCTTAACTTGACATAGTCAAGATAAGCTATTGCCATCACGCGTGCGGAAGTCTTTTAGTCTGTGAGTCTGTGAGTCTGTTAGTCTGTGAGTCTGTGACGTCTGTTCACATTTTCCTTTAGTACGGGCTACACCCCGCAGTTCTTGTCTGATCATCACGAAATTTCATATGCAGGTTTGGGGTCATGTCTAGATGAGAACGTCCTCTTTTGGTCGTGATCGGGCAACCGGTATGGCTGCCCGAGCCCAAAACCTGAAAACCATTAGCACAGTCTACAGGTCGTATTTATGAAGGGATTTCATTGTAACTTGGTAGGATGCCTCTGTATAGTGCCTAGATGAGAACGTCCCCTTTTGGGCATGATCTATCAACCGTGATGGCTGCCCAAGCCCGAAACCCAAAAACTTTTAGCACAGTCTGCAGGTCATGTTTAATGTGGAGGGATTTCATTGTAACTTGGTAGGATGACTCCTTATGATGTCTAGATACGAATTTCCCCATTTGGGGATGATCTGCCAACCGTGACGACTGCCCGAGCCTAAAACCCGAAAACCTTTAGCACAGTCTACAGGTCATATTTATTGAGGAATTTCATTGTAACTTGGTGGGTTGACTTCATACAATGTCTAGATGAGAAAGTCCCCCTTTGGACGTGATTGGGCAACTGTGACGGCTACAGGAGCCCGAAGCCCGAAAACCTTTAGCACAGTATAGAGGTCATATTTATGAAACGATTTCATTGTAACTTGGCAGGATGACTCCAAATAATGTCTAGATGAGAACGTCCCATTTTGATCGCGATCGTGCAGCCTTGATGGGTGCCCGAGCCCAAAAACCTTTAGCATAGGCAAAAGGTCATATTTATGGAAGGATTTCATTGTAACCTGTTAGGTTGACTCCATATAATGCCTAGATGATGACATCCCCTTTCGGTCGTGATTGGTCAGTTGTGATGGCTACAAGTGCCCGAAGCCCGAAAACCTTGAGCACAGTCTACAGGTCATATTTATGAAGGGATTTCATTGTAACTTCTTAGGATCACTCCAAATGATGCTCAGATGAGATTGTTCCCTATGGTTGCGATCATTCACCCATGATGGCTGCCCGAGCCCGAAACCCGAAAACCTTTAGCACAGTCTACAGGTCATATTTATGAAGGGATTTCATTGTAACTTGGTAGGTTAACTTCATATAATGTCTAGATGAGAACGTGTGATCATTCACCCATGATGGCTGCCCGAGCCCAAAGCCCGAAAACCTTTAGTACAGTCTACAGGTCATATTTATGAAGGGATTTCATTGTAACTTGGTAGGTTAACTTCATATAATGTCTAGATGAGAACGTCCCCTTTTGGACATGATTGGGCAACTGTGATGGCTAAAGGTGCCCGAAGCCCGAAAACCTTTAGCACAGTCTACAGGTCATATTTATGAGGGGATTTCATTGTAACTTGGTAGGATGACTCCAAGTAATGTCTAGATGAGAACGTCCCCTTTTGATCGCGATCATTCAGCCTTGATGGGTGCACGAGCCCAAAAACCTTTAGCATAGGTAAAAGGTCATATTTATGGAAGGATTTCATTGTAACCTATTAGGTTGACTCCATATAATGCCTAGACGATGACATCCCCTTTTGGTCGTAATTGGTCAGCTGTGTTGGCTACAAGTGCCCGAAGCCCAAAAACCTTGAGCACAGTCTACAGGCCATATTTATGAAGGGATTTCATTGTAACTTCATAGGATCATTCCAGATGATGCCCAGATGAGATTGTCCCCTTTGGTTGCGATTATTCAACCATGATGGCTGCCCGAACCCAAAGCCCGAAAACCTTAAGCACAGTCTACAAGTCATATTTGTGAAGGGATTGCATTGTAACTTGGTAGGTTGATTTCATATAATGCCTAGATGAGAACATCCCCTTTTGGACATGTTTGGGCAACTTTGACGGCTAAAGGTGCCTGAAGCCCAAAAACCTTTAGCACTGTCTACAGGTCATATTTATGAAGGGATTTCATTGTAACTTGGTAGGTTGACTCCAAATAAGGTCAAGATGAGAACGTCCCATTTTGGCCGTGATCATTCAGCCTTGATGGGTGCCCGAGCCCAAAAACTTTTAGCATAGGCAAAAGGTTATATTTATAGAAGGATTTCATTGTAACATTGTTAGGTTGACTCCATATAATGCCAACAATGGAACAGTCTTGGTGAGAATATCAGAAACTGTGAAACAGTAAATGTCCTTAAAAGAGCTCTGTCAATTGATGACCCCACTGTCCCTAAATTCTACTACGTAGGGGGAAGAAAAGCACAGATAATCCATTGTCAACTGCGCCTTAATTGTAGCGAACTGAATGGCCATATGTTTGACAGATTTATCAAGGATAACCCTGGATGTCGATGTGGCTATCGCTATGAAGACTCAAGTCATTACCTCCTCTCATGTCCTCTCTATGTACGTGAACGCCAAACGATGCTCGAGAAACTGGAAAATAATGACAAGAATATCGAAGTTCTACTCCAAGGTAATCCGTATAAATCAGATTCTCACAATACTTTCGTATTCAATACTGTACAAGAGTATATTATCAATACAAAGAGGTTGTGAAAATTAATGATAATATGGAAACTGAAGTGAGACGATAACCGAGTTTTCGCCATAATAACGGGTACACTGCTTATACCTTATCATCTGGTTGTGCCCAAGTTATATATGCAGCGATGTGATCAATGAGCACTGTTGCATTGCTTAAACGACTTGTGTTTTCAACGCTCTTCTGTTGTGTGGCACACAATTGAGAGGGGCCTTCGGCCTTTCTCAATGGTGTGCTGCCTAACAGAGTAGCGTCTACAGTAATCTCCCATCTGTATCATTTTTGAGGCAAGCATGCTATGAGGGCATATATATGATTGGGTACAATGGACTGAGTGCAATTTTCATGATATGGGCAGTGTACACGTCATGACTATGGGTGTGTTTCAGAATTGCTTTGGAATTTACTGTGGACGAAACAAATGTTTCTCTTAATGTAGTGGTATCCTTATACTAACATCAGGTCACTTTTACACAATTGCACAAGCACTATATAATGTAATTTCTTTATGTAAGGGTACGGCGTTAAGATAGGCCAAGCCTGTTCGCCAAACCCCATTTCAATTTAATGAAATAAAATATTGTTTAAAAAAAAAAAAAAATATAATGCCAAGATGATGACATCCCCTTTTGGTCGTGATTGGTCAACTGTGATGGCTACAGGTGCCCGAAGCCCGAAAACCTTGAACACAGTCTACAGGTCATATTTATGAAGGGATTTCATTGTAACTTCGCAGGATCACTCCAGATGATGCCCAGATGAGATTGTCCCCTTTGGTTGCGATCATTCAACCATGATGGCTGCCCAAGCCCGAAAACCTTTAGCACAGTCTAAGGTCATATTTATGAAGGGATTTCATTGTAACTTGGTAGGTTGACTTCATATAATGTCTAGATGAGAACGTCCCCTTTTGGACACGAGTGGGCAACTGTGACGGCTTCAGGGGCCCAAAGCCCGAAAACCTTTAGAACAGTCTACAGGTCATAATTATGAAGGGATTTTATTGTAGCTTGGTAGGATGACTCCAAATAGTGTCCAGATGAGAACGTCCCCTTTTGGTCACGATCATTCAGCCTTGATGGCTGCCCGATCCCAAAAACCTTTAGCATGTCTGTAGGTCGTATTTATGGAAGGATTTCATTGTAACTTGTTAGGTTGACTCCATATAATGCCTAGATGATGACATCCCCTTTTGGTCGTGGTTGGTCAAATGTGATGTCTACAGGTGCCTGAAGCCCGAAAACCTTTAGCACAGTCTACAGGTCGTATTTATGGAGGGATTTCATTGTAACTTGGTAGGTTGACTTCATATAATGTCTAGATGAGAACGTCCCCTTTGGACGCAATTGGGAAACTGATGGCTACAGGGGCCCGAAGCCCGAAAACCTTTAGCACAGTCTACAGGCCATATTTATGAAGGGATTTTAATGTAACTTGATAGGATGACTCATTTTGGAATAATTTCATTGTAATTTTGTTGATATATGTTAACTGTGAGGGCCACATATATTAACTGTGAGGTCATATTAACCCACCCCTCAGCTCTTTAGTACAGTGTACACCTCATATTATTTTTATCATAAACATAGCACACAGGGAACAGAAATGAACATATTCCCATTTATCACAATTCTTGTCTTATTTCATAATCCTTTCATAAACATTGAACATTATCCTTTTCATCAAACACAACACACAAGTTAAGCTACAGTGTCATTGACACTTTCATTTACACTTACCAATGACCCAGACGGGAATGGCCCTCCCATGAGTGGGCAGTACTGGGCACTCATACCTTCCCGCTGAATTATTATAATCTTTTTTCTACGAAGAATGATTTTATTGGCGCCAGATTCGGTGACTTCCTGGCGTCTGCGCATGCACGGAGGGTAAAATGTATGGAGGGCCAGTTAGGACTTCTAATTTTTGGTTTTGCATGCAAATTTGGGGAATTGGGGGGCAAAATTTGTGTTTGGCCCTAGATATTTTTGGGTAAGCACCAGCTAAGTCTGGGTCATTGGTAAGTATAAAAAATATATAAATTACTATAATTTTTTTCATATTTGGTATGTGACATCTCTAGAGGTGTAAGATTCGAATTTGTTCAAATCAAGTCCCTGGGTTAATATTTGGGCTTCCGGTGGGAGTCTGAATATTAACTTTGTGCAATATGGGGAATAATCTTTAAAAATCTTGTTCTTCAGATCCACGAGTTAGATTCTTTTGATGTTTGATATGCAGCATCTCTAGGGGGGTTAGATTCAAGTTTGTTCAAATGGGATCCCTGGATGAATATTTGGGCTCTTTATTGGAGCCCAAATTTTAACTTAGTGCAATATGAGAAAATTTCTTGAAAAATCTTTTTCAGACCCACTAGTGAGAATCCTTTCATATTTGGTGTGTGACATCTCTAGAGCTGTAAGGTGCAAATTTGTTCAAATCGAGTTCCTGGGTAAATTTGGGGGTTTCCCAAGGGAGCCCAAATATTTACTTAGTGCAATATGGAGAATTATCGTTTAAAATCATCTCCTTAAGATCCAGCAGTCAGATTCTTTAGATATTTGGTGTACAACACCTCTGGGAGGGTTAGATTGAAGGTTGTTCATATCAGTTCCCTGGGTTAATATTTGGGCTTTTTATTGAAGCCCAAAGTTTAACTTAAAGAAATATTAGAAAACTTCTTGAAAATTCTTCTTCTTCAGATCCACCAGTGAGAGTCCTTTCATATTTGGTATGTAACATCTCTAGGGGTGCCAAATTCAAGTTTGTTCAAATTGATTCGCTTGTTTTTTCTTGTTTTTTTTTTTTTGGGGGGGGGGGGGGCGCTGGAGAGAACCACAGTAGTTTAAAACAAAACAAAAATTTTGTTCGGTTGTTGGTTTTTAATACTTCACAGAACAGAGTTTGCTAGGAGCTTTCCTAGGACCAGCAGAAATGAATGGCCAAAAAAGTTGCCTTTGGTTGTGTCATAGCAAATCAAAAAAATTGCTCTTGCTGCTGATCACTTGCTGATACACTCATCTATTTTGACAATTTGAGCCGGGTGAGCGTTTTAGGCTCACTTGAGCCTCTGGTTTCTTTGGGCCCTCTTTCTTCTGCTCAGGCTGTTGTCTACCCTTGCCATTAGGCTTCTTACAAGGTCAGTTCCAGCCATGTGCTTGGTTACTGTCATTTCTGTCTGTGTGTCACACAGAGCCATACACCTCATCTCTCATTGTCTTTTACTAATGTTTGTGATGCTATGGTTTTATAGGCCTAGGGAACTCTTCTTCTGTCCACGGCTCCAGCGCAGTTGGGTTATGTGGGGGTTGGTTATGTGATTCCCTCCTCCTATTGTCTATTCAGCCTGTTGTAAACAATTGAAAATTTAAATTTTATAATAAATTTCCTTTCTTATTATATCTACCACAGTTGTTGACGTGGAGGCCCTCCCATCTTATTCGGGTAAGAATCCTTCCTCCCTGCTGATCACATAACTCCAATGGATTCAAATAGAATGACTCTTTGGTTATACATCTGCACACTGGTTCTGGAAGCCATGGATTAATACAAGGAGAAGTGTGTACCTTACTGGGTGTGTGTCAGTCACACTCGACCCAGTTTTGGCTTATTTTTTCTTGGTGCTTTGCACCACTTTTCTTTCCCAAATTGCTTGGGAAAGAAGAAAATAGAGAGTATTTTTCTGAGTTAGGGACTTCCACTGTAGTGCAAGCCTGTTTTAAACAATTGTGGTAGGTATAATAAGAAAGGGAATTTACTATAAAATTTAAATTTCTACATTATTGTTGCCCGCCTGTAAAAAAAACAAAAACAAAAAAAAACAATGATGTAAAACACTGTCAGGATAAATGCATCCTACCAGTAGAGTTATCAAGGAAGAATACAACTGGGACAACGGACAACAGAGCAATATACAAGGGCCTGTTTGTGGCTGTATGGGAACTTAAGGGTTAAATACAACATACATAATTTAATTCAAGTACAAGGCAAAAGGAGAATACTGACACTGAGTTCTGCTGCATGAATAAGATAATTAGGTGCCTTGCCACCTGGTGGATGTCTACCTGTACTAACTTGTTAATTGAGTGAAATACCCATGGGAACCTCATGAAGTGGTGCAGTGCTTCTTTAATGTAGGGAACCAGTTGACTTTATACTTGTGTTGTGGTCATGGTATAACCATAGATCCAGAAAGTTACCATAAACATGAATAAACAAATGGGTCAGTTATTTCTGGACTTCACGGTGGGAACCACAGAGAGTGAAACAGTGCTTGTTTACTGTGGCAAACAAGTTCTGCTTTACTTTTAAAATAGGACCCGGTACCAACACCTGGAGTGGAAGTCCTCTCAAGTGGGCACCATAGGTATAAAAGGTTGGCTAAACTTGTTTTTATACTTGGTGCTGTCACGATATAGCCAAAGATGCGGAATAAGACCTTAAACACCAATAAAAAACCTTCTGGATCAGCTGGTAAAGGTAGAGATAAATTTGCTTCAGATCGTCACCAAGTGCCTAATCAGCAGTTTCTTGAGAGAAGAAACAGAACATACCATTCCTACATGTGTGTCGACTACCTAAAAAAATCAGAAACAGTCTTTCTACTGGCACTGAATATAATATACATGGGATTAAGACAAACATGTAATTCAGTTTGTTCATTGGGTCACTTGCCTGGGATGATATTGTCTTTGACAAGAATTGGTAAAGGTAAATTATTGGGGTGATCACCAGCAAAAATTTGGAGGATGTTGTCCCTGTTACTCAGAGTCAACTTGTTCAATTTTTAGATGATTTCTGACTTTTCATTGTTGTTTTTAATACTACTCTTAATATTTTTTTTTCATTTCTTTTCTTTCAGCTTCTCTTTGATTTTCTGGCATTTAAAAATGATATATCTTTTTGGAAAAATAGAAATTCTATGGAAGGCTTATCAATACGTGTGGGTAAGTGTTTCAGTTTTTATTGAACAAATATTGTTGTATCCTTTGTTTTGATTTTTTGAGAAGGTGAAATATTTTTTAGTTTTTAGATTATTTATTTCACTAGGATTGGAGAGCAAGTTCTACATTTTATATCAGGTGGCATATAGTGATTGAAGTGTGTGTGTGTCTGTCTGTCTGTGTGTCCGTCTGCGTGTGTGTGTGTGTCCGAGCCAATAATTCGAAAATGGTTAGGACCACAGTCATCAAACTTCACACAATTATAAAGGACCATGGGAGGATGTGTCACACCCCATAGCCGGGTTCGTACCTTCAAGATCAAGGTCACATTTCAAGGTCGCACTAAAAATTGGTCAATATTCGTGTCTCAGCCTTAACTCAGAAACGAATCATAGTACAATTGTTAAACATTTTACAAATGTTAAGGACAGTCAGAAGGTGTGTCGCGTATAATAGTTTCCGCCGCATCTGCAAGGTGGAGGCCACAATTGACCTTCATATGTTCAGGGTCACAAATCGTTTCTCAAGCATAACTCCAAAACTATTAGGGCTACAATCATCTAACATCACTCAATTATAAAGGACAACAGGTGGATGTGTCACGCACCACAGCCAGGTTCCGTAAGGTCAAGGTCAAGGTCACATTTCAAGGTCACACTGAACACAGGGCACAGTCATCAAACTTCACACAATTATAAAGGATCATGGGAGGATGTGTCACACACCATAGCTGGGTTCGTACCTTCAAGGTCAAGGTCACATTTCAAGGTCACACTAAAAATCGGTCAATATTCGTGTCTCAGCCATAACTCAGAAACGAATCATAGTACAATTGTTAAACTGTTTACAAATGTTAAGGACAGTCAGAAAGTGTGTCGCGTATAATGGTTTTCGCCGCATCTGCAAGGTGAAGGTCACGGGGGGGGGGGGGGGGGGGGGGGGGGGGGCATCTGTTACCTTAGTAACATTCTTCTTGTTTTTTTTTTTATTTATTCACATTTAAGTTGTCATATTCAATTTTTAAATACCCAATGTCATAAAAATAAACTAAATATTGCAGTGGTCAGTGAATCTAGGTTGTCATATTCCATCTTGTTGATGAGATCAGATCAGCTAGTTCTGGTCTTATTAACTAAATGGAATACGTTGACCCAGATCAATTCACTGTGGTAATAATCTGTATTGATAACTTAGGGTTATAATGGTTATTTGAAAACATTTATCAGATTAGTGGTGATTTAATTTAAATTCCTCACTTGCAAATCTGAATTTTTTTCTTATTATCCCCTGCCGGCAAAGTTGGGAGGGTGATATTGAAATTGTGTTTGTCCATCTGTCAGTCCATCCATCCTTCCATCACAAACTTTGTCTGCTTAACTCCTTCTACAGTTTTCAGGGGAATTTATACAAAACTTGGTTTGAAGCAATAGTATCAAGGGTTGATGTGCATGTTGTAAGGAATTTTTGATGCGACGAATTTTCCGTGGTTACGGCAGTTGGAAATAGCAAAATTTCCATCACAAAGGCTTGTCCGCTTAACTCCTCCTACATTTTTTATTGGATTTTTATGAAACTTGGTCTGCAATATCAGTATCAAGTGTAGATGTTCATGTGGTTGGGAATTTTCCATGCGACAAACTTTGTGTGGTTAGGGCCCTTGGAAATAACAAAATTTACATCACAAAGGCTTATCTGCTTAACTCCTCCTACATTTTTTATTGGATTTTTACCAAACTTGGTCTGAAGTATCAGTATCAAGTGTGGATGTGTATGTGGTCATAAATTTTCGATGCAACAAATTTTACGTGGTGACAGCCCTTGGTAATAGCAAAATTTCCATCACAAATGCTTGTCCGCTTAACTCCTGCATTTTTCATTGCATTTTTATGAAACTTGGTGTGCAGTATGAGTATGATGTGTATATGTGCATATGGAAAGGAAGTTTCAATTCGAAGAATTTTTCCATGATTATAGCCCTTGTCGACTTTGAATTTACAAAAATTGCAGGTTTTTGGATGATATCTTCAGTTGCGATTAAAAAAATTAAATGATTTATCCTCCGTCGACGAAGTCTGGAGGGGGATATTGAAATGGTGTTCGTCTATCCATCCATCAGTCTGTCAATCCATCCATTTGGCTGTCCATCCATCCATCACAAACTTTGTCCGCTTAACTCTTCCTACAGCTTTCAGTGCATTTTTACAAAACTTGCTCTGAAGTATCAGTATCAAGTGTAGATGTGCATGTGGTCAGAAATTTTTGATGCAACAAATTTTGCATGGTTATGGCTCCTGGGAACAGCAAAATTTCCATCACAAAAACTTGTCTGCTTAACGCCTCCATTTTTTATTGAATTTTTACGAAACCTGGTCTGAAGTATCAGTATCAAGTGTAGATGTGCATATGGTCAGGAATTTTCGATGCGTCAAATTTTGCGTGGTTATTGCCCTTGGTAATAGCAAAATGTCCATCACGAATGCTTGTCTGCTTAACTCCTCCTGCATTTTTCATTGGATTTTTATGAAACTTGGTGTGCAGTATGAGTATGATGTGTACATGTGCATATGGAAATGAAGTTTTGATTTGAATAATTTTACCAGAGTTATAGCCCTTGTCGACTTTGAATTTACCAAAATTGCAGGTTTTTGGAAGATATCTTCAATTGTGATTAAAGAAATTAAATGATATTTGGTGAGTGACATTATTGGGTATGAATGCATGTCCAGATCAATAATGAGGTTATTCCTATCATAACATAAAAGTTGGTGGGGGATATGGATGTCATTAGTCTGTCTTGTTGCTCTTTACAATGTTTTCATAATTTCAAATAATATTAGGTAGGTGGGAATGTTTTGTTTCTACAACTTATTGGACAGTGCCAATAGGCACTATACAGATCATAGCTGGAGATGTGGTACGTTGTAAGAAAATAAATTTTAGGCTAAACCTTTTTATTCTGGTAAATACTAAGTAAATGAATGGTGCATTAACCCATAACCTACTGAGTGTTTTTATGCTTCCCGAAAATATTTTGTGGTAACATATAGTCACTGCTTTGTCCAACCGTCTGTCCATTCTTCCTTCCATGCATTCATCCATCTGCAGCGATATCTCAGCAGTGAGTGGATGCATTTCAATGAAATTTGGATGAGGTTTCCTTGTGACAAGCTACTCCTGCATATATTATAAAAAAGTGGTCTGCATATTTTTCATCAGAGTTACAGACCTTTCTTTGTCAATTTTTCATGATTTTTTTCCATCTACTGCAATATCTTAGCAGTATGTGGATGGAACTCTATGACATTTGGTATGGAAGATCTTTGTGACAAGCCACTACTGCACATGTTATAAAAAGGGTGTTTATCCATCCATCCATCCATCCATCCATCCATCCATCCATCCATCCATCCATCCATCCATCCATCCATCCATCCATCCATCCATCCATCCACACAAATATCTCAGCAGTGAGTGGATGGATTTCATTTAAATTTGGTGTGAGGGATCCTTGTGATAAACCACTCCTACACATGTTATAAATAAGTTGTCCACATGTTTTTCAACAGAGTTACAATCCTTGCATTTCAAAGACATGTACTAAATGATTTCCCATAGGGGGATCACAATTTTACAAATCTGCTTTTTAACTAAATCAACTGTTGGGGAGCATCCATCAGTTTACTGACTTTCTTGTTCAAAATAGTTGTCATTAAATATAGTCATGGCTGCTGTGAAGCCAGATGTGGGGTTCTAGCACTTAATCTGTTCACCTTTGAGGGCCTGGTCAGTTTTGCTGCATTTCCAGTATAGTACAATTTATGGGTGTAGCAGTGCAACAGTGATGTTTAGTCAGGTCTTTTCTGCATGTACAAACAGTCGAGACTTGACTAGATATCACAACCAGCACTTATACTAGAAACTTCCTAATGCCTAAATGTGGTTTGTAAATTATATGCACATCATCAACTAACTATATGTATTTTCATATTTTTATACTAGAACCAATGGCCCAGACTTAGCTGGTGCAAACTCAAAAGTATCAAGGGCCAAACACAAATTTTGAACCTCCCAATCCCCAAAATTTGCATACAGTACCGAAAATTAAAAGTCCTATCTAGTCCTCCATACTTTTAGTACTGCGCATTTGCAGCACCCAGGAAGAGACCGGAATTGGGGCAAAGCATCATTCTTTTGTTTGGCCCAAGTCAGTAAACATTTGAACTGACATCTGAGCAGTAAATTTACATTTTTAGCTTAACTTGACAAAGTCAAGATAAGCTATTGCCATCACGCATGCGGAAGTCTGTTAGTCTGTGAGTCTGTTCACATTTTCCTTTAGCTTTTTCTACACCCTGTAGTTCTTATCCGATTGTCACGAAACTTCATATGCAGGTTTGGGGTCATATCTAGATGAGAACGTCCCCTTTTGGTCGCAATCGGTCAACCGTGATGGCTGCCCGAGCCCAAAACCCAAAAACCTTTAGCACAGTCTACAGGTCATATTTATGAAGGGATTTCATTGTAACTTGATAGGATGACTCCGTATGATGTCTAGATGAGAACTTCTGCATTTGGTCGCGATCTGTCAGCTGTGACGATTGCCCGAGCCCAAAACCCAAAAATCTTTAGCACAGTCTGCAGGTCGTATTTATGGAGGGATTTTATTGTAACTTGGTATGATAACCCCAAATGATGTCTAAATGAGAACGTCCCCTTTTGGTCGTGATCATTCAGCCGTGATGGCTGCCCAAGCCCAAAACCCGAAAACCTTTAGCATCGTCTATAAGTCGTATTTATGGTGGGATTTCATTGTAACTTGGTAGGTTGACTCCATATAATGTCTAGATGATAACATCCCCTTTTGGTCGTGATTGGTCAACTGTGATGGCTAAAGGGGACTGAAGCCCGAAAACCTTTAGCATAGTCTACAGGTCATATTTATGAAGGGATTTCATTGTAACTTGGTAGGATGACTCCAGATAATGCCCAGATGAGAACATCCCCTTTTGGTTGCAGTCATTCAACCATGACGGCTGCCCGAACCCAAAACCCCAAAAACTTTAGCACAGACTACAGACTACAGGTCGAATTTATGAAGGGATTTCATTGTAACTTGGTAGGATGACTCAGTATAATGTCTAGGTGAGGAAGGTCCCTTTTGGTTGCGATTGGTCAACTGTGATTGCTACACAGACCCAAAGCCTGAAAACCTTTAGCACAGTCTACAGGCCACATTTATGAAGGGATTTCATTGAATAATTCCACTGTAACTTGGTAACTTTCGATGACATACATTAACTGTGAGGGCCACATACATTAACATTGTGGGCCATTTTAACCCACCCCTCAATTCTTTAGTACAGTCTACAATTCATATTATTTTTATTGAAAACATAGCATACAGGGAACAGAAATTACCATATTCCCAATTATCACAATTCTTCTCGTATTTCATAATCCTTTCATAAACATTGAACATTATCCTTTTCATCAAACACAACACACAGACAAGTTAAACGATAGTGTCATTGACACTTTCATTGAAGATGCCAGACACAAATTAATGATGGTTTTCATGGAATCAACAGTGTAGCAGGATGTTGGAAGTGAATAACGGTGGTTTTGGATGTTAAAGGCTGTAACTTTATAATTTTTAAGTAAAATTATCATGTTTCCCATATTTTTATACTGTAACCCAATGGCCCAGACTTAGTTGGTGCAAAATCAAAGTTATCAAGGGCAAAACACAAATTTTGATCCCCCCCCCAATCCCCCAAATTTGCTTGCAAAACTGAAAATTAAAAGTCCTATCTGGTCCTCCATACTTTTACTCTCCGCGCATGCGCAGTCACCAGGAAGTGACCAAAATTAGCGCCAACATTATTCTTTGTTTGGCCCTAAAGTCAGCAACAATGAACTGACATCTGTGCTTTAAAATCTCCTTTTTTGCGGATGCCAGACACAAATCATTGCAAGAATTGGTGGATCCAAGGCTGTTATTGGATGATGGAAGTGGTCAATGGTGGTTTTAGACGTTCAGGGCTGTAACTTTATAATAATTATAAAATTATTTTATGTTTCCCAATTTTGGGACATACGCCTGACGTCATCATTTTTGTTAATGATTATTCCACTGTTTGTTAAGTATTCCTTCCCTATCCTTCCATGAACCCTTCCTGTTAAACTCTTAAGCTTTTTGCTATTTTTTATTGAAATTTTTTATTAAATTTCTTGGAAGTTTAACATGCATTACAGAATATTATTTATTCTGTGTTTCCCCATGGTAACGTTCTCACCCTAGGGGTGTTAGGTCGTTTAGTCTTGCATCTTCTATCCGATGTATCGTTTTTTTCTTTCGTATGAAGATCTAGCTTTGCATCTGGTAGCATTTAAATTGGTTCTGACTTGGGGCCTTTTTGTGTGCCTTATGTCTTGTTTACATTGACATTGTTTACATTGACAACGTCCTCATATATAGGTAGTTTTTAGCTCACCTGACTGAAAGTCAGGGTGAGCTTTTCTTATCACTCTTCGTCTGTCGTCCGTCCGTCGTCCTGCGTGAAGGTGGTGTTTGAGCCTCTTTCTTCTAAACCCCTGACCACATTTTAATTAAATTTCATGTAAGTAGTGGTTATATAGGGGCATTTTGATTTTTAGCCAAATTAGGTTTCGGCTCATATTGAGCAGAGGTGTGGGGAAAAAATGGCCAAATTTTTTGAAAATCTTCTTCTAATGAACCACCAGTAGCAGAGACTTGATATGTGGTATACAGAGTCCTTTTGAGGTTTAGAATCAAGTTTGTTCAAGAGAAGTTTGTCGGGCATTATTTGCCTTCGTTATGGGAGGGGCAAGACTTTTTGCCAGTCCCAAAATTTCTATATTTTTATACTGTACCAATGACCCAGACTTAGCTGGTGCTAACTCTAACAAAACCAGGGCCAAACACAAATTTTGCCCCCCAATCCCCAAAATTTGCATCCAAAACCAAAAGAAATCATGTCCTATAGGACCTCCATACTACGCCCCCACTGCGCATGCGCAGTGTCAAGGACGTCCCGAAATTGGCGCCAATTATCATTCTCTGTTTGGCCCTTCATCAGTCAACATCTCACTGATCTTTGTGCTTGTAAATCTCAGTTTAAAGGATGCCAGACACGTAATTTTTGGAGAAATGGTAATTCTAAGGAGGATATAGAAGGAGGAGAGGAAAAAGAAGTGACAAAAAATAATCAGGGCTGTACTTAAAATTTTTTATGAAATTATGTTAAGTTGCCTATTTTCGAGGCATGGGCCTCTTGTTGTCATTCTTGCTAAAATGTTGCACTGCTTATTCAGTGTTTCCTCTCCCCTAGCCTTCTAAGTTCCCCCTTGCAATTCTCCCATGCTTTTGGCATATTTTTGAGAAAGTTCATTTCTAAAATTTTCTTGGGAGAGTTGCTTGGATACAGAATGTTTTCTGTTATTTTCCCCATAGTACGTTTTCACCCATGGGTGTATAAACGTTGTGTTCTGCATCTTCCATCTGATGTTCTGCAGATTCTCCCCTGGGAGTCTCTGTCTTGCATCAGATAGAGTGTAATTTTGATGACTGATTTCGGGCCAGTTTTTTCAGTGCCTGGAGTCATGTTTTCTGGTGTTTTACACTGTTTGTTTACATTGGCAACAGCCTTTTTTGAGGGGGGCTGTTTGCCTTTGGTGTAGTTTATCTCACTATAAGATACATTTATATTATCCGTAAGTGTCTCATTAATTATTTAATATAAATTTAAAATTTTTGACCACACTTTGCCATCTGATCCATCGGGGCTCAACGTTACTTTTCAGAAACTTGGGCTTCGCTGAAAAAATATTTTTTCAAAATTATTTTGATTTGCAATTGTTTTTTCATTTATTAATGGATCATGTTATTATGTATCTTTGTGTCAGGGGTTTGTGCGAGTAACTAGGACTTGTTGACTTTTCACAATGAAAGGATATTGTTCAAATTGTAATGGGAAGAAATCTTCCTCTGACTTTCATGATCATTGTATTAATTGTAGTCAGTGTTCTCGCACTAATCCCTGTTCTATATGTCAATATTGGGATGACAAACATTGGAAACGTGTGTCACGGTATGTTGTTACTGGAGAAAGGGCTATGCCGGCTCTTTCTCCGCAAGGTCACTCTACTCTCTCAGTTTCTATTTCAGAGGAACAAGAACAGGGTGATGTTTCCATGTTATCTTCTGCAAGTGCGCTTCCGTCGTCACAAATGAATTCAGAGCTAGCGGCAAAAGTGCTCATGGAGATTAGACAAATGTCGTCCGCTAGCTCGCCCGGTGTAGCGTCCATTCACCGAATGGTTCGGCAGCCGGGTTCGTCCGATGCGGTCCAGGAGGAAATGTTGGGTGATGCGAGCACTATAAACATTCAATGTGCACACCCAGTGACGGTGGATAGTAAGCGAGATCGGAGGAAGCCTTTGAGTCCGGTTCCTAGCTCGTCCAGGTCCAGCCGGGCCGCGAGCGAGAAAGGCCCCTCTCTCGTACAACAACATCTGGGACCAGATGTTGTGGTACAAAATGTGTCGCAAGCGGAGCATACGTCCGTCGCTCGGGACGCTCCATTGTATAGGCAGTCCGCGGAGACTGCTAAGGCTTCTTCTTCTCGTCAGCGCACACGACCGCACCTTGGCTGCGTGACCGCCGATATCTTACCAGCTTCGCCGATGAAGGATTCTTCGGCGACCAGGTCACACCATCCGGCAGCCAGGGACACGAGGCCGATGGACTCCGGACGTTCGCATAGAAAAAGTATGCGGGAGCCATCTGATGCGGAGCTGCCCTCGGCGAAGCAGCGAAAGACTGCGCCTCCGCAGGTCTCGACGCCGGACATTCTTGTGCAGATAGCACAGCTTATCGCAGCATCCCAGCAGCCGACAGAAACGGTGTCGGATCGAGAATTATCCGACGGCGCTGGGTCGGTACGCTCCGCCGAAGCATCGGGGGCGGACGACCAGGAACATCATGAGGTCCGACCGGATGGTGAAAGGGATACGGATGATTTGGAGCTATCCCTTTCGGAACAACATAAAGCTGCCGTGGACTTCATCCGGCACTTTCTCCCTCAAGTTGTTCCGTCGGGCCAGACTGCTGCGGTTCCGGACAAGAGGATTATTATTGGACTCTGAATTTTTTGAGCGGTTTAGGGACATCGCTCCCGAGTTTCCGTCGCAGTCCAATAATGTTGCAAGAACATTTGAATTATTGAACGACGCTATATTTAAACTTGCTTCCAAGACGGGGAAAGCAGGTTTCTTGTCCGCCAATACTCTCAACCTGCCTTTCATTAATGCAAGGAATAAATTCGACACGGCAGGGCAGGGTATTCCGAGAGTTCCTCTGCGTATGGACGACGAGGCGGAAGACTTAGAGCTATCATTACCGTCGTCGGCTTCTATTCCAACCGCGGTGTTGGAAACAGCTATTTCGTCTAACAGAGCCAATTTAGATGCCTTATCTTACGCAGATCACCTTACTAAGGCGTTATCACTGCGCCTTCAAGGGAAAGAATTTCAGGATATACAATCCTCTTCAAGACTTCTTTCAAGGGCAGTAGCTTATTCCACGTGTAACTCCGCCCTTTCTGTGGCAAACCTGGAGTTGGTTAGACGAGACGCAGCCCTAGCTACATCCACACTCGTGGATACTAAGGTGAAGAACTCTCTTAGAGTCGCTTCGGTCTCAGGAGAACTTTTCTTTGACGGCAAGCTTTCTGCTATTTATGATAAAATTACAAAGAAAGCTTCGGATTCTCTGTTGTTCAAATCTGCTTCTAAGAAGTCGGATACAGCAGACAAGAATAAGACAGGCACTTCTGGGTCTAATGCGCCCAAGAGAGGTTCCTATAGAGGTTCCGGTGCGTCCTCTTGGTCTTATTCGAGAGACCGTCAGGGTAGCGACTCTCGTTCGGGACGTCCTTCGGGCCGGGACAACCGGTCGAACACCCCGAGGTCGACGGGACGAGGTGCGGGTCGTGGAGGACGTGGTTTCTCCTACCGCAGGCCTCGCAGGTCCAGGAGGTGATGGCTTAAACCTCTATCGCGTACCGGTTGGCGGAAGGTTGTCGAGCTTTTCACAAGAATGGGCGTCGATTACGGACCACCCTTGGGTGAGAGGAGTGACTTCGGAAGGCCTAAAGATATCCTTCAAACGAAAGCCTCCATTAACTCGAAGTCCAAAGTGGACTCAACTTCCGTCAAATCCGCAGAAAAGAGACGCTCTGTTATCAGAGGTGCAGTCTCTTTTAATGAAGAATGCGGTAGAGGTCGTAGAAAACCAGGAGACTCCGGGATTCTACAGCCATCTGTTTCTGGTTCCGAAACCAGACGGCTCGTTCCGTCCAGTCATAGATTTGAGCTGGATAAACAAGCTGATCGTCGCTCCGAAATTTTATATGGAGACGATTCGGTCGGTCAGAGCGAGTATTCGGGTGAACAATTATGCAACAAGCATAGATCTCAAAGATGCGTACTTTCACGTCATGGTACATCCGACATTCAGAAAGTATCTACGCTTCGCAGTCCTAGGAGTGGTGTATCAATTCCGGGCGATGTGCTTCGGACTGAATCTAGCACCCTGGGCTTTCACTTGGGTAATGAACTCGGTAATGATCTATTTCCGAGCTCATTCATCTGCGGTAACGTCGGCCTACCTGGATGACATTCTTCAGAGGTACGGCAATGAGTTAACGCTTCAGAATGATGTTCAGAATCTACTTCTATTGCTCCGACGTCTCGGTTTTATAGTAAACGAGGAGAAGTCGGATCTGGTGCCGTCCAAGTCATTCACTCATCTGGGAATGAGCTTCGAGACGCACAACAATCTCGTTCGTCTGCCGTTAACCAGAGCGAAATTAGTCAGTTGTTACGCTCGCTATTGTCTGCACGCAGACAAAGTCACAGCGAGAGAATTTATGAGACTGATAGGTCTGTGCGGAGCCGCTGCGGATCTCATTCCGATGGGGCGGTTACGCACGCGTCCTCTCCAAATTTTCTTGACTCAGAATTGGAGTGTGAAAATTCATTCGCTCGACGTAGACGTTCTCTTGTCAGATCAAGTGAAACAAGAGATTCAGACTTGGGCAAACATTCAGTGGTTAACTCAGGGAGTTCCGCTGCAGTTGCCGGATCCGAGTTTTACCATTATGACGGATGCCAGTCAAACAGGTAGGGGTGCATCATTGATCCCAACGGATGCGAGATGCCAGGGTCTTTGGGATCCGCAATTCCTGTGCAAGCACATAAACATCAAGGAATTGATGTCAATTTGGCTTGCGTTACGTCATTGGATGGACATTATTCACAATGCTCATGTCCAAATCCTATCCGACAATACGACAGTAGTGGCGTATATACGGAATCAGGGAGGCACTCATTCAGTTCCGTTGTTCAATCTAACGGAAAGAATCCTTCTGTTTGCGCTAGAACATCAGGTTCTTCTTTCGGTTCATCACATACCGGGTCGTCTGAATGTGCTAGCAGACTCCCTTTCACGAAAGGGTCGCTTGTTGCCGTCGGAGTGGACTCTCAACAAACAAGTATTCAATCAGATTTGCTACCACTGGAACGGCCAATGATAGTCTTATTTGCGACACATCTCAAAAATCAGTTGCAGACGTATGTGTCTCCGTGTCCGGATCCAAGAGCATTTGCAGTAGACGCTCTATCGATCCCTTGGGACGGAATGATAGGATATGCGTATCCTCCAATGCCGTTGACTCAGCAAGTATTGCTAAAAATAAAACAATCTCAATGCAAGATTCTGTTGGTAGCATCTCTGTCGCCACAGAGACCGTGGATAAATCTACTCAGGTGTCTGTTGTGGGACCTACCGCGAAAGCTTCCTCCACGGGAGGATCTTCTTTCGCAGGGGAAATCGCGTCAACTCCATCACAACCCGCAAGGTCTCAACCTTCTCGTTTTTCCGTTGTGCGGTCCTTCTTGCATGGCAAGCACTTTACAGGACGAGCAGTGGACGCGATTTCTAACTGTAGGAGGACCTCCTCTTCGCTAAACTATGCGGCTAAGTGGAAGGTTTTTCGTCGTTGGTGTAGGGATCATTCTGTAGATATTTTTGATCCCTCTATACCAGACATTGCAAACTTTCTAGTATACTTGTTTGACAAAATCAAACTGCAGCCTGTTACTATTAAGGGTTATAGGTCTATGTTATCTGATACCTATGCACATCATGATAGTTTACAAATTGGATCTAATGTCTCTTTATCTAAGTTGGTTAGAAACTTCTCGATAAATAGACCCAGAACTCTTAGATTAATTCCTAAATGGAATTTAGCTTGGGTTCTTCTTAAATTGAAGGAAAAGCCATTTGAACCTCTTGGGACAGTAGATTTCAAATTCTTATCTTATAAGACAGCTTTTCTCTTAGCTTTCTCTTCTGCTAGAAGAGTCAGTGAGCTTCATGCACTGTCGGTGGATGATTCTCACTATCGTAGTGTCGGGAACACTATCACCTTCACTACTAATGTGGGTTTTTTAGCTAAGAATCAGGCTCCTAATTAAGGCTCTTCCGTCTTCAGACGGGCGTAGGCCTTTACTCTGTCCTGTTAGAGCGTTACGTATCTATAAACAGAGATCTCAGTTTATCAGAAAGGGACGGAAACGTTTCTTTCTGTCTTTGATGCCTAATAGAAGGGACATTTCGGTCCATTCTATTGCTAGATGGATTCAATTAACTATCCGTACTGCTTATGAGAGTTTATCTTCTTCTCAGCAGTCTGTGCTTAAGATTTCCGCTCATGAAGTAAGAGCTCTTGCTACTTCTTGGGCTTATGCTAATAGTGTTGCTATTACAGATTTAATGAAGGCTGCTTATTGGTCTCAGCCATCCACATTCACAAATTTTTATCTCAGAAATATTGAGTCCATTTCTGGAGACCTGCATTGTTTAGGTCCGTTATCTGTTGCTCAGAATGTCGTCCACTAAACAGTTGCAACTATAGTTATGCAGGCTTTCTGTTCCGGCAGTGACTCCGTCCGGCTGCCCTCTTCGCTCTGGGCTATTTGACCCAGGGGAAGGGGGGGGGGGGGTGGGTGTTCCCTTAGGTCACCTGCTTTATAGTGAAAAGCAAGGGAATGCCTCCTCCAAAGTCAGTATTTCTGAGTCGCTTCCGGGATGGTTTTAAAGTGTAATATTAATGTTAAAATTCATTCATGTCTTATTTTTAAAGTGTAGCTCGGTGTGAAGCATTTGTATATGTCAAGTGTCAAACGGGCTTTAATATACAATACTCGGACACTTTTAAAAGATTATAAAGAGTCTCAATTCTCTGGACTACTTTATTTATTGGCTTACTTTAAAAATAATTAGTATAAAGGTTATACTGGATGTTAATAGAGAACATGAATATTATTGTGCTCAATTATTAAGGGTATTGTATCTTTCTAATTTAATATTAAATAAGAAAGATACATGTAAAGCCTAATACTCCTTTTCTCCTTAAGGGGTTACCTCTTTATTATATAGTTGAGCTTATTGGATTTTCCTCTATGTCCTAGGCCCTCCAGCCTTTTTACTATTCAGCTATGTCTGGGTCATTGGTACAGTATAAAAATGTTAAAAAATTTATAGTAATTTATATATTTTTTATACTTACCAATGACCCAGATGGGGATGGCCCTCCCAGGAGTTGGGAACTCTTGCCTCCCCGCTGAGTACATAGCGCTGACCAGGCACTGCCAGTAAGAATGATAATTGGCGCCAATTTCGGGACGTCCTTGACACTGCGCATGCGCAGTGGGGGCGTAGTATGGAGGTCCTATAGGACATGATTTCTTTTGGTTTTAGATGCAAATTTTGGGGATTGGGGGGCAAAATTTGTGTTTGGCCCTGGTTTTGTTAGAGTTAGCACCAGCTAAGTCTGGGTCATTGGTAAGTATAAAAAATATATAAATTACTATAAATTTTTTAACTTTCCAAACCGAGAGGCAGATTTGAACCAAATTTGATATGAGGGCTTATTGGGCCATAAGAACTTAATATATGCCCAAATTTTTTTTCTCGTCGCCCTATGGGAACCGCAGGAGCTAAAAATAGAAAAAAGTTAAAACACCCATATCTCCAAAACTACACGGCAGTGAGAATTCTTATTTGGTGTGAAGTTTCCTTAGGACCAACAGAATGGAATGGTCCAAAAAAATTCCTATCGTTTTTATCATGGGGTACTTTTTGGGGACTTTGAAAAAGTGCTGAGTCAGCATTTTTTAACACTGTGGGTAATGGAAAAAACATGTAAGAATACTTTTCTCCCAAACCACTGCTCCAAAAGCTTTCAAATTTCACATATAACATCTTTGGAAGATTGTTTCACATGTTTATTGAAATCAATTGCCTGGGTCGATATTTGGGCTCTCTATGGGAGCCCAAATGTTTAAATTAGGGCAGTATGAGGAATATTCTTAAAAAATCTTCTTCTTCAGATCTACCAACAAGAATGTTTTGATATTTGGTATGCAGCATCCTTAGGAGGGTGAGATTGAAGTTTGTTCAAGCCAAGTCCCTGGGTTCATATTTAGGCTGAAAATTTGGGGCCCCGTTCCGGACCAAAATCCGGAATTTTTTTTTTTTCGTTTTTTATGCATTTTGGTCAATTTTAAGACAAAAAAAGAAATTTTTTTTTTACACTGAAAATTTGGGGTCTTTTTTTTTGTCTTGGACCAAAATCCATAAATTTTTTTTTTCAGTGTAAAAAAAAATAAATTTTTGTCTTAAAATTGACCGAAACGCATTAAAAACAAAAAAAAATTTCTTGATTTTTGGTCCAAAATTTTTGTAAGAAAAAAAAAAAAGACCCCAAATTTTCAGTGTAAAAAATTTTTTTATGCGTTTCAGTCAATTTTAAGACAAAAATTTTTTTTTTTAGCTCCGCTGACAAAGTCAGCAGAGCTTTTCTTATACTGATTCGTCCATCGTCCGTCATCTGTCGTCCGTCGTCTGTCTGTCCATCCATCCATCCGTCTAGGCGTCCGTCCGTCCGTCCGTCGTCAACATTTTATTTGTCCGAGCCATAATTTCTAAACCGCTGAATATTTTTCCACCAAACTTCATAACAATATGTATTATCAATAGACGGTGTGTTATCAATTATTCTCAGCAGAGCTCTCTAGGCGTGACAGGCCTTTTGTTTTTTATACTAAAAATTTGGGGTCCGGGTGGGACTTAAAAAATTTTGGACCAAAGACCAGAAATTTTCTTTTTGTTTTTTATGCGTTTCGGTCAATTTTAAGACAAAAAAAAAAAATTTTTTTTTTACACTGAAAATTTGGGGTCTTGGGGGGGGGACTTGGAAAATTTTGGACCAAAATCCGGAATTTTTGTTTTTGTTTTTTATGCATTTCGGTCAGTTTTAAGACAAACAAAATTTTTTTTTTTTTACACTGAAAATTTGGGGTCCGGGTGGGACTTGGAAAATTTTGGACCAAAATCCGGAAATTTTTTTTGTTGTTTTTTATGCATTTCGGTCAATTTTAAGACAAAAAAAATTTATTTTTTTTTACACTGAAAATTTGGAGTCCGGGTGGGACTTGGAAAAATTTGGCCCAAAGTCCGGAAATTTTTTGTTTGTTTTTTATGCGTTTCGGTCAGTTTTAAGACAAAAAAAAATTTATTTTTTTTGCACTAACAATTTGGGGTTCGGGTGGGACCAAAATCTGGAATTTTTTGTTTGTTTTTTTATGCATTTTAAGAAGAGAAAAAAAAATTTAGGCTGAAAAATATTTTGTTTGGGAAAAAAATCTGTTTTTTATGCACTTATCTCAATTTTGGGACGTAAAAGTGCAGGAACTGAAAATAGAAGGAAAATCCTGTGCATTGTGTGGGTACAATCGCTTCATCTAGTTGGTATATGCTTTTCTTATGAGGGGCGTATGCAGCTTATTCAAGTCCCTGGTTTGGTATTTAGACTACCATGTCAGGTGAGCACCCTCAGGTCCCCTGGGGCCTCTTGTTTAAATTCTATTACTGTAGAATTCTGTAGGATACATGGATTATTATTCCGGTAGTGTAGCTCCAAAAAAATTTAGATTTTGTACACGCTCTATCGGGATGCCTTTGGGCTCTTATGTTCCCTTTCTCGTATGTTCCCTTTGGGAACATAGGCGTTTTTTAAAAAAAAATTTGTTTCCAAAAAATATTTTGAATTTATTTTTGATTGCTATTATTCATGTATCTTAATTATATATATATTGTTGTGCAGTTTGGAGGACTGATATCGACTTAAGTCGATGCACTCCTGCAAACTCTTGTCATTCTTGTGTTCACTTGGATGACTGATGCTGGAGTCGGGTGTCAGGGTAAGTTGTTGGCGGTGAGGTTCTGAGGCCAGGCCTCTCACCGCGTTATAATTCATTTTGTCAGTTTCTATTTCAGAGGAACATGAACATGGTGATGATATTCTGACACCCATCCAAGCATGCTACCATCGTCATGCTCTGTGGAGCATATAGACCTAGCTGCAGTGCTCATTATTGCAAGAGTTAGGGCCTTTTGTTAAGAGTTTTAATCTCTTGCAAGCAGCTAGCTCGACCGGTGAGGTGCCGTGACGCCTGGTAAGTTCATTGCAGTCGAAGGAAGTGTAGATTTGGGTAGAGCGAGCACATAGATATAAATAGCTCACCTAGCGACGACAGAAATAGGGAGGAAGTCAGCAAGTTCTTGTACTCGGCGAGGTCTGTAGACCGCAAGCGGGAGATGCCCCTCTCTAACTTAGCAACATCTGGGACAAGATGTTGTTATGAGAAACTTGCACAAGCCGGAGCATATGTCTGCCCTCCACTCGGGACGCTTTGTTTTGTCTGCAGCCGGAGTCGGCTTCAGTCACGGTTTCCTCCGCTATGTTTCACAAGCCGAAATGAAGTTTTCTGGTTGGAAACTTGCACGAGACGGAGCATATGTCCGCCTACCTCTCGGGACGCTCTGTCTAGTCTGCAGCTGGGGTCAGCTTCAGTCACGGCTTCCTCCGCTACGTTATTTAAGCACACATGACCACATCCTAGCTACCCGACTTCGGATATCCAGCCTGCCGCACAAATAAGGAACCACTCCTCACCCGTGAAGTCGGTCCATCTGGTAGCTAGGGAGACGAGGCCTCGATCATCGGGACGTTCGGAGAAGAGATCCATCTTCGACACAACGTCTCAGGAGCAGCAAGCAGCTAAGAAACGGAAGACCGCTGCTCTCAGGCCTCGATGACGGACTTGCTGATGCAGATTGCGCAGCTGATCACAGCATCCCAGCAAGTGCAGGTGCAGCCTCCCTCAGACTCAGAACCTGAGCTGTCGGACGGTGCTGGGTCGGTCCAATCGTCTGTTCACACGGATGCAGTGGATCAAGATTCACAACTGATTCTCTCAGATGGTAAAAGAGATAAGGAAGAGGATTACCCTTCCCTTTCGGAACAGCACATGGTTGCGGTGGATTTCATCCATCAGTACTACCCTGAATTTGTTCCACCGAATCAGAATGCTGCAACGACAAGAGAGAAACAGCTGATGTCGCTGGATGCAGACTTTATCTGGACAAAGGAGGAAGTCCTTTCTTATCTGGTTCAGTCTAGGCAGGTGTCGCAGGCCTTCAGCCATATAGACGATGCCGTATTTAACCTCTCGAATGTGAGAAGAAAAAAAAGGCGGTTTCTTATCTTTATCTTCCATAAACATACCGTTTCTTGAACTTTGTTCATTTAAAAAAAGGTTGGAGAAGATGTTCAGAGAGCTCCTCTGTGTTTGAATGAGCAGCCCGGCGATCTAGAGGTATCCTTGCCTGCATCATTCAATTCGCTCAGACATAATTACAACAGCGATTTCATCAAGTAGAGCGAATTTGGAAGCAATTGTCTTACGCAGATCACCTTACCAGAGCTATGGTGCAACATCGAGAAGGAATTTCAGGATGTTTGTACCTCTCTTAGAGTTCTTTCCAGGGCAATTTGTATACCACGTATAACTCCAACCTTACAGTGGCTAATCTGGAGTTAATCAGACATGATGGCGCTCTTGCGTTGTCATCACTTTTAGTTGACAAGGTGTAAAACTCTCTCCGGGTCGCTCCGGTTTCTGGACATACTATTTTGGACGACAAGCTTTCGTTAGTCTATGATCAAGCTACTAAGAAAGCTTCAAGTGATCTGCTGTTGAAGTCGGCGTCTCATCAACCCGCTTCAGCAGACAGGAGTAAAGGAGGACGTTCCAGATCTAAACGTCAAAAGGGAACTCTTCACGAGGGTACAAGAAACCCTCTTACAATTACTCTGGAGGTCGTCAATATAGCGACTCGGAAAAGGGGCGTAGGTCTGATCGGGACTATTGGTCAGACGCCCCAGGGCTGACGGGACGAGGTTCTTATGGGAGGACGTAGTTTCTCCTCCCATAAGCCTCGCAGGTCATACAGGTAATGTTCAAGACCTCTATTGCTTGCCAGTTGGCGGAAGGGTGTCATCTTCGCGATAAACTGGACGGCAGTCACAGAAGATCAGTGGGTGAGAAGTGTAGTCTCGGATGGCCTACGGCTATCATTCCGAGTGGCAGCCCCACTAACAAGATGTCTGCGTTGGACAGTTGTTCGGTCGGATCATTTCAAAAGAGGGTCTCTCCTAGAGGAGGTACAGGCTCTATTATTAAAGGAAGCAATAGAGGTCGCCGAGAATCAGGATTCTCAGGGTTTTTTCACCTGTTCCTTGTACCGAAGCCAGACGGCTCGTTCCGATCAGTAATAGACTTGAGCTGGATAAACAAGCTTATCGTGGCTCCAAAATCCTATAAGGAGACCATTTGGTCGGTAAGAGCAAGTGTTTGAGTGAATGACTGTGCAGCAAGCATAGATCCAAAGGATGCGTACTTTCATGTCCTGGTACATCCGGCATTCAGAAAGTACCTGCGGTTTGCTGTACAAGGAAAATTGTATCAGTTCAGAGCAATGTGCTTTGATCTGAACCTGGCTCCCTGGGCATTCACTTGTATAATGAACTCGGTAATGTCGTACTTCCGAGCTCATTCGTCTGTGGTAACGTCGCCTTACTTGGACGACATTCTACAGAGATATGGCAACAGAATTATTCTTCAGAACAATGTTCAGAGTCTGCTTCTTTTGCTCTGACATCTCGGTTTCATCGTAAATGAGAAAAAGTCGGATACAGCTCTGTCCAAGTCGTTCATTCACTTGGGAATGAGCTTCAAGACTCACAACAATCTGGTTTGTCAGCCTTACCCAGAGCAAAATTAGTCAGCTGTTATGCTCGCTTTTGTCTATACTCAGACACATTAACAGCAAAAAAATTCATGCGACTGATGGTGCTGAGCAGATCTTATTCTGATGAGCCACCTGCGCGCATGCGTCCCCTCCAGATATTCTTTACTCAGAACTGGAGTGTGAAGACGCATTCGCTCGAAACCAGTATTGTTTTAACGGACCTAGTAAAGCAAGGGTTCAGATTTGGGCAGATATTCAGTGGTTAACTCAGGGAGTTCCGCTGCAACTGCCGGATCCGGCTTTCACGATTATGACGGATGCGAGTCAGATGGGTTGGGGCGCAACCCTAAGTCCCGCAGACTTGAGGTGTCAGGGTCTTTGGGACCCTCAGTTCCTAGAGAAGCACATAAACATCAAAGAGATGATGTCAATATGGCTAGCGCTACAACATTGGATTCACATAATAGCGGACGTCCATGTTCAAATTTTGTCGGACAATTCGACAGTAGTAGCTTACATCAGGAACCAAGGCGACACTCATTCAATGCCATTATGTGAATTAACGGAGAAGATTCTCCTTTTTGTCATGAATCATCATGTTCATCTTTCTGTCCATCATATACTGCAGTGTCTCGAGCTAACGAAGTAATGGACTTAATGTTAACAGTATAACGGATTAATCAAATAAATTAATTTCTACCGATTAAAGGGAATACGAATCTTTTAACAGCACTGAATTGGGCTTGCCATCAGTTCGATCAAGCTCGACGAGCCATAGTGGAGGGGGGTGCCATAGAGTAAACATTTTCACCCTCATACACCTTGATCTCACATCAAATTGAGCTTTCAGCACGTTTCTGATATGAGATGGAACGCTGTGTTGATTCAGCAAAAGATTTCAATATACAATTGAGAAATAACAATAATTAGTAAATCATGATGTCAGTGGTCATCGGTTTGTTTTATTCGCATAACACGAACAAAATTTGGGATTCAAAAAACTTAAGTTACACTGTATGGAATGCCCAGGGGTTGGTAAACAAAATTCACGAACCAAATGTTGTTACCATGTTGACACGTTATGATTTCATCACGGTAACGGAGACTTGGCATTCAACTGTGGCAGAAATTTCTATTCCTGGGTTCACGTGCATTGACAGTCCACGGAAAACATCTGACAAAAAGGGAGGGGTGGCTTTTTACTTCCGGGATAAATTTGATCTCTTCTTGAAACACACATTTTGTGATCATGAGTTTGCATTATGGGTCACATTTGATGGGAATATTGTAAATTCCAACAATGACATCATATTCTGTTCTGTATATATACCACCGATTAACTCATCAATATGGAGAAAATTGGGTTCTGAGCTCTGTGTTTTTTCAGATCTAGCGTCTTCAATGCAGCAGTTCGATGAAAATGATTTTGTTGTGATGGGTGGCGATTTTAATTCACGCACGGGAAGAATAGTAGATCATGTTGCAAATAACAGTGATAATTATGTCCCACTCCCCGATACATACCCAATAGATGAATCCTACCAGCGTCGTAATATGGATAAAGCTGTTAATACCTTCGGAAGGAGATTATTAACACTTTGCCAAAATACAAGAATGAGGATTATAAACGGTTGAGTACCAGGTGACAGCCTGGGATCATTTACGAGCTATCAGTATAATGGCGCTAGTGTTGTTGACTACGTGCTCGTATCTGCCAATCATTTATCAAACATTGATTACTTCTGTGTCAGAGACCCGATTCATCACTCTGACCACTGCCAATTGGCACTGCACTTAAAGCATAAATTCCATGTGTCTCAAGCTCCATACAAACATACATATATAACACAGAAAGGCAGGTGTCTTTGGACTGAGGAAAGTTCAAACAAAACACGGGAAATGTTAAATGGTCGGGAATTTAAACAGAAAATGCTTCTGTTTAGGTTACGGTCATTTGATGCGACCCAAAATGATACTGAGCGGGCGGCGGGGGAGTTTATGGGAATTCTCCAATCAGTTAATACAAGAGCCACCAAATTTGTCAGATTCAAAAAATTTAACAATCGGAAGAAAAATAAATGGTTTGATAGAGAGTGTAAAGATCTTAAGAATAGTATGGTGGACGCTATCGATAAAATGAAAAAATATCCATATGATACACAAATTAGGCAGAAATTTTTCAGAGCAAAGAAAACGTATAAGAAAATTACAAAACAGAAAAGCAAATTGTTTTATAAAAATCTTTCAATGAGGCTAGAGAAACTGCAGACATCTAACCCAAAAGACTATTGGGAGGCGATTGAAGCCCTGCAGCCAAAAAAACCCTCATCGTACGATTTAAACCCCGATGATGCAATAGATTTTTTTGATCAGCTTTTCCAAAAACAAATCAACAAGCAACATCTCCCGTCGTTATCACAAAATAGAGTAACAGCTACATATCCGTTAAACAACGATGCTATGACGTCCCAAGAGATACTATATTCTCTGCGTACTTTGAAAAACAATAAATCCACCGGGGCAGATAATATTTCTAATGAGTTTTTGAAAATTGTTATTCCTGCTGTGATCGATGATGTAACAAAATTGTTTAATCAAGTGTTTCTATCACAACATTATCCTACCAAATGGAGTGAGTCAATATTGACAACACTACATAAGAAAGGGGATAAAAAGGATCCGAACAATTATCGGGCAATTGCTGTCAGTAATTCAATTGGGAAGCTGTTCAATAAAGTTATAAATTTTAGAATCAATTTGTATCTTGAGCAAAATGATATTATCAGTCACAATCAATTCGGTTGTAGGGAAAAACATAGTACCGTTGACAGTATGTTTGTTCTTAAGACCGCAATTGATAAGTGCAAAAAGAAAAATAAACAGCTGTTTGTAGCCTTCGTCGATTTTAAAAAGGCATTTGACTCTGTTGACAGACACATTTTGTTCAAAAAATTAGCAAGTGTTGGAATAGATGGAAATATGATGAGCATACTTGCATCTATGTATGAAACGAGTAAATATTATGTTAAGACGCTGAAAGGCCTTGGACCACCTTGTGTATCGAATATCGGCGTGAGGCAAGGCTGCGTGATCTCTCCGACACTTTTCAAGGTATTTATTGACGACATTTCAACATACCTCGATGAATCGTGTCAGCCAATAACTTAATAATGCTTCAATAAGTCACCTCCTCTTTGCTGACGACTTGGTTTTATTGTCCGAAAGTGCAACTGGTCTTCAGAAGTGTTTGAACAACCTCAGGACGTTTTCGTATCAGAACAATCTACGCATTAATACAGCAAAGACGAAGGTCGTAAAATTTTTGAAACGGAAAACACAAAATATCAACTCCTTCCATTATCAAAATGAACCCTTAGAAGTGTGTGATGATTACTGCTATCTTGGCCTATTATTTCATAGGAACGGTCGACTCATCAATGCACAAAATCATCTCAAGGTTAGAGCGCAAAAGGTGCTTTATAAGCTACAACGTGCATTCTCTAAAACATACACACCGCCAGTGAGTGTTTACATTAATTTATTCAACATGTTAATTAAGCCAATATTACTCTATGGATGTGAGATATGGTCTCCCGATCTAACCGCAATGGATAATTCCGCTTGCGAAAATGTACATCTACAATTTTGTAAATCTGTCCTCGGGGTGAATAGGAAGGCCTCAAATCATGTGGTGCGGGCTGAACTTGGTCTCTTCCCATTATATATTTCCGCTACGACTTCAATGCTGAAATATGTCATGAAACTACAGACTGGTTCGGTTAACACCGTACTCAATAATGCTTTTACTGAATCAATCAAGTATGCAGGTACTGATTCTTTACAGAAACGATTAGCTGTGTTGGGGGATCAGTTCCAAGTAGAAACAGAAAATCTGAATTCCCGTGACGTATTCGAAATACGAGACAGATTAAGGGACGAACATATTTCTCAGTTGTACGAGTCTATGCACAACGATAATCGATCTTGTGGCAGAAGTAAACTTCGTACTTATAGGTTATTTAAGAATGAATACACACTCGAGCCGTATCTAATACACACTAAATCTGTAATGAGTAGGCATCTATTTACTCGGCTACGGATAAGTAATCATTCCTTAGCCATAGAAAAGGGTAGGCACGCACAGCCACCAGTAGCTCTAGAAGACCGAACTTGTTCATTCTGTGACCACAAAGTGATTGAAGACGAACGCCACTTTGTGATGGAATGCCCTAAGTATAATGTCGCACGACAGAAGTTGTGGGGTTTTATACAACATGGGGAGCGAACATTCCTTGGTATGAATAACAATAATAAGTTTCTCTACATCATGGGAAATGCAGATCCTGCCCTTTGCAATGTGATCTACTGTGCCGTGCGTGAGTTTTTTCTCTTTCGTAAAAATTCGTAAGAAATATTTGTTGTCAGTTTTAAATGATAAATGTAGGCCTAACATTGTCTACTGTATTTGTGCATACTGCCCATGTGGGTGTAATATTGCAATAAATCTATTCTATTCTATTCTATTCTATACTGGGTCGTCTAAATGTACTAGCAGACTCGCTCTCTCGGAAAGGTCACCTGTTGCCATCGGACCGGACTCTCAACATGCGAATATTCAGGCAGATTGGCTACCAGTAGGTTCGTCCCATGATAGATCTGTTTGCGACACACCAGAACAATCAGTTACCGATGTTCGTTTCGCCATGCCCAGATCATCTAGCATATGCAGTAGACGCTCTATTGATCTCATGGGACGGAATGATAGGCTAGGCATATCCTCCTACTCCATTGATTTAGCAGATTCTGTTTAGTTCAAACAGTCTCATTGTGAAATCCTGATAGTAGCACCTCTGTCGTCACAGAAACCTTGGATCAATCTTTTCAGGTGTCTGTTATTGGGATGTTCCCTGGAAGCTTCCTCCACAAGAAGACCTTCTTTATCAGGGGAAGTATTTGTTCTTCACATCTTTCGTGGCATTATGGAGTCGGTCAGACGTGAGGGAGCCTTGTGGTTCCTATACTATTTGATGACTAACACAAGAACGATTCAAGTAATGCGAGTGAGGGGGGTTCGATATGATTTTGAATCCCCACCCCACCGCCAATGTGTTAAGAGGTGATGACCGGGCAAGGTGTAGTTTTCTTCCTGTAAGCCTCGTATGCATTTAAGTATATACATGCATTTCATGACTTCTCGATTGGCAGCTGGGTCATGTTCTATGGCAACCTCATGGAACATCCACCTTTTAGTTGGTTGGTTTCCTGTGGTTGTTCGTCTATATGTCATATGCAAGCATATGATTCATCATCAATAAATTGCTAGCCTTTGGATACCTGGGAGGCTGTCTAGTCAGTTAACTGGTATTCAGATGATTACATGCGGGATTTCAATGCTCACACGCATAATAAATGCATTATTAGGCAGACGCATTTTTGTATGTTATGGACCTTAGAAACAATGAATTATTTCAGGGACGGCCCGTGACGAGTCCATTAATTATAGCTCGTTCCATTTCTAGATCCATGTTTCTATTAATTCCGGTACCCAATCGAATACAACTTGTCTTTACACTCTCGTATATTCGCACGCTTCCAGGAACATAGATATTGGATAGAACACGTCTAGGAGTGTTATTTACTGGAATTTATTGTACACCTGAATGGGGTCGCCTGTGGGTTACCTCGGAAGTGTGTTTACTCTCCAGAGATCTTCCATTGTGATTCTGTTGGACATGTGTATGTTATATATTATATCACTGGTTTTTGACCTATTTACATATGCCGACTCCGGTATATGTCACATATTATTTACTGGGATCGCCGCTATAGCCTTAGCTTCTGAAGTGGCATTAAGCACCAATTTATTAATAATACTTAGGGAGCCTTGCGGTTGCTATACTATTTGATGACTAACACAAGAACGATTCAAGTAATGCGGGTGAAGGGGGATTCGATATGATTTTGACCCCCCCACCCCCTCACCCCTCCCTGAGTCTGTTAATCATAGCTCGATTCATTTCTAGATCCAGGTTTCTATTAATGGCGATACCCAATCGAATACATCTTGTCTTAGACTCTCGTATATTCACACGTTTCTAGGAACATAGATATTGGATAGAACACCTCTGGGAGTGTTATTTACTGGAATTTTTTGTACACCTGAATGGGGTCACCTGTGGGTTACCTTGTAAGTGTGTTTACTTTCCAGAGATCGTCCATTTTGATTCTATTGGACATGTGTATGTTATATATTATATCACAGGTTTTCAACCTATCTGCGTATGCCGACTCCGGTATACATTATAAGCGAGCGATATTAATTACCGGGATCGCCGCTGTAGTCTTAGCTTCTGAAGTGGCATTAAGCACCAATTTATTAATAATAATTAATACCTGGGTGTCTTTTGGGGGGGGGGGGGGGAGTCGGATTTTTTACTTCTCCTCCGGCTTGATAAGTATGTAACTATGAGTGAAGCTGTTTTGTCTGTAGATTATATCCTGAATACAGCTTGTGTTTTATTGTATATGGCGTATGTTTGTGGGAGATATCCTCTCATTCTCAAATACGCCATCCTAATTTCTGGGGCTTAGTCTGGACTAGCCTTAAAAATTGGGAACTCGTTGCATCCAATTAGCATAGTCTTCATGCTAAGAATACGGAATTTCTTGAATTTGGCTCCTTATTTATGATATGTCTTCTCTATTACTGTATAGAGAGACATACAAGTAATTCCTTTTAAGTTTAATTTCCTTTTACCTTGGATAACAGGCTTGGGACTATGTTGTCTACTAATTCTGAAGTCCTAGGCCCTCCGCCTTTTTACGATTCAGCTAAGTCTGGGCCATTGGGTTATTGTATAAAAATATTATAAATTTAAAGTAATTTGTATATTTTTTATACTTACCAATGGCCCAGACGGGTATGGCCCTCCCATGAGTGGGCATTCATACTTCCCCGCTGAGTTATTATGTAGTACTCTCTTCTACAAAGAATGATGTTGGCGCTAATTTCGGTCACTTCCTGGCGACTGCGCATGTGCGGAGAGTATGGAGGACCAGATAGGCCTTTTAATTTTTGGTTTTGCAAGCAAATTTTGGGGATTGGGGAGGTTCAAAATTTGTGTTTGGCCCTTGATAACAGTTTGCACCAGCTAAGTCTGGGCCATTGGTAAGTATAAAAAATATACAAATTACTTTAAATTTATATTTTTATACTGTAAACCAGTGCTAACTCTTAAATATTCAGGGCCAAAACACAAATTTTGCCCCCCAAATCCCCAAAATTTGCATCCAAAACCAAAACCAAAAAACTAATGTATCCATACTTTTGTCTACTGCGCATGTGCAGTGTCAAGGAAGTACCGAAATTGGCGCCAAGCCTCTTTCTTTGTTTGGCCCTTCTGTCAGTAACAACTAACTGACGTCTGTGCTTGTAAATCTCAGTTTTTATGATGCCAGACACAAAGTAATGGTGATTTTGGTGGATCAAAGGAGGCATTAAGAGGATGAGAGGAAAAACCAGTGGTTGGATGTGTTCAGGGCTGTAACTTATAATTTTTATTGAAAATTATTTCATGTTCCCTAATTTCGGGACATGGGCCTGATGTTATCATTATTGCTATGAAATTGCCACTGTTTGTTAAGTGTTTCCTCCTTCTCCTTCCTTGATACCCCCTGTTAAGCTCCCATACTTTTTGGACCTTTTTTGAAATTTTGTTGTTGAAAATTTCATGGGAGTTTAACTTGGTTACAGAATGTTTATTCTGTATATCCCCATGGTTACGTCCACACCCTTTGGGTGTATAGGCGTTTTGGGTCTTACATCTACCATCTGATGTATCGCAGTTTCTTCTGATGAAGATTCTGTCTTACATCGGATAGTTTAAAAAATCTGTTACTGACTTCGGGCTGTGTTGTTCAGTGCCTGGAGTCTTGTTTCCGGTTTTTATAGCATTTTGTTTACATTGACAAAGGTTACTTTTTGTAAGTAATTTCCTAGTCATTATGATGTTAGGTTTTTAATCAGAAACATTATATACTCCGGAAGTGTAGCATTAATTTTTTAAAATCATGTAAAAAATTTTGTCCACATTTAGGCTTTTTTGGGATCCATTTGGGCTCATCGTTCCCTTTGGGAACTTGGGCACATATCAAAATTTTTCGGAAATTTTTTTATGAATTATTTTTCGAAAATTTTTGTATTTTATTGTGTTATTATGTATCTTTGTCATATTATGATAAGGGTTAATGCGAGAACTGGGGACTTGTAATTTTTTGCATAATGAAAGATTATTGCTCAAATTGTAAGTCGAGGAAATCTTCCTCCGACTCTCATGTTTATTGTGTTTGCTGTAGTCATTGTTCTCGCACTAACACTTGTTCTGTTTGTGCCAATTGGGATGACAAACGTTGGAGTCGTGTGTCACGATATGTTGTTAGTGGTGAGAGATCCATGCCTGTTCTCTCACCACAAGGTCACTCTAGTTTGTCAGTTTCTTTTTCAGAGGAACAAGAACATTGTGATGTATCAGTGATACCATCAGGAAGTGTGCTACCGTCGTCGTAATCTAATACAGAGCTAGCGGCAAAAGTGCTCAATGAAATTAGACAAGGGCCTAGATCACTGATCATGGGATTTACATCCTTGATCCTTGTTGCCACCTAGCTCGACCGGTGCTTCTATCACTCAGAATATGGGTGTTATGACACTGGGTAAGTCTGTAGCGGTCAAGGAAAGGAAAAAGGGTGTTGCGTGCACTATCGAAACATGCTCACCCTGTGACGACGGAACAGAGGAAGCCAGTTAGTTCTACGGTCGGCCCGTCCAGGTCTTCCCGGACCATGAGCGAGAGAGGTCCCTCTCTCTTACAACAACATCTGGGGCCAGATGTTGTTCAGAACGATCGTCAGTCGGAGCATACGTCCATGCCTCCTGTCCGGAACGCTCCGTCAAATAGGCTGTTGGGGTCGGCTAGTCTATCGGCTTCCAGTTCTTCTTCTGTTGAATGAAGCTGGGTTGGTACATTCCTCTGCTCATTCAGATAGGGATGACCGAGACTCAAATCTTGTCTAGTCGGATGGTGAAAGGGAATTGAGTGAATTAGAATTTTCTCTTTCGGAGCAACACAAGGTAGCGATGAATTTTATTCAGCAATACCTTCCAGATGTTGTTCCTCTGGATCAGTATGCTGCGACAAAGAATAAAAAACTGCTAGTGTCATTGGATTCTGATTTTTTTTGGCCGGGTTAAGAAAGATAACCAGTTTACCCGGTTCAGTCCAGTAATGTGTCTCGGACTTTTGAACTGATAAATGACGCTATACTCAATCTATCCTCGGGACTGAGGAAAAGCATATTTTTATACTGTACCAATGACCCAGACTTAGCTGGTGCTAACTCTAACAAAACCAGGGCCAAACACAAATTTTGCCCCCCAATCCCCAAAATTTGCATCCAAAACAAAAAGAAATCATGTCCTAAAGGACCTCCATACTACGCCTCTACTGCGCATGCGCAGTGACGCAGTCGTCCCGAAATTGGCGCCAATTATCATTCTCTGTTTGGCCCTTCATCAGTCAACATCTCACTGATCTTTGTGCTTGTAAATCTCAGTTTAAAGGATGCCAGACACGTAATTTTTGGAGAAAATGTGATTCTAAGGAGGATAGAAGGAGGAGAGGAAAAAGAAGTGACAAAAAATAATCAGGGCTGTACTTAAAATTTTTTGATGAAATTATGTTAAGTTGCCTATTTTAGAGGCATGGGCCTCTTGTTGTCATTCTTGCTAATTGTTGCACTGCTTATTCAGTGTTTCCTCTCCCCTAGCCTTCTAAAGTCCCCCCTTGCAATTCTCCCATGCTTTTGGCATATTTTTGAGAAAGTTCATTTCTAAAATTTCCTGGGAGAGTTGCTTGGTTACAGAATGTTTTCTGTTATTTTCCCCATAGTTACGTTTTCACCCATGGGTGTATAACGTTTGTGTTCTGCATCTTCCATCTGATGTTCTACAGATTCTCCCCTGGGAGTCTCTGTTTTGCATCAGATAGAGTGTAATTGATGACTGATTCCGGGCCAGTTTTTTCAGTGCCTGGAGTCATGTTTTCTGGTGTTTTTACACTGTTTGTTTTCATTGGTAACAGCCTTTTTTGAGGGGGGCTGTTTGCCTTTGCTGTAGTTTATCTCATTATAAGATACATTTATATTATCCGAAAGTGTCTCATTAATTATTTTATATAAATTTAAAATTTTTTACCACACTTTGCCATCGGATCCATCGGGGCTCAACGTTACTTTTCAGCAACTTGGGCTTTGCTGAAAAAATATTTTTTTAAAATTATTTTGTTTTGCAATTGTTTTTTCATTTATTAATGGATCATGTTATTATGTATCTTTGTGTCAGGGGTTTTTGCGAGTAACTAGGACTTATTGTTGTTCTTTCACAATGAAGGGACGTTGTTCAAATTGTAATAGGAAGAAATCTTCCTCTGACTTTCATGATCATTGTATTAATTGTAGTCAGTGTTCTCGCATTAATCCCTGTCCTATATGTGAACATTGGGATGAGAAACATTGGAAACGTGTGTCACGATATGTTGTTTCTGGAGAAAGAGCGATGCCGGCTCTTTCTCCGCAAGGTCACTCTACTCTCTCAGTTTCTATTTCAGAGGAACCAGAACAGGGTGATGTTTCCATGTTATCTTCTTCAAGTGTGCGTCCGTCGTCACAAATGAATTCAGAGCTAGCGGCAAAAGTGCTCATGGAGATTAGACAAATGTCGTCCACTAGCTCGCCCGGTGTAGCGTTCATTCATCGAATGGTTCGGCAGCCGGGTTCGTCCGATGCGGTCCAAGAGGAAATTTTGGGTGATGCGAGCACTATAAACATAATAGATGCACACCCAGTGACGGCGGATAGTAAGCGAGAACGGAGGAAGCCTTTTAGTCCGGTTCCTAGCTCGTCCAGGTCCAGCCGGGCCGCGAGCGAGAGAGGTCCCTCTCTCGTACAACAACATCTGGGACCAGATGTTGTGGTACAAAATGTGTCGAAGCGGAGCATACGTCCGTCGCTCGGGACGCTCCGTTGTATAAGCAGTCCGCAGAGACCGCCGATATATTACCAGCTTCGCCGATGAAGGATTCTTCGGCGACCAGGTCACACCATCCGGCAGCCAGGGATTCGAGACCGATGGACTCTGGACGTTCGCATAGGAAAAGTATGCGGGAGCCATCTGATGCGGAGCTGCCGTCGGCGAAGCAGCGAAAGACTGCGCCTCCGCAGGTCTCGACGCCGGACATTCTTGTGCAGATAGCACAGCTTATCGCAGCATCCCAGCAGCCGACAGAAACGGTGTCGGATCGAGAATTATTTGACGGCGCTGGGTCGGTACGCTCCGCCGAAGCATCGGGGCGGACGACCGGGAACATCATGAGGTCCGACCGGATGGTGAAAGGGATACGGATGACTTGGAGTTATCCCTTTCGGAACAACAAAGCTGCCGTGGACTTCATCCGGCACTTTCTCCCTCAAGTTGTTCCGTCGGGCCAGACTGCTGCGCTTCCGGACAAAAGAATTATAGCGTCATTGGACTCTGAATTTTTTGAGCGGTTCAGGGACATCGCTCCCGAGTTTCCGTCGCAGTCCAATAATGTTGCTAGAACATTTGAATTATTGAACGACGCTATATTTAAACTTGCTTCCAGGACGGGGAAAGCAGGTTTCTTGTCCGCTAATACTCTCAACCTGCCTTTCATTAATGCAAGGAATAAATTCGATACGGCAGGACAGGGTATACCGAGAGTTCCTCTGCGTATGGACGACGAGGCGGAAGACTTCGAGCTATCATTACCGTCGTCAGCTTCTATTCCAACCGCGGTGTTGGAAACAGCTATTGCGTCTAACAGAGCCAATTTAGATGCCTTATCTTACGCAGATCACCTTACTAAGGCGTTATCACTGCGCCTTCAAGGGGAAGAGTTTCAGGATATACAATCCTCTTTAAGACTTCTTTCAAGGGCAGTAGCTTATTCCACGTGTAACTCCGCCCTTTCAGTGGCAAATCTGGAGTTGGTTAGACGTGACGCAGCCCTAGCTACATCCACACTAGTGGATTCTAAGGTGAAGAACTCTCTTAGAGTCGCTTCGGTCTCAGGAGAACTTCTCTTTGACGGCAAGCTTTCCGCTATTTATGATAAAATTAAAAAGAAAGCTAATGATTCTCTGTTGTTCAGATCGGCTCCTAAGAAGTCGGATACAGCAGACACGAATAAGACAGGCACTTCTGGGTCTAATGCGCCCAAGAGAGGTTCCTATAGAGGTTCCGGTGCGTCCTCTTGGTCTTATTCGAGAGACCGTCAGGATAGCGACTCTCGTTCGGGACGTCCTTCAGGCCGGGACAATCGGTCGGACGCCCCGAGGTCGACGAGGCGAGGTGCAGGTCGTGGAAGACGTGGTTTCTCCTACCGCAGGCCTCGCAGGTCCAGGAGGTGATGGCTTAAACCTCTATTGCGTTCCGGTTGGCGGAAGGTTGTCGAGTTTTTCACAAGAGTGGGCGTCGATTACGGACGACCCTTGGGTGAGAGGAGTGACTTCGGAAGGTCTGAAGATATCCTTCAAACGAAAGCCTCCATTAACTCGAAGTCCAAAGTGGACTCATCTTCCGTCAAATCCACAGAAAAGAGACGCTCTGTTATCAGAGGTGCAGTCTCTTTTAATGAAGAACGCGGTAGAGGTCGTAGAAAACCAGGAATCTCTGGGATTCTACAGCCATCTGTTTCTGGTTCCGAAACCAGACGGCTCGTTCCGTCCAGTCATAGATTTGAGCTGGATAAACAAGCTGATCGTCGCTCCGAAGTTTTATATGGAGACGATTTGATCGGTCAGAGCGAGTATTCGGGTGAACGATTATGCAACGAGCATAGATCTCAAAGATGCGTACTTTCACGTCATGGTACATCCGACATTCCGAAAGTATCTACGCTTCGCAGTCCTTGGAGTGGTGTATCAATTCCAGGCGATGTGCTTCGGATTGAATCTAGCACCCTGGGCTTTCACTCGGGTAATGAACTCGGTAATGATCTACTTCCGAGCTCATTCGTCTGCGGTAACGTCGTCCTACCTGGACGACATTCTTCAGAGGTACGGCAACGAGTTAACGCTTCAGAACGATGTTCAGAATCTTCTTCTATTGCTCCGACGTCTCGGTTTTATAGTAAACGAGGAGAAGTCGGATCTGGTGCTGTCCAAGTCATTCACTCATCTGGGAATGAGCTTCGAGACGCACAACAATCTCGTTCGTCTGCCGTTAACCAGAGCGAAATTAGTCAGTTGTTACGCTCGCTATTGTCTGCACGCAGACAAAGTCACGGCGAGAGAATTTAAGAGACTGATAGGTCTGTGCGGAGCTGCCGCGGATCTCATTCCGATGGGGCGGTTACGCACACGTCCTCTTCAAATTTTCCTGACTCAGAATTGGAGTGTGAAAATTCATTCGCTCGATGTAGACGTTCTCTTGTCAGATCAAGTGAAACAAGAGATTCAGACTTGGGGAAACATTCAGTGGTTAACTCAAGGAGTTCCGCTGCAGTTGCCGGATCCGAGTTTTACCGTTATGACGGATGCCAGTCAAACAGGTTGGGGTGCATCATTAATCCCAACGGATTCGAGATGCCAGGGTCTTTTGGATCCGCAATTCCTGTGCAAGCACATAAACATCAAGGAAATGATGTCAATTTGGCTTGCGTTACGTCACTGGATGGACATTATTCACAATGCTCATGTCCAAATCCTATCTGACAATACGACAGTAGTGGCGTATATACGGAATCAGGGAGGCACTCATTCAGTTCCGTTGTTCAATTGAACGGAAAGAATCCTTCTGTTTGCTTTAGAACATCACGTTCTTCTTTCGGTCCGTCACATACCGGGTCGTCTGAATGTGCTAGCAGACTCCCTTTCACGAAAGGGTTGTTTGTTGCCGTCGGAGTGGACTCTCAACAAACAAGTATTCAATCAGATTTGCTACCAATGGGAACGGCCAATGATAGACTTATTTGCGACACATCTCAACAATCAGTTGCAGACGTATGTGTCTCCATGTCCGGATCCAAGAGCATTTGCAGTAGACGCTCTGTCGATCCCTTGGGACGGAATGATAGGATATGCGTATCCTCCAGCGCCGTTAATTCAACAAGTATTGCTGAAGATAAAACAATCTCAATGCAAGATTCTGTTGGTAGCATCTCTGTCGCCACAGAGACCGTGGATAAATCTACTCAGGTGTCTGTTGTGGGACCTACCGCGGAAGCTTCCTCCACGAGAGGATCTTCTTTCGCAGGGGAAATCGCGCCAACTCCATCACAACCCGCAAGGTCTCAACCTTCACGTTTTTCCGTTGTGCGGTCCTTCTTGCATGGCAAGCACTTTACAGGATGAGCAGTGGACGCGATTTCTAACTGTAGGAGGACCTCCTCTTCGCTAAACTATGCGGCTAAGTGGAAGGTTTTTCGTCGTTGGTGTAGGGATCATTCTGTAGATATATTTGATCCCTCTATACCAGACATTGCAAACTTTCTAGTATACTTGTTTGACATAATCAAACTGCAGCCTGTTACTATAAAGGGTTATAGATCTATGTTATCTGATACCTATGCACATCATGATAGTTTACAAATTGGATCTGATGTCTCTTTATCGAAGTTGGTTAGAAACTTTTCGATAAATAGACCCAGAACTCTTAGATTAATTCCTAAGTGGAATTTAGCTTGGGTTCTCCTTAAATTGAAGGAAAAGCCATTTGAACCTCTTGGGACAGTAGATTTCAAATTCTTATCTTATAAGACAGCTTTTCTCTTAGCTTTCTCTTCTGCCAGAAGAGTCAGTGAGCTTCATGCACTATCGGTGGATGATTCTCATTATCGTAGTGTTGGGAACACTATCACCTTCACTACTAATGTGGGTTTTTTAGCTAAGAATCAGGCTCCTAATAAATATCCGGAACCTATTGTTATTAAGGCTCTTCCGTCTTCAGACGGGCGTAGGCCTTTACTCTGTCCTGTTAGAGCACTACGTATCTATAAACAGAGATCTCAGTTTATCAGAAAGGGACGGAAACGTTTCTTTCTGTCTTTGATGCCTAATAGAAAGGACATTTCAGTCCATTCTATTGCTAGATGGATTCAGTTAACTATCCGTACTGCTTATGAAGATTTATCTTCTTCTCAGCAGTCTGTGCTTAAGATTTCTGCTCATGAAGTAAGAGCTCTTTCTACTTCCTGGGCTTATGCTAATTGTGTTGCTATTACAGATTTAATGAAGGCTGCTTATTGGTCTCAGCCATCCACATTTACGAATTTTTATTTCAGAAATATTGAGTCCATTTCTGGAGACCTGCATTGTTTAGGTCCGTTATCTGTTGCTCAGAATGTCGTCCACTAAACAGTTGCAACTATAGTTATGCAGGCTTTCTGTTCCGGCAGTGACTCCATCCGGGTGCCCTCTTCGCTCTGGGGTATTTGACCCAGGGCAAGGGGAAGGGGGGGGGGGGGGGCGGGTGTTCCCTTAGGTCACCTGCTTTATAGTGAAAAGCAAGGGAATGCCTCCTCCAAATCAGTATTTTCTGAGTCGCTTCCGGGATGGTTTTAAAGTGTAATATTAATGTTTAAATTCATTCATGTCTTATTTTTAAAGTGTAGCTCGGTGTGAAGCATTTGTATATGTCAAGTGTCAAACGGGCTTTAATATACAATACTCGGACACTTTTAAATGACTATAAAGAGTCTCAATTCTCTGGACTACTTTATTTATTGGCTTGCTTTAAAAATAATTAGTATAAGGGTTATACTGGATGTTAATAGAGAACATGAATGTTATTGTGCTCAATTATTAAGGGTAGTGTATCTTTCTAATTTAATATTAAATAAGAAAGATACATGTAAAGCCTAATACTCCTTTTCTCCTTAAGGGGTTACCTCTTTACTATATAGTTGAGCTTATTGGATTTTCCTCTATGTCCTAGGCCCTCCAGCCTGTTTACTATTCAGCTAAGTCTGGGTCATTGGTACAGTATAAAAATGTTAAAAAATTTATAGTAATTTATATATTTTTTATACTTACCAATGACCCAGACGGGGATGGCCCTCCCAGGAGTTGGGAACTCTTGCCTCCCCGCTGAGTACATAGCGCTGACCAGGCACTGCCAGTAAGAATGATAATTGGCGCCAATTTCGGGACGACTGCGTCACTGCACATGCGCAGTAGAGGCGTAGTATGGAGGTCCTTTAGGACATGATTTCTTTTTGTTTTGGATGCAAATTTTGGGGATTGGGGGGCAAAATTTGTGTTTGGCCCTGGTTTTGTTAGAGTTAGCACCAGCTAAGTCTGGGTCATTGGTAAGTATAAAAAATATATAAATTACTATAAATTTTTTAACTTTTTAGCTCACCTGACTTTCAGTCAGGAGAGCTATAGTGATGACATCACCGTCCCTCCGTCGTCGTCCGCCATGCGTTGTCCGTCGTGTGTGAACATGGTGTTTGCATCTTCTCCTCCCAAACTGCTGAACCAATTTAATTGATATTTGAGATAATAGTTTGTTATGACATCGCTATTTGATTTTGTTCAAATGAAGTTGCCCCTTGGTCGGGCCACTCCCAAAAAGTGTGCTGAAATCTTAAAAAATCTTCTTCTCATGAACCAGCAGTAGCAGAGACTTGATATTTGGTGTGCAGCTTCCTTTTGAGGTGTAGACTCAGATTTGTTCAAGAGAAGTTTGTGGGGCTTTATTTGCCGTCGTTATGGGAGGGGCAAGAATATTTACCCCTCCCAAAATTTCTATTTTCCAAACCGAGAGGCAGATTTGGACCAAATTTGATATGAGGGCTTATTGGGTCATGAGTTCTTAATTTATGCAAAACATTTTTTCACGTCGCCCCCATGGGAACCACAGGAGCTAAAAATAGAAAAAATATTAAAGCGCCCATATCTCCAAAACTACACGGCAGTGAGAATTCTTATTTGGTATGAAGCTTCCTTAGGACCAACAGAATGGAATGATAAAAAAAATTGCTATCGGTTTTATCATGGGGTACTTTTCTGGGACTTTGAAAAAGTGCTGAGTCAGCATTTTTTAACACTGTGGGTAGTGGGAAAACATATAAGACTACTTTTCTCCCAAACCACTGCTCCAAAAGCTTTCAAATTTCACATATAACATCTTTGGAAGATTGTTTCACATGTTTATTGAAATCAATTGCCTGTGTCGATATTTGGGCTCTCTATGGGAGCCCAAATGTTTAAATTAGTGCAGTATGAGGAATATTCTTTAAAAATCTTCTTCAGATCTACCAATAAGAATGTTTTGATATTTGGTATGCAGCATCCTTATGGCGGTGAGATTGAAGTTTGTTCAAGCCAAGTCCCTGGGTTCATATTTAGGCTGAAAATTTGGGGTCCTGTTCTGGACTTTGAAATTTGGGACCAAAATCCAGAAATTTTGTTTTTTGTTTTTTATGCGTTTCAATCAATTTTAAGACAAAAAAAAATTTTTTTTTTTAACACTGAAAATTTGGGGTCCGGGTGGGACTTTGAAAATTTTTGACCAGAATCCAGGAATTAGTTTTTTTGTTTTTTATGCATTTTGGTCAATTTTAAGAAGAAAAAAAAAATTTAGGCTCAAAATATTTTGTTTGGGACTTCGAAAATTTCCAAACAAAAATAAAAAAAAATCTGGGGACCAAAATCAGGAATTTTTTTTTGGTTTTTTACGCGTTTCGGTCAGTTTTAAGACAAAAATAATTTTTTTTTTTTACACGCAAAATTTGGGGGCTGGGTGGGACCTCGAAAATTTTTGACAATCATGAAATTTTTTTTGGTTTTTTATGTGTTTCAGTCAATTTTAAGACAAAAATTTTTTTTTTTTACACTGAAACTTTGGGGTCCGGGTGGGACTTCGAAAATTTTTGACCAGAATCCAGGAATTAGTTTTTTTGTTTTTTATGCATTTTGGTCAATTTTAAGAAGAAAAAAAAAATTTAGGCTCAAAATATTTTGTTTGGGACTTCGAAAATTTCCAAACAAAAATAAAAAAAAAAATCTGTTTTTATGCGTTTATCTCAATTTTAGGTCGTAAAAGTGCAGGAACTGAAAATAGAAGGAAAAATCCTGTGTATTGTGTGGGCACAACTGCTTCATCTAGTTGGTTTTCTTAGGAGGGGCATATGCAGCTTATTCAAATCAAGTCCCTGGTTTGATATTTAGACTACCACGTCAGGTGAGTGCCCTGAAGCCCCCTGGGGCCTCTTGTCTTAAAAAATCTTCTTCTTCAGATCCAGCAGTCGGAATGTTTTGATATGTGGTGTGTAGCATCCTTGAGGGGGGGGGGGGGGGGGGTGGGGGGGGAGGGGGGGTGATTCAAGTTTGTTAAAGCCAGGTCCTTGGGTCCATACTTGGGCTCCCTGTGGGAGCCTGAATTATAAATTAGTCAATATGAGGAATTTTTCTTTAAAAATCTTCTTCAGATTCAGCAGTCGGAATGTTTTAATATTTGGCATGCAGCAACCTTGAGGGGGGGGGGGGGGGGGGGTGGTGAGATTCAAGTTTGTTCAAGCCAAGTCCCTTGTTTCATATCTGGGCTCACTATGGGAGCCCGAATGACAACTTAGTTCAAAATGAGGAATTTTCTTTAAAAATCTTCTTCAGATCCAGCAGATGAATGCTTTTGATATTTTTTATGCAGCATTCTTGGGGGGGGGGGAAGATTCAAGTTGGTTCAAGCCATGTCCCTAGGTCCATATTTGGGCTCACTGTGGGAGCTCGAATTGTAACTTAGTTCAAAATGAGGAATTTACTTTAAAAGTCTTCTTCTTCAGATCCAGCAGTCGGAATGTTTTGATATTTGGTGTGCAGCATCCTTGGGGGGTGAGATTCAAGTTTGTTAAAGCCAAGTCCCTGGGTTCATATATGGCCCAAATTGTAATTTAGTTCAATATGAGGAATATTCTTTAAAAATCTTCTTTTTTTTTTTAGATCCACTGGTCAGAATCTTTGGATATTTGGTATAAGCTTTTCTTAGGAGGAGCAGATGCAACTTGTTGAAATCAATTCTCTGGGTTGATATTTACGCTACCATGTCAGGTAAGCGTCCTCAGGCCCCCTGGGGCCTTTTGTTTATCTACACATGCTCTAGATCTGCCGTTTATCAATAATAGAAATAAATTTAAAACGGCAGGTCAGGGTATATCGAGAGTTCCTCTGCGTTTGGATGAACAGGCTGAGGACTTAGATTTGTCCTTACCCTCATCTTTTTCTATTCGCTTGGATACAATGGATACAATGTTATTCTCCAATAGAGCGAATCAAGATGCCTTATCTTATGCATATCACCTTACTAGAGCGTTAGCACAACGTCTCAGTGGAGAAGAATTCGAGGATGTTCGTACCTCATTAAGAATTCTTTCTAGGGCTATAGCTTTTTCCACATATAACTCTGCCTTACCAGTGGCTAATTTAGAGTTAGACGTGATGCAGCCCTGGCGTCATCATCCCTGGTGGATGTTAAGGTGAAAAACTCTCTTTGAGTCGCTCCGGTATCTGATGACCTTCTCTTTGATGGCAAGCTTTCATTGATCTATGATCAGGTCACTAAGAAAGCATCTGAGACTCTGCTTTTAAAATCAAGTAAAACTGGTACAGCATAGAAGGGTAAAGCAGTAGCTTCAGGACAAAATATTTCAAAAGGAAGCTCCTATAGAGGATACAAAAAATCCTCAGGTAGTTACCCTAGAGATCATCAAAGTAGCGACTCAGGTAGGGGACGTGGGTCTGGCCGAGACTACCGGTTGGACATCCCCAGGTTGACGGAGGACGTAGTTTCTCTTCCCGTAGGCCTTGTAGGTCCAGGAGGTGATGGTCAGGATCTCTATTGCGGTCCTGTTGGCAGAAGACTGTCAGGGTTTCTGAAAAATTGGATTCCAATTACAGATGACCTCTGGGTCAGAGGGGTTATCTCGGAAGGCCTAAGGCTATCATTCTGAGAGAAACCTCCGTTAACATGAAGTCCATGCTGGATTCAGCTTCCGACCAATCCTCAAAAAAGAGATTCCCTTCTATCCAAGGTAAAATCTCTTTTGGAGAAAGATGCAATAGAGGTCGTAGAAAACCAGGATTCACTGGGTTTTTAAAGTCACCTGTTCTTGGCGCCGAAGCCAGACGGCTCGTTCCATCCAGTAATAGATTTGAGCTGGATAAACAAACTGATCATGGCTCCAAAATTTTATATGGAGACCATTCGATCAGTAAGAGCGAGCATTCGGGGTGAACGACTATGCATCAAGCATAGATCTAAAGGATGCATACTTTCATGTCCTGGTAAATCTAGCATTCAGAAAGTACCTACGGTTCACCATCCTAGGGGGTCGTTTATCAGTTCCGAGCAATGTGCTTCGGACTCAATCTAGCACCCTGGGCATTCACTTGAATAATGAACTCGGTAATGGCATATTTCCGGGCTCATTCGTCTGCGGTAACGTCAGCCTATTTGGACGACATTCTTCAGAGATCTGGCAACAAAACGGTTCTTCAGAATGATGTTCAGAGTCTGCTACAATTGCTTCGACATCTCAGTTTCATTGTAAACGAAAAGAAGTCTGATCTAGCTCTGTCCAAGTCGTTCATACGCTTGGGAATGAGCTTCGAGACTCACAACAATCTGGCTCGTCTTCCGTTACCCAGAGTGAAATTAGTCAGTTGTTATGCTCGCTTTTGTCAACACTCAGACACATTAACAGCGAGGGAATTTATGTGACTGATGGGGCTGTGCGGAGCGGCTGCGGATCTCATTCCAATAGGTCGCTTACGCATACGTCCACTCCAGATATTCTTTACTCAGAACTGGAGTGTGAAGACGCATTCGCTCGAGACCATTGTTTTAACGGACCAAGTAAAACAAAAAGTTCAGAATTGGGCAGACATTCAGTGGTTAACTCAAGGAATTCCACTGCAGCTGCCAGATCCGTTTTTTATGATTATGATGGATACGAGTCAAGCAGGTTGGGGCGCAACCCTGAGCTCGACAGACTCGAAGTGTCAGTGTCTTTCGGACCCTGTGTTTCTGGACAAACATATAAACATCAAAGAAATGATGTCGGTATGGCTAGCGCTACATCATTGGATGAACATAATTCAGAATTCACCAGTTCAAATACTGTCGGAAAACTCGACAGTAGTAGCGTATATTTGGAACCAAGGAGGCACTCATTCGATTCCGTTATTTGAATTAACGGAGAGAATTCTTCCGTTTGTCCTGGAACATCACGTTCATCTAACGGTCCATCATATACCGGGTCGTCTGAATGTTCTAGCAGACTCGCTCTCTCGGAAAGGTCGCATGTTGCTTTCGGAATGGACTCTCAACAAGCGAGTATTCAGACAGATTTGCTACCAATGGGATCGACCAATGATAGACTTATTCGCGACTCATCTCAACAATCAGTTGCAGACATATGTGTCGCCATGCCCAGATCCTCAAGCGTACGCAGTAGACACTCTCTCAATTTCTTGGGACGGAATGATAGGATATGCATATCCGCCAACTCCGTTGATTCAACAGATCTTGCTAAAGATCAAGCAATCGCAGTGCAAGATACTGCTGGTGGCATCTCTGTCGTCTCAGAAACCATGGATAAATCTATTCAGGTGTCTGTTACGGGACATTCCCTGGAAGCTTCCTCCACGGGAGGACCTTCTTTATCAGGGGAAGTCACACACACTGCATCACAACCCGCAAGGTCTCAACCTTCACGTATTTCCGTTGTGCGGTGCTTCTTGCACGGGAAGTGCTTTACAGGACGAGCAGTGGACGCAGTTTCTAACTGTAGGAGGGCCTCCTCTTCACTGAATTATGCGGCGAAGTGGAAGGTTTTCTTTCATTGGTGTAAGGGTGTATGGATCAGTCGATAGACGTATATGATCCATCCATTCCTGATATTGCAAACTTTCTGGTCTACTTGTTTGACGTTCTCAAACTGCAGCCAGTCACTATTAAGGGTTATAGGTCTATGCTATCAGACACTTATGCTCATCATGATAGCTTAGACATTGGATTTAATGTTTCTTTATCTAAGTTAGTTAAAAACTTTTCAATCAATAGGCCTCAAGTGGAATTTAGCTTGGGTTCTGTTGAAGCTTAAAGAAGCTCCATTTGAACCGTTGGATGCTGTAGAGTTCAAATTCTTGACATATAAAACAGCTTTTCTCTTAGCCTTTGCTTCTGCAAGAAGAGTTAGTGAACTTCATGCTTTATCTATAGATGATTCTCATTATCGTAGTGTTGGTAATACTATTACTTTAACTACTAATGTGGGATTTTTGGCTAAGAATCAGGCTCCTAATAAATATCCTGAGCCTATTATCATTAAGGCTCTTCCGTCATCAGATAGCCGTAGACCTTTGGTGTGTCCAGTAAGAGCTAAGCGCATTTATAAATGCAGATTTATCAGAAAAGGAAGAAAATGCTTCTTTTTATCATTAATTCCCAATAGAAGGGACATTTCTGTTCCTTCTATTGCTAGATAGATTCAATTAGCAATTCGCACTGCTTATGAAAGTTTATCTTCTAATCAGCATTCGGTTCTTAAGATTTCAGTGCATGAAGTTAGAGCGCTGTCCACATCTTGGACTTATTCTAATAGTATTGCCATTACTGATCTCATGAAGGCTGCTTACTGGACACAGCCTTCTACCTTTACAAAGTTTTATCTTAGAAATATAGAGTCTATTTCTGGTGACCTTAGATGTTTAGGTTCTTTATCTGTTGCTCAGAATGTCGTCCACTAAACGATTACAGCTATAGTTATGTATGTTTCTGTTCCAGCAGTGACCCTGCCCTGCTGCCCTCTTCGTTCTGTGGTGATTTGACCCAGAGCAGGGGGGGGGGGGGGGGAGGGACGCTTTTCCCTTATATCACCAGCTTTATAGTGAAAAGCAAGGGAATTCCTCCTCTGATGTCAGTAATTCCAAGTCGGTACTGGAATGGTTTTAAAGTGTAAAGCTAATATATATCTCATTTATGTAATATTTTTAAAGTGTAGCTCCCTGTGAAGCATTTGTATATGTCACGTGTCTTACGAGCGTTAATATACAATCCTCGGACACTTTCAAATGACTATAAAGAGTCTCTTTCTCTGGACTATCTTTATTTATTGGCTTCCTTTATTAAATTAGTATAATGGGTTACACTGGATATTAATAGAGAATTATAGATGATATACTGCTCGATTATCTGGTTGGTATTGTCTCTTTCTTATTTCTAATAAATAAGAAAGATATATGTAAATCCTTTCTCTCTTTTTCTCCTTGAGGGGATACTCCTGTATATATAATTGATCTTATTGGATTTTCCTTTATGTCCTTGGCCCTGCAGCCTTTTTACTATTCAGCTAAGTATGGGCCATTGGTTTACAGTATAAAAATATGAAAAAAATTTAAAGTAATTTATATATTTTTTATATTTACCGATGGCCCAGACGGTGATGGGCCTCCCATGAGTTGGGAACTCATACCTCCCCACTGATTATATACATTTAGCAGGCACTGATTGTAAGAATGAGGCTTGTCACCAATTTCGGTACTTCCTTGACACTGCACATGCGCAGTAGACAAAAGTATGGAGGACCATATAGGACATTAGTTTTTTGGTTTTGGATGCAAATTTTGGGGATTTGGGGGGCCAAATTTGTGTTTGGCCCTGAATATTTAAGAGTTAGCACCAGCTAAGTCTGGGCCATTGGTTAGTATAAAAAATATATAAATTACCTTAAATTTTTTCATTCTCGGGATATGCTTCTGAACGTTGTCATTATAATATGACTCCACTGTTGTTTTGTTAGTATTACTTCCCTTCCCTTCCCTCTCCTGAACCCTCCTGTTATACTCCCATGCTCTTTCGGCTTTTTTATTGAAATTTTTTTATTAAAATTCTTGGGAGTTTAACTTGTTTTACGGAAAAGGTATTCTATTTATCCTCTTTGTTTACATCCTGTTCGTTACTTTTCAGGATGTTTTGTGTTCTTGCATCTTCTTCCAGATGCATTATTTTTTTCTTCCTATGAAGATCTAGTTTTGCATCAGGTGGTTGTTGATCGGTTACTGACTTTGGGCCTCTGTTGTTCCTGTTGTTGGTAGTTTCCGATTTTTCCTCTTGACAGGGGTGCGGTGGCTCGGTAGAGGTGCAGGCTGAAAGCTGAGAGGCCCTCAGTTCGAATCCCACCTGCGGCAACCGCGTTGTGTCCTTGGGCAAGACACTTCACCCCCCCATTGCTCGTCTGGAGGCACGGTGACGTCGTATACTTAGGTGTACTGCACGTCGATGGTGCACTTGTCTTCAACCAATGCTAACCCTGCTTGTGTGGAGTTAGTATGTTGGGGAGCTGACATTTGCCTGCTGTTGCTCGGTGGTTCTCTCTGGGTACTCCTGCTTCCTCCACCTGTAAAACTGTCATGGTCATGATTAGCCATTGTGCAGAAATATGTGACCTTAAACCCCAATAAATAAATAAATTCCTCTTGACGTTGTCTGTTCAATAACGTTTTGAATACGTATATTAATTCAGTGTTTAGTTAAAAACAGTTATTGTTTTTTCTATTAGGATATATATTATATCTTATTCCGGTAGGTTAGCTTTAATTAGGTAGTGCTTGTCCACACTTAGGCTCTATTGAGATGCCCTTGGGCTCATGAGGTTCTCTTAGGGTACTTTGGCTTCATTCAAAAAATGTTTTTTTTAATTTGTTTCGAAAATTTTTGTGATTGTCTATGTTTTGTATCCTTGCGATGTTTTATTCTGTCTTATTATTGGGAGTGCAGTGGACTTATGATTTTGGCTTCATTATTATTGTATCTATTATAATAATTTGGTACTTAGTGTAAGTCCAAGAAGCCTTGGTTTAAATGCTTGTTGTTTGCCAGGTAGTTGCTGAACTCCTTCAATTCTTGTACTATGGGATGCGAATGTTGCAAACAGGTGTTGACCTGTGTGGTGGGCGGTGAAGTTCCAATGATGGAGCTTTCTCCGCAGGCTAATACTAGTCTTGCAGTCTCTTTTGCAGAGGAACAAGAACATGATGATGGTACTTTGACACCTGTCTGTTACGTGCTGCCGTCGTCGCACTCTGATGAGCCCTGCTCTGATGAGTAAACAGAGCTAGCTGCCAAGGTGCTCATGAATTTTAGCAGGGGATTGAGGTCTCCAGTTAGTTCACTTAATCCTCTACATGCAGCTAGCTCGACCGGTGAAGCAGTTGTCCCTATATGGGAGCCAGGATGCCAGGTAGGTCTGTTGGGGTCAAGAAGTATAGATGTGGGTAGAGTGAGCACCTCATAAACTAAAGCTCACCCAGTGACGATGGCAAAAGGAGAAGAAGCCTGAAAATTTCTCAACAGGACGCTCGCCGAAATCTGGGGTCAGATCGCGAGTTGGAGATCCCTCTCTGTCCTGTTAGCAGTCGGGGTCGACTGTGTTCGTCGCGAGAAACTTCAATGAGTCTGAGCACCAGTCTGAAATGTGCAAGTCGGGATTTTCCTTCCACACTGCAGCTGGGGTCGGCTGCGGTTAGGCTTCTTCTTACATGGAAGTGCACGCAAAGGGGATTAGCCTACAAGTTTCTCAACGGGCTACTCAGCGAGATCTGGGGTCAGATCGCGAGTTGGAAGCATTCTCCGTCCCATTAGCAGTCGGGGTCAACTGTTTTCTGTCGTGAGAAACTTCAATGAGTCGGCGCACCCATCCGAAATGTGCGAGTTGGGATGCTCCTTCCACTCTTCAGCCGGGGTCAGCTGTTGTTACGGCTACCTCTTCTTCCATGGAAAAGCACGCTAAGAGGTAGAAGCCTACAAGTTTCTAAACGGAATGCTCGGCAAGATGTGGAGTCAGATTGTGAGTTGGAGAACCGTCTCCATTCCGTCAGCAGTCATGGTCGACTGTTTCCGCTTCGAGAAAATTTAGTGAGTTGGGGCATCCGTTCATGCTTGCGGTCCGGGATGCCCCTTCCACACTGCAGCCGGGGTTGGTTGCAGCTATGGCTTCTTCCTCTGCTTCATCAATGAAGCACGTTAGACCGCATACTAGCTGTCCGACTTCGCATGTTCATGCTGTTCCATGGAGGCGTTCCCAGTCTTCACCACCAAAGTAGGATTAACCTGCAGCTAGTGGTTCGATGCATATTCATACGGGACATGCGTCAAAAGATCTGGAGTCAAGTCTCTGTCCCGTGAGCAGGATATGGTGAAGAAGCGGATAACCGCTGCTCCACAAGCCTTGTTCACGGACCTGCTGTCGCAGATTGTGCAGCTTATCACAGCATCCCAGTTGTCGCAGGTTCAGCCGTCAACAGTCTCCGGTAGTGAGCTGACGGGCAGTGCTAGGTTAGTCACATCATCTGTACATTCGGATGGTGTTGACCATGTTTTTCAGATGGAATATTCAGGTGGTGAGAGGGTTACAGAGGATGATTCTCCATCCCTCACGGAACAGCACATTAAGACTATGAATTTTATTCATAAGTTCTTTCGAATCTTGTTCCATCTGAACAAAAGTCTGCATTTTCTAGGCAAAAAACAACATAGGGTACCAGGCGAAGGAAAGACGAAGATCTTTCCTTCCTGGATCTTTCTGTTTAGGTGTCGAAGGCCTTTGGTCTGCTTAACGACACCTCCCTTGGTCTAGCGATAGTATAAAAAAGGCAATGATCTATTCTTTATGAATAGAAGATCAATAGCTCATAGTTAGGCTGAGACAGCTGGCTTGTTTGGAATAGAGCCGTTAGAAGGAAAAAGTACGTCTTTTCCTTCTCAGTGTTGTATTCCTAGGTGTCAGAGGCATTTAGTTCTATTGTTGACACCATAGTAGCCTTATGTACTGTTAGAGCAGTCTTTTCTTATACATTAGCGCCTAACGTCGTAAGTCTCTATTCAGTGAGCTACCCAAGGCTGCAGGGTAATACACAGATATCTGTCTTCACCGATATATGACTTTTAGGCTGTGTTAGCTATGCTGAGACCACTATCTTTTTGGAATAAGGCCATTAGAAGGAACGATTACGTTCCTTCCTTCTCGGTGTGGTATTCCTAGGCGTCACAGGCATTTAGTCCTATCGTTGTCGCCTTAGTAGTCTTATGTGAATTAAGAGCGGTCTGTTTCTGTAACATTAGCGGCTAACGTCATAGTGGCCGCTATATATTTTACAGCGGTCTTTTCTTATACATTACGGCTAATGTCGTAAGTCTCTGTTTAATGAGCTTTCCAAGGCCGCAGGTGACACAGATATCTGTCTTCACGGAGATGAAGACTACTAAGCTGCGTTAGCTATGCTGAGACTACTGTCTCTTTGGATTACGGCTGATTGAAGAGTGGTCCTTTATTCCTTACCTTGAGCGACTAACGTTGTAAGTCTCCGTTTAGTGAGCTTTCTAGGTTGCCAGTTACACCAAGATATCAGTTTTCACGGAGATGAAGACTTCTTAGCTGCACTAGCTAATCTGAGATTGCTGTCTCTTTGGAATTAGGGCCATTAAAATGAAAGAGTACATTGTTTCCTTCTTGGTGTTGTATTCTTAGGTGTCTGAGGCTTTAGTCCTTTTGTTGACACCTTATTAGAATCAAGTGCGGCCCTTTTTCCCTTAACTTGAGTGACTAATGTTGTAAGTCTCCGTTTAGTGAGCTTTCTAAAGTCGCAAAAATTACACCGAGATATCTGTCTTCATGGAGATGAAGACTTCTAAGCTACATTAGCTAGGCTGAGACCACTGTCTTTTGGGAATAGAACCGCTAAAATGAAAGAGTACTTTTTTTCCTTCTCTGTGTTGTTTTCTTAAGTGTCACAAACTTTAGTCTTATTGTTGACACCATAGTAGCCTATCTAGAATTATGAGCGGTGTTTTAACCCTATAATTAGCGGCTAGCATTGTAAGTCTCCTTTAGTGAGCTTCTAGGGCTGCAGTTAACAGCCATATGATTGTCTTCACGATTAGGAAGACCTTTAGCTGCTTCAGCTAGACCGAGACCACTGTCCTATTGGACAAGGTACTGTGATAATAGAAGAAGTTGTTCTCTCCTTAACGGTATTGTTTGGTGTTAGTTGTCTGAGACTTTTAGCCCTATTGATGATGCCATATTAACCTAGTGAGAATAATGAGCATTTTTTCGGATGCCTGTAGTTAACTCCTTTTTCCGGAATATATTTCCTGCTATAATCGGAACGAGGTGCAAGGAGTTCATCTAGGTTTTTATGATCGGGTGTCGAAACTTAGTTTTTCGTCGACCGCTTCATATTAAATCCAATCTATTGTCGTGGATTATATTTCCACTCAGTGGATTTGGATATTATGTCTATATGGTGTATTGTTTGGGGCCACTGTCTTGCTTTCAAGGGATATGTTGACGCTATATCAGCAGGTATATTCCTTGCAATAGTACCATGTTCATCACAACCTTCTCCGTCCTTAGTGGCATTATGGAGTTGGTCAGATGTGAGGGAGCCTACGGTTTTATACTATTCTAGATGACTAACACTAAAGCGTTACGAGTCGTGCCAGGTTAAATTGGTCGTGCTTGTTTTGACTATAAGTTTTTATTATCTGTATTAATCTTTATTGATAATAGCAGTAGCAGTATAGCTTGGGGAATGTAGCATGAGGTTTCCTTTTCGTATAGTGAAAAAGGAATTTGTCACAGTTCCAAGCTATAGTATTACTGCACCGGCCTTACTTATCTAGCAGTTCAAGTAATGCGGGTTGGGTGGCATTTTGATATGATTTATCTATCGAATGCCCGCCCCCCTCCCCACTCCCACCCCCCCCCCCCCCCCCCCCACCAATGTGTTAAGAGGCGGTTACAGGGCAGGACGTAGTTCTCTTCTCGTAAGGCTTGTATGCATTCAATTATATGCATGTCTTTCATTGCTCTTCGATTGACGGGATGGTCGTGGTCTAACGGCGACTTCAGGGGTGCATCCACACTCTTTAGTTGGTTTGCTTCCTGTGGTTGTTCGTTCATAAGTCGTATACGAGCATATGATTCCTGAACAGTAACTGTTTTTGGATTCCGAATTCTTTCATGAATACATTCGGTTGATATTGTTAGCTTTCGTGTACCTGTGTGGCAGGCATGTCGGTTATCTGGATGACATTCCCCAAATATGGCAATTAGTCTACTCTGAGAAGTTTCGCTCAGAGTTGTCTGCTTTTGTTATGACGGATGAGTCTATTCCTCATGTTAAATCGCATTAACGTCATTTTATTCCTTCAGTCTCCTGGTTATATTTTATATCACTTGTTATGCCGTTGATACAGGCTGTATTCAGGCGAGGGTACATGCGGGATTCTGTTGATTGCGTGCATAATATGTATTTATCATTAGGCAGATGTATTTCTTGTATAGATTCTCTTAAATTCTTGTTCAGTATTAGTATAGAGCTTATGAGAATTTTGGGCTAGTTGAATCAGTAATGGAGTTTCCTGCAGGCAATCTATACGTACATTCTCTATTTTTGACTTCATTATTCGGAGTGGTATATTCTTTCTCCGACCAGTCATTGGTCTTAACTGACCTAGGGAGCAATGATTTATTTGGGGACTGTCCATGATCGGTTTTTTAATCATATCCCGTTCCAGGTTCTGAATCCAGTCGTCAACCGGAAGCAGTACACAATGGGGAATCCTACTCTCTCATTCTCATAGATTGAACTGTTACAATTTGGAAGTTCATTATTGGAATGTACTTGTACACCTGAACGTGGTCGCCTCTTGGTTGGCTCAGAAGCATATAAGTTCTTTCAGATAACTTTCCATTGGGATTCAATTTGACAAGTTTAAGGTTGTACATATTAATATCACCAGTTATCGACCTATCTAGTATTCTGGATGCGGCATACATTTATAAGCTTGCGATTTTAGTAACCGGGAGCCTTTTAGGCGACTATATATTATTCAGTACCGCTCTTTCACTCATACCAGGCTGCTTCCCTCTTTGATTTGAAGATTAATTCCTTCAAAAAAGAGGGTGGGTGGGGGGGGGGGATTTCTCTTTACCTCTTCTGGCCTTATAATAAGTGTGTAACTATGAGTGAAGCTATTATTGTCTATAGATTATACTGATCTTATGTGCAGCTTGTTATATTATATACGGTGTGTGTCTGTGGGCGTTAGACTCCAACTTACTAGCCTTAAAATTGGGGGCTCATTACACCCAATTGGCGTAATCATTTATGCTAAGTAATAAGGAATCACTTGGATATTGCTCCTTATTTTGGTGGTATGTCCTTCTCTATTGTTGTATAGAGAGGGATATATGTAATTCCTAAATTTTATTGATATTGATATTGATATTTTATTTGCCAGTATACTAAAATATAACAATGTATACATATAGTACATGGAGTTAACATATTGAAATTTCAACACAAAAATATATTTCTTATAGTACATATAAATACAAAATCCCAATAATTAAAGCATTGTATACTGGCAGGGGAAGGTATAGCCAGATTGGCTGTCTTCCTGCCTTTCCCTGAGAGATATAAAAGAAAAAGAGAAAGAAAGATCAGCAAAAGAAAGAGAAAGAAATTGGTATTACACAGCAACATTGTGGATTCCAGTTATTATGTCTTGATTTGGTCTCATTCCAGCATGCGTGCGTAGTGTCGCTGATGATTAACTGCGAAATGTCGCTCCCTTGATTCTGCTGACACCGTTCCTCCCATTAATCTCCTATTCACCTTGGGAGTTCTAATGTAGGCTAAGGAGCCGAATTTTAGTCTGCTATTCCTTTAAGTTCTAGGCCCTCCTGCCTTTTTACTTTTCAGCTATGTCTGGGCTATTGGTTCTAGTATAAAAATATGATAAATTTAAAGTAATTTGTATATGTTTTATACTAACCAATGGCCCAGACAGGGATGGCCCTCCCATGAGTGAGCACTCATACCTCCCTGCTGAGTTATAACACTGGTAGGCATAACTAGGAAAAATGATGCTTCGCGCCAATTCCAGTCTCTTCCTGGGTGCTGTACTAAAAGTATGGAGGGCCAGATAGGACTTTTAATTTTCGGTATTGTATGCAAATTTTGGGGATTTGGGGGTTCAATATTTGTGTTTGGCCTTTGAGATTATTGAGTTTGCACCAGCGAAGTCTGGGCCATTGGTAAGTATAAAAAATATACAAATTACTTTAAATTTATCATTTTCAGTTTCTTGGCGGTGCATTTCCACCATTATTATATTTCTCTACTTGATGGATGAGTCAACCAGTCTTCTAGTCTTGATACCAGCTGGAATAGGGACATTTATTGAGGTGTGTAATTTAACAGAGAATGTGTTTAATCAATCATTCAACAAAAGTTGATGATTTATTGTTAATGTAGTCCCATCCTTTTCCCCCAGTTTTGCTATTTGTTTACCCTCTAACTCTTGACAATTCTACTTACTTCTATCTAATGCACTTTAGAATGTTTATTTCTTTTGCTTTGTACTTGCTCATATAAAACAAAGTTTTTTCACCCAAAAGTCATGGAAGAAAAAATGAAGCTGAATTGTATTCTTTTTTCAACCTTTCTTTTTTCCGTATTATCAAAGGTACGCTCCTGAAATTATGCAAGTACATTTAACTCTTTAATCCATATCTAACATCGGTTTCATAACATTTCCAACCAAATAAAAAATTTTGGTGACATTACTGATGTTAATGTCAGGAATGATGTATGACCAATTTCAATGAAGGTTCAGTATTTTGATAGACCTGCAAATTATGAGAACTTGATATCTGTTATTTTTTCAAATGTTATACATGTATTGTTCTCTGTGAGTGTCACCAAACTTTGACTTTTTCTACAAATTCTGGGAAATTCTAAAACTCCTTCCCACATCTCTGTCAGTGTACTTTTGTTCATAGAAAATGCCATAAATGATGCTACTTTTATCATACAATACAGTGTAAATACCATCTGATATCAGAGCAGTAATGAATTGGTAATGACATCAAAGGTTCTAAAATTTAGGCCATTTTTTTTAACTTCTCCATTTACAATGCATAATCTGAAGCAAAGCGAATATTTCACGAACAGTTTGTTTAAGGTCCAAAGTGAACCCAAAGACGTTTTTATGACAATAGATGACCAAACCTGTACTCTATGATGTCATAAATGGACAATCCCTGAAAATGTCAAAAATTAAATTTCATCGCATCAGGTTGCAATTTTATAACCAGGCCACATTTGATCCCTAAAGATAAGTTGAAAGGATTTTCAAAATTCAAAGTGTTTTCACAGAAAGGAAATTTAATAGTTAATGATCTGACAACACAGAACAATAGATCAGAAAGCTCAGTACAGTGGGACCTTGATAATAACCTTTTTGGTGAAAAATATGCCATTATTGAGATTATACAATTGACAAGAATTTTGCTAATTCTATGCATCTTTGACCTCAGGTGTGAAAATGATGTTGGCCATTTATCGTTGAATGATATCTCAAAATTTGTACTGCAATCTCAAGACATAGTTGTACTTTATCTTCAACTTTTATTTTTAAAAACTTGATATCTTTTACTAATACCAGGCAGTTAACTTTCAGCACCTGGAGTGTAATAACATTTTTACACCCCTCCTTTTACAAATGTGTATGTGTGTGGGGGGGGGGGGGGGGGGTGGGGGTGGGGTGGAGGGTATAATAATCATATGATATGTTCGTCCTTCTGTCTGTTCATTTGCTTGATTATTAATCCATCTGTATGTCCTTCTCATTGCTGGACAATAACATACGTCCCCTAAATTGTATAATGTTCAAACTTTGCTTTTTGGATCTATAGGTCGAACATCAAGGTCACTGTTACTATAAATATATATTTTTATACTGTACCAATGACCCAGACATAGCTGGTGCTAACTCTTAAAATATAGGGCCAAACACAAATTTTGCCCCCCAATCCCCAAAATTTGCATCTAAAACTAAAGAAAACATGTCCTGAGAGGCCCTCCACACTTCGCCCCTACTGCGCATGCGCAGTGTCAAGGACGTTCCGAAATTGGCGCCATTTATCATTCTAAGTTTGGCCCTTCATCAGTTAACATCTGACTGATCTTTGTGCTTTTAAATCTCAGTTTAAATGATGCCAGACACATAAATATTAGTGAAATGGTGATTCTAAGGAGGATAGAAAAGGAGGAGAGGAAAAGAATGTGTGACAGAATATTATCAGGGCTGTAACTTAAAATTTTTTAATGAAATTATGTTAAGTTACCTATTTTCAAGGCAGCAGCCATTTTGTTGTCATTCTGATTATTTAGTTACACTGTTTTTTCAAGTGTTTTTCCTCTCTCCCTGTCCTTTAAGTTCCCCCTTGCTATTCTCCCATGCTTTTGGCATAATTTCTGTAATTATTATTACTAAAATTTCTTGGGAGTTTAGCTGAATAACAGAATGAATTCTGTTCTTTCCCCATGTTTACGTCTTCACCTACGGGTGGTTAGGCGTTGTGTTCTGCATCTACCATCTGATGTTCTGCAGTTTCTTCCCTGGAAGTCTCTGTTTTGCATCAGATGGTGTATTTTTGGTAACTGATTTCGGGCCTGGGTGCCTGGAGTCTTATTTTAGTGTTTTTACACTCATTGTTTACATTTACAACAGCCCTCTGTGTGAGGGGGGGATTTCTAAATAATAATATCTTTATGTTATTTCAATCATAACTAGATACATTATTATTGTTCGTAAGTGTTGAATAAATTGTTTAAAATATTTTTAAAATTTTTGTCCACACTTAGGCTTGGGATCCATTGGGGCTCAACGTTACTTTTCAGAAACTTGGGCTGTTCTGAAAAAATATTTTTTCAAAATATTTTGATTTCAATTATTTTTTCTATATTAATGGATCATATTATTATTATGTATTTTGATTGCCAGGGATTAGTGCGAGTACCAGGACTTGTTTTCTTTTCACATTGAAAGGATATTGATCAATTGTTTTAAGAGGAAGTCTTCCTCTGACCTTATTATCATTCTATATGTGGTCAGTGTACTCGCATTAACTCCGGTTCTGTATCGTATGATTTCGATGACAATATGGGAAGCGTATGTCACGGTATGTTGTTGGGGATTTGGACACTCCGGTCCTTTCCCCGCAGGGTCACTCTACTTTATCAATTTCTATTTCAGACGATCAAGATTAGGGTGATGTATCTGTGATGTCTTCCAACAGTGTGCCTCCGTCGTCACAATTAATGAAGGGCTAGCGGAAAAGTGCTCATGTAATACGCCAATTGCCTAAGAGGACCCTAGTAGGTTCGACGACCTTTGACGTCCGCTAGCTCGCCCGGTGTAGCGTCCATTTACCGAATGGTTCGGCAGCCGGGTTCGTCCGTTGCGGTCTAGAAGGAATTTTGGGGTGATGCGAGCACTATAAAATTAACTTAATGCACACCCAGTGACGGCGGATCGGAGGGAGAACGGAGGAAGCCTTTTAGTCCGGTTCATAGCTCGTTCCGGTCCATCCGGACGGCAAGCGAGAGAGGCCCCTCTCTCGTTCAACAACATCTGGCCCCAGATGTTGTGGTACAAATGTGTCGTTAGCGGAGCATACGTCCGTCGCTCGGGACGCTCCGTTGTATAGGCAGTCCGCTGAGACTGCTAAGGCTTCCTCTTCTCGTCAGCGCACACGACCGCACCTTGGCTGCGTGACCGCCGATATATTACCAGCTTCGCCGATCAAGGATTCTTCGGCGACCAGGTCACACCATCCGGCAGCCAGGGATTCGAGACCGATGGACTCCGGACGTTCGCATAGGAAAAGTATGCGGGAGCCATCTGATGCGGAGCTGCCCTCGGCGAAGCAGCGATAGACTGCGCCTCCGCAGGTCTCGACGCCGGACATTCTTGTGCACATAGCACAGCTTATCGCAGCATCCCAGCAGCCGACAGAAACGGTGTCGGATCGAGAATTATCCGACAGCGCTGGGTCGGTAGCCGGGGACCCGAGGCCTGCAGACTCCGGACGTTCGCATAGGAAGTATGCGGGAGTCAACGTACACGGAGCTTCCAGCGGCAATGCATCGTAAGTCCGCTACTGCACAGGCCTCGGGAACGGACGTGCTTTCCTTAATAGCACAGTTTATCGCAGCATCCCAGCATCAACTGAATCTGTCGCATATATTTTATCCGACGATGCTGGGTCGGGACGCTCCGCGGAAGCGGGTACGGACGTCCGAAAGTTTCATCCAGTCCGACGGGATACCGAAAGGGATTCGGTGGATTTCAAGCTTTCCCTTTCGGAACAACATATGCTGCGATGCCGGATAAGAAACTGATAGCGTCGGTGGACTTAGAAATTTTTGGTTCGGTTCAGGGACATCGGCCCTCAGTTCCGACATAGTCCAATAATGTCACACAAACTTTCGAATTATTGAACGACGCTATATATATTATTATTTTATGCTTGCTATCCAAGCATTTCTGGTTTCTTGTTCGAAGAATTATGGAGATGTCTTTCAAAAGTGTGCCTCTGTCGTCATAGTTAATGAAGAGTTAGCGGCAATAAGTGCTCATGGAATATGTCTATCGCTTACGGAGTGACATTCGCTAGCTCACCCGGTGTAGCGTACATTCATCGAATGGTTCGGCTGCCGGGTTCGTCCGTTGCGGTCTAGGAAGGAGATTTGGGTGATGTGAGCACTTTAATTACTTTAGTACTCACCCAGTGACGGCAGATTGAGGACAGATCGGAGGAAGCCAACAACATAGGGGACCGCATGCTGTGGTTCAGATATTTTACATTCGGAGCATATGTCCGTTGCTCGGGACGCTCCGTTATATTGACAGTCCGAGAGACTGTCTTTAATGCTTCCTCATCCTCACAGCAGGGCACACGACCGCACATTGGCTACGTGACCTCGAGTATCCGATCAGTTTCGGCATTCAGTGATTCCACAGCGAATAGGTCGCGCCATCCGGTAGCCAAGGGACACGAGGCCTATACACTCCGTTCGCTCGCATATTGGAAGTATGCACGCGGTAACGATCTCGGAGCTTCCTGCGGCAATGCATCGTAAGACCGTTGCTCCTCAGGCCTCAGTGACGGACGTGCTATCCGAGTTAGCACAGTTGTTTCGCAGCATCCCAGCAATTGACGGTTTCTCGGTCGAATCAGGAATTATCCGACGGCGCTGGGTCGGTGCGGTCCGTGGTTGCATCAAGCTACGGACGACCGAACGCTTTATAGGGTCCGACAGGATGGCGAAAGGGATTCGAAAGATTTCGAGTTTTCCCTTTAGTAGTATCGGAAGATGCCTTTCATATCTTCTGGCATTTCTTCCAGTGATTATTTTTCGGACTTCATTGCTGCGATCTTGGATAAGAGACTTATAGCGTCATTGGACTCGGATTTTTCGATCGGTACAGGGACTTTGTCCCTGACTTACCGACGCAGTCCAATATTGTAATTACAACATGTGTTTTATTTTTCGACGCTATATATTTATATATATATACAAGCCTGCTACTAAGCATGATAGTTTAGTTTCTTGTCCGCGTGGCTCATTTCTGCCATTTTATCTTTTTTACATATAGTTTATTTTGGCAGAGCAGGGCATACCGAGAGTTCATATGCGTCTAGACGGTGTGATTAAAGACTGCATATATTCTTTTTCACCGTTTATGTCTTTTCCAATTTCAATGTTGGGAACGACATTATGTATAGTAGACTTAACTTAGACGCTTTATTATACGTAATCCGCCTTACTGAGGCGTTATCATTACGTCTTCAAGAAAAGATTTACGGGATATTATTCTCAATGTAATTTCTTTTGAGGGCAGTAGTTTGTTCACGTATAACTCCGCCCTTCAGTGGCTGATTGGAGTTGGTTAGACGTGAGGCAGCCCTAGCTACATCCACGCGTGGATAGTAGGTTAAGAACTCTCTCAGAGTCGCTTCGTTCTCGGAGGAGCTTCTCTTCGACGGCAACTTCCGGCAATCCATGAATTGCTTGATTTATACATTCTCTTGTCTATCTAGTGTTACAAGAGATTCAGACTGGGGCAAACATTCGGTGGTTGACTCAGAGAGTGCCGCCGCAGTTGCCGGACCCGAGTGTGGCTGTTATGACGGTTGCCAGTCAAACAGATTGGGATATATACTGATCCCTACGGATTCGAAGTGCCGGGGTCTTTGGGTTCCGCAGTCTTTTAGCTATCAGTTAACTTCCGCGGAATAATGTTTTTTAGGCTTGCTTTATGTCATTGCATGAACATTATTCAGAAACGCATGCCCAAATTCCTGTCCTTTAATTCGACAGTAGTGGCGTATCTCCGGAACCAGGGAGGCACTCTTTCGTTTCCGTTATTCAATTTAATGGAAAGAATCCGTCTGTTGGTTATAGTACACCAAGTTCAGTTTTGGTCCGTCATATTCCGGGTCGTCTGATTGTTTTATCGGACTCCCGTTCTCTTACGGGTCGCTTGTTGCTGTCAGAATGGACTCTCAACAAACAAGTATTCAATCAGATTTGCTATCTTTGGGAGCGCCCAATGATGTTTTATTTATGACACAGCTGGCTAATCAATTGCAGACGTATGTGTTGGCTTGTCCAGATCTCTGAGCTAATACTGTTAACGCTCTATTGATCTATAGGACGGAATGATAGGATACGCGTATCCTCCGGCGCTGTTGTTTTTAGCAGGTATTGCTAAGATAAACAACCACAATACATTTCTGTTGATAGCATCTCTATCTTCACAGAGATCATGAGTAATTTACTCTCTTGTCTACTGTGGATCTTAACGTGAAATCTTCCTCTATGTGAGGATCTTTTTTCACTGGGTAAATCGTGTCATCTTTATCACAACCAGCAAGGTCGCAACCTTCATGTATTCCGTTGTGTGGTCCGTATTGCATTGTAAGCACTGTACTGGACGAGCTTTGGACGCGATTTCTTACTATAGGAGATCCTCTTCTTTGCTATTCTATGCGACTAGAGTGGAGGCTCTTCCGTCGTGGTGTAGGGATCATTATATTTTTATACTGTACCAATGACCCAGACATAGCTGGTGCTAACTCTTAAAATATAGGGCCAAACACAAATTTTGCCCCCCAATCCCCAAAATTTGCATCTAAAACTAAAGAAAACATGTCCTGAAAGGCCCTCCACACTTCGCCCCTACTGCGCATGCGCAGTGTCAAGGACGTTCCGAAATTGGCGCCATTTATCATTCTAAGTTTGGCCCTTCATCAGTTAACATCTGACTGATCTTTGTGCTTTTAAATCTCAGTTTAAATGATGCCAGACACATAAATATTAGTGAAATGGTGATTCTAAGGAGGATAGAAAAGGAGGAGAGGAAAAGAATGTGTGACAGAATATTATCAGGGCTGTAACTTAAAATTTTTTAATGAAATTATGTTAAGTTACCTATTTTCAAGGCAGCAGCCATTTTGTTGTCATTCTGATTATTTAGTTACACTGTTTTTTCAAGTGTTTTTCCTCTCTCCCTGTCCTTTAAGTTCCCCCTTGCTATTCTCCCATGCTTTGGCATAGTTTCTGTAATTATTATTACTAAAATTTCTTGGGAGTTTTAGCTGAATAACAGAATGAATTCTGTTCTTTCCCCATGTTTACGTCTTCACCTACGGGTGGTTAGGCGTTGTGTTCTGCATCTACCATCTGATGTTCTGCAGTTTCTTCCCTGGAAGCCTCTGTTTTGCATCAGATGGTGTATTTTTGGTAACTGATTTCGGGCCTGGGTGCCTGGAGTCTTATTTTAGTGTTTTTACACTCATTGTTTACATTTACAACAGCCCTCTGTGTGAGGGGGGGATTTCTAAATAATAATATCTTTATGTTATTTTAATCATAACTAGATACATTATTATTGTTCGTAAGTGTTGAATAAATTGTTTAAAATATTTTTAAAATTTTTGTCCACACTTAGGCTTAGGATCCATTGGGGCTCAACGTTACTTTTCAGAAACTTGGGCTGTTCTGAAAAAATATTTTTTTCAAAATATTTTGATTTCAATTATTTTTTCTATATTAATGGATCATATTATTATTATGTATTTTGATTGCCAGGGGTTAGTGCGAGTACCAGGACTTGTTTTCTTTTCACATTGAAAGGATATTGATCAATTGTTTTAAGAGGAAGTCTTCCTCTGACCTTATTATCATTCTATATGTGGTCAGTGTACTCGCATTAACTCCTGTTCTGTATCGTATGATTTCGATGACAATATGGGAAGCGTATGTCACGGTATGTTGTTGGGGATTTGGACACTCCGGTCCTTTCCCCGCAGGGTCACTCTACTTTATCAATTTCTATTTTCAGACGATCAAGATTAGGGTGATGTATCTGTGATGTCTTCCAACAGTGTGCCTCCGTCGTCACAATTAATGAAGGGCTAGCGGAAAAGTGCTCATGTAATACGCCAATTGCCTAAGAGGACCCTAGTAGGTTCGACGGCCTTTGACGCCCGCTAGCTCGCCTGGTGTAGCGTCCATTCACCGAATGGTTCGGCAGCCGGGTTCGTCCGTTGCGGTCTAGAAGGAATTTTGGGGTGATGCGAGCACTATAAAATTAACTTAATGCACACCCAGTGACGGCGGATCGGAGGGAGAACGGAGGAAGCCTTTTAGTCCGGTTCATAGCTCGTTCCGGTCCACCGGACGGCAAGCGAGAGAGGCCCCTCTCTCGTTCAACAACATCTGGCCCCAGATGTTGTGGTACAATGTGTCGTTAGCGGAGCATACGTCCGTCGCTCGGGACGCTCCGTTGTATAGGCAGTCCGCTGAGACTGCTAAGGCTTCCTCTTCTCGTCAGCGCACACGACCGCACCTTGGCTGCGTGACCGCCGATATATTACCAGCTTCGCCGATCAAGGATTCTTCGGCGACCAGGTCACACCATCCGGCAGCCAGGGATTCGAGACCGATGGACTCCGGACGTTCGCATAGGAAAAGTATGCGGGAGCCATCTGATGCGGAGCTGCCCTCGGCGAAGCAGCGATAGACTGCGCCTCCGCAGGTCTCGACGCCGGACATTCTTGTGCACATAGCACAGCTTATCGCAGCATCCCAGCAGCCGACAGAAACGGTGTCGGATCGAGAATTATCCGACAGCGCTGGGTCGGTAGCCGGGAACTCGAGGCCTGCAGACTCCGGACGTTCGCATAGGAAGTGTGCGGGAGTCAACGTACACGGAGCTTCCAGCGGCAATGCATCGTAAGTCCGCTACTGCACAGGCCTCGGGAACGGACGTGCTTTCCTTAATAGCACAGTTTATCGCAGCATCCCAGCATCAACTGAATCTGTCGCATATATTTTATCCGACGATGCTGGGTCGGGACGCTCCGCGGAAGCGGGTACGGACGTCCGAAAGTTTCATCCGGTCCGACGGGATACCGAAAGGGATTCGGTGGATTTCAAGCTTTCCCTTTCGGATCAACATATGCTGCGATGCCGGATAAGAAACTGATAGCGTCGGTGGACTTAGTAATTTTTTGGTTCGGTTCAGGGACATCGTCCCTCAGTTCCGACATAGTCCAATAATGTCACACAAACTTTCGAATTATTGAACGACGCTATATATATTATTATTTTATGCTTGCTATCCAAGCATTTCTGGTTTCTTGTTCGAAGAGTTATGGAGATGTCTTTCAAAAGTGTGCCTCTGTCGTCATAGTTAATGAGGAGTTAGCGGCAATAAGTGCTCATGGAATATGTCTATCGCTTACGGAGCGACATTCGCTAGCTCACCCGGTGTAGCGTACATTCATCGAATGGTTCGGCTGCCGGGTTCGTCCGTTGCGGTCTAGGAAGGAGATTTGGGTGATGCGAGCACTTTAATTACTTTAGTACTCACCCAGTGACGGCAGATTGAGGACAGATCGGAGGAAGCCAACAACATAGGGGACCGCATGTTGTGGTTCAGATATTTTACATTCGGAGCATATGTCCGTTGCTCGGGACGCTCCGTTATATTGACAGTCCGAGAGACTGTCTTTAATGCTTCCTCATCCTCACAGCAGGGCACACGACCGCACATTGGCTACGTGACCTCGAGTATCCGATCAGTTTCGGCATTTAGTGATTCCACAGCGAATAGGTCGCGCCATCCGGTAGCCAAGGGACACGAGGCCTATAAACTCCGTTCGCTCGCATATTGGAAGTATGCACGGGGGTAACGATCTCGGAGCTTCCTGCGGCAATGCATCGTAAGTCCGCTGCTCCTCAGGCCTCAGTGACGGACGTGCTATCCGAGTTAGCACAGTTGTTTCGCAGCATCCCAGCAATTGACGGTTTCTCGGTCGAATCAGGAATTATCCGACGGCGCTGGGTCGGTGCGGTCCGCGGTTGCATCAATCTACGGACGACCGAACGCTTTATAGGGTCCGACAGGATGGCGAAAGGGATTCGAAAGATTTCGAGTTTTCCCTTTAGTAGTATCGGAAGATGCCTTTCATATCTTCTGGCATTTCTTCCAGTGATTATTTTTCGGACTTCATTGCTGCGATCTTGGATAAGAGACTTATAGCGTCATTGGACTCGGATTTTTCGATCGGTACAGGGACTTTGTCCCTGACTTACCGACGCAGTCCAATATTGTCATTACAACATGTGTTTTATTTTTCGACGCTATATATTTATATATATATACAAGCCTGCTACTAAGCATGATAGTTTAGTTTCTTGTCCGCGTGGCTCATTTCTGCCATTTTATCTTTTTTACATATAGTTTATTTTGGCAGAGCAGGGCATACCGAGAGTTCATATGCGTCTAGACGGTGTGATTAAAGACTGCATATATTCTTTTTCGCCGTTTATGTCTTTTCCAATTTCAATGTTGGGAACGACATTATGTATAGTAGACTTAACTTAGACGCTTTATTATACGTAATCCGCCTTACTGAGGCGTTATCATTACGTCTTCAAGAAAAGATTTACGGGATATTATTCTCAATGTAATTTCTTTTGAGGGCAGTAGTTTGTTCACGTATAACTCCGCCCTTCAGTGGCTGATTGGAGTTGGTTAGACGTGATGCAGCCCTAGCTACATCCACGCGTGGATAGTAGGTTAAGAACTCTCTCAGAGTCGCTTCGTTCTCGGAGGAGCTTCTCTTCGACGGCAACTTTCCGGCAATCCATGAATTGCTTGATTTATACATTCTCTTGTCTATCTAGTGTTACAAGAGATTCAGACTGGGGCAAACATTCGGTGGTTGACTCAGAGAGTGCCGCCGCAGTTGCCGGACCCGAGTGTGGCTGTTATGACGGTTGCCAGTCAAACAGATTGGGATATATACTGATCCCTACGGATTTGAAGTGCCAGGGTCTTTGGGTTCCGCAGTCTTTTAGCTATCAGTTTAACTTCCGCGGAATAATGTTTTTTAGGCTTGCTTTATGTCATTGCATGAACATTATTCAGAAACGCATGCCCAAATTCCTGTCCTTTAATTCGACAGTAGTGGCGTATCTCCGGAACCAGGGAGGCACTCTTTCGTTTCCGTTATTCAATTTAATGGAAAGAATCCGTCTGTTGGTTATAGTACACCAAGTTCAGTTTTGATCCGTCATATTCTGGGTCGTCTGATTGTTTTATCGCACTCCCGTTCTCTTACGGGTCGCTTGTTGCTGTCAGAATGGACTCTCAACAAACAAGTATTCAATCAGATTTGCTATCTATGGGAGCGCCCAATGATGTTTTATTTATGACACAGCTTGCTAATCATTTTGCAGACGTATGTGTTGGCTTGTCCAGATCTCTGAGCTAATACTGTTAACGCTCTATTGATCTATAGGACGGAATGATAGGATACGCGTATCCTCCGGCGCTGTTGTTTTAGCAGGTATTGCTAAGATAAACAACCACAATACATTTCTGTTGATAGCATCTCTATCTTCACAGAGATCATGAGTAATTTACTCTCTTGTCTACTGTGGATCTTAACGTGAAATCTTCCTCTATGTGAGGATCTTTTTTCACTGGGTAAATCGTGTCATCTTTATCACAACCAGCAAGGTCGCAACCTTCATGTATTCCGTTGTGTGGTCCGTATTGCATTGTAAGCACTGTACTGGACGAGCTTTGGACGCGATTTCTTACTATAGGAGATCCTCTTCTTCGCTATTCTATGCGACTAAAGTGGAGGCTCTTCCGTCGTGGTGTAGGGATCATTATGTTCATATGGTTGATCCCTCCATACTACTCATTGCTATTTTTTAGTATACTTGTTTCACAAGATCTACTGCAGCCTGTTGTTATTTAGGTTATAGGTTTATGTTACCTCATACCTATGCACTCTACGATAGTTTACAATTGAGTCTTTTGTCTCTTTATCTAAGTCAGTCAGTAACTTTTTGATAAATAGACTTAGAATCTTTGGATTAAATTCCTATACGGATTTTAACTTCAGGTTCTTGTTTAGCTAAGTAATCATTTGAACCTCTGGAAACAGTAGTTTTCAAATTCTGACCTTTTAGACAGTAATTCTGTTGATTTCTCTTTTACTGTAGAGTCAGTGAGTTTCATGCACTATCGATGGATGATTTTCACTTTCATAGTTTCGGAATCAATACTTCCGTTACTATTTAGGTTGGATTGTTGCATAAGAGTTAGGCTCCTATTATCCGGAACCTATTATTTTAAGGCCCTTCCGTCTTCGTATGGGCATAGGCCTTTACTCTTTCCGGGTACAGTTTATGTATTTATAAACAGATATCTGTTTATTACAAGGGCGTAAGCTTCTTCTGTCTTTGATGTCTAGTAGAAGGACGTTACGCTCCATTTTATTGTTAATGGATTCTATTAACTAGCGTACTGCTTATGGTATATCATTGGCTTAGCAGTTGTGCTTAAGATTTCGGCTCATGAAGTAAGAGTTCTTCTACTTCTTGGGCTTACATTAATAGTGTTGCTATTATAGATTTTTGAAGGCTGCTCATTGCACTCAGCCATCCATTCATGAATTTTATCTCAGAAATATCGAGTCCATTTCTGGAGGCCTTTATTCTTAGGTCTATTATCTACTGCTCAGAATGTCATTCACTTAACAGTTGCTACTATAGCTAGGTAGGCTGTCTGTTTCGGCAGTGTCTCCGTTCGGCTGCCCTCTTCGCTCTGGGCTATTTGACCCAGGGCAAGAAAAAGGGGGGGGGAGGGTGTTCCCTTGGGTCACCTGTTTTTACTATGAAAACAAGGGGATACCTCCTCCGGAGTTAGTAATTCTGAGCTGTTATTGGGATGGTTGTTTAGTGAGAAGTTTAAGTTATAAAATTCATTCAAGTCTTAGTTTTTAAAGTATAGCTTTTGAATATTGCATATGTCAACGGACATGATTATGCAATTCTCACACACTTTTAGGAGTATAAGAGTCTCTATTCTCTAGACTTACTTTATTATTGGCTTACTTTAAAAATTATTAGTATAAGGATTATTGGATATTAATAGAGTACATGGATGTATGAAGCTCAATTTTTGGAAGGTGTTGTATCTTTCTAATTTATCATAAATAAGAAAGATACATGTAAGGCCTATTTCTTCTTTTCCCTACAGGGGATGACTCTATTTTATTTTATTGAGCGTATTCCATTTTGCTCTATGTCCTTGGCCCTCCAGCCTTTTTACTATTCAGCTATGTCTGGGTCATTGGTACAGTATAAAAATGTTAAAAAATTTATAGTAATTTATATATTTTTTATACTTACCAATGACCCAGACGGGGATGGCCCTCCCAGGAGTTGGGAACTCTTGCCTCCCCGCTGAGTACATAGCGCTTACCAGGCACTGGTTATTAGAATGATAAATGGCGCCAATTTCGGAACGTCCTTGACACTGCGCATGCGCAGTAGGGGCGAAGTGTGGAGGGCCTTTCAGGACATGTTTTCTTTAGTTTTAGATGCAAATTTTGGGGATTGGGGGGCAAAATTTGTGTTTGGCCCTATATTTTAAGAGTTAGCACCAGCTATGTCTGGGTCATTGGTAAGTATAAAAAATATATAAATTACTATAAATTTTTTAACGTTCATATGGTTGATCCCTCCATACTACTCATTGCTATTTTTTAGTATACTTGTTTCACAAGATCTACTGCAGCCTGTTGTTATTTAGGTTATAGGTTTATGTTACCTCATACCTATGCACTCTACGATAGTTTACAATTGAGTCTTTTGTCTCTTTATCTAAGTCACTTAGTAACTTTTTGATAAATAGACTTAGAATCTTTAGATTAAATTCCTATACGGATTTTAACTTCAGGTTCTTATTTAGCTAAGTAATCATTTGAGCCTCTGGAAACAGTAGTTTTCAAATTCTGACCTTTTAGACAGTAATTCTGTTGGTTTCTCTTTTACTGTAGAGTCAGTGAGTTTCATGCACTATCGATGGATGATTTTCACTTTCATAGTTTCGGAATCAATACTTCCGTTACTATTTAGGTTGGATTGTTGCATAAGAGTTAGGCTCCTATTATCCGGAACCTATTATTTTAAGGTCCTTCCGTCTTCGTATGGGCATAGGCCTTTACTCTTTCCGGGTACAGTTTATGTATTTATAAACAGATATCTGTTTATTACAAGGGCGTAAGCTTCTTCTGTCTTTGATGTCTAGTAGAAGGACGTTACGCTCCATTTTATTGTTAATGGATTCTATTAACTAGCGTACTGCTTATGGTATATCATTGGCTTAGCAGTTGTGCTTAAGATTTCGGCTCATGAAGTAAGAGTTCTTCTACTTCTTGGGCTTACATTAATAGTGTTGCTATTATAGATTTTTGAAGGCTGCTCATTGCGCTCAGCCATCCATTCATGAATTTTATCTCAGAAATATCGAGTCCATTTCTGGAGGCCTCTATTGTTAGGTCTATTATCTACTGCTCAGAATGTCATTCACTTAACAGTTGCTACTATAGCTAGGTAGGCTGTCTGTTTCGGCAGTGTCTCCGTTCGGCTGCCCTCTTCGCTCTGGGCTATTTGACCCAGGGCAAGAAAAAGGGGGGGGGGGGAGGGTGTTCCCTTGGGTCACCTGTTTTTACTATGAAAACAAGGGGATACCTCCTCCGGAGTTAGTAATTCTGAGCTGTTATTGGGATGGTTGTTTAGTGAGAAGTTTAAGTTTATAAAATTCATTCAAGTCTTAGTTTTTAAAGTATAGCTTTTGAATATTGCATATGTCAACGGACATGATTATGCAATTCTCACACACTTTTAGGAGTATAAGAGTCTCTATTCTCTAGACTTACTTTATTATTGGCTTACTTTAAAAATTATTAGTATAAGGATTATTGGATATTAATAGAGTACATGGATGTATGAAGCTCAATTTTTGGAAGGTGTTGTATCTTTCTAATTTATCATAAATAAGAAAGATACATGTAAGGCCTATTACTTCTTTTCCCTACAGGGGATGACTCTATTTTATTTTATTGAGCGTATTCCATTTTGCTCTATGTCCTTGGCCCTCCAGCCTTTTTACTATTCAGCTATGTCTGGGTCATTGGTACAGTATAAAAATGTTAAAAAATTTATAGTAATTTATATATTTTTTATACTTACCAATGACCCAGACGGGGATGGCCCTCCCAGGAGTTGGGAACTCTTGCCTCCCCGCTGAGTACATAGCGCTTACCAGGCACTGGTTATTAGAATGATAAATGGCGCCAATTTCGGAACGTCCTTGACACTGCGCATGCGCAGTAGGGGCGAAGTGTGGAGGGCCTCTCAGGACATGTTTTCTTTAGTTTTAGATGCTAATTTTGGGGATTGGGGGGCAAAATTTGTGTTTGGCCCTATATTTTAAGAGTTAGCACCAGCTATGTCTGGGTCATTGGTAAGTATAAAAAATATATAAATTACTATAAATTTTTTAACTTTTGGCTTCTTTAGTTCCTCTTCTGTTCAAAACTAGAATTTTATACACAGATTCCTTACAATCTGTTGAGTGTGATTTTGTCTGGGAGTCAAAGGTCAAGGTCACTATTACTATTAATATAATTTCTGTGCAGTAATTTTAGTTTCCTTTTGTATACAACACTCTTATGTCATCTGCAGATTGTCTATAAGGTGTTGGTGATTGTGATTGGGTTTGGGATCAATAGGTCAGAGGTCGAGGTTACTATTACGATAAATATAATTTTCATTCCCATGTGTTAACTTCAGTTTCCCTTGCATACAAAGCTATAGCTTCTATACAGAATGCCTATAAAGTGTCAACAGTTGGGATTGTGTCTGGGGTCAGTAGGTTGAAAGTCAAAGTCATGGTTACTATAAACAGAATTTCAGTTTCTGTGCAATAACTTTAGTTCCCTTTTGCACACAGACATCACACACAGATCACTATAAGGTGTTGATTGGGATGGTTTTTGATTCAATAGGTCAGTGGTAAAGGTCTTGAACAAATTATTCTTATACATATAATTTGAGAGGTCTATGTTTTCTAGTGGTAATCCACTCTCTGCATGGTCTGATGAATGAAAAGTGGGATCTGATTTTTGTATGGCCCATTGCTTTAGTAGTTATGCTACAGAAAAATGTTTCATTTTCAGACACTTGAAATCTTTTTGATTTTATCAACCCTTTACCAAACACAACTAGGAGACGACACTTGCCAAAAAAAGTCTTGAATAATTAAAAAATTTAAAATTTTGCCTCAAAAAAAAGTTTATGGCCTCCTTGTAGAATCAGGGTTGGCATGATCATTCCAAAGATGGGTCATAAGGTGTGTTTAAATAGGTAAAGGGTTAATTGAAAGATAATTGATTAGGCCCCACAAAGTAGATCTTCTGTTTCTCAGGCCATTTTTTGTAAAATTGCGTGTGTTTGTGTGGGCGAGACGTTTTTTATTTTATTTTTTATTTTTGTAATAATTTTCTTGCCATCACAAGTTCATGTTCTTGGTTTGTTTTGTGTTTTAGGCCTCATAATCTACAGAATAGCATGGGTGGTGGTGTATTTCATCCCTTGAGTGCAAAAAGGCTTTGCAATGCTAAAGCATTGCAGAGCCTTGTTGCACTCAAGGGACAACTTTTTATCAATTTTATTAACTTGGGTAAAATATCAGCCAAACCTATTTAATTTATATTTTGTTATGTTTGCATTGGTTATAAAAAGAGAGTATGCGGCAGCCAAAGGACCGTGTGGAAGGGCCTGAGAAACAAATTTTTAGCTTTTTTAGGGCTTATTCTTTTTGATTTCCTATCAAATTAATTGGGTTTTTTTAAGCAGCATTCATTTAAAAATTTGTTTTCAGATGTGGAAAGTAACAAAAGCTTTCAAGATGAAGCTAGTATGGAAAGGAATCAAACCAACTATAAAGGTAAGCCATGTTTTAACTCTTTACCTGACAGATCAATCAAATAGCTATAAAAATAATCATTTTGGTGTCGCCTCCCCACGAAGTGGGGAGCGACATATAGGGATTACTTTTGTCGTCTTGTGTCGTCCGCGTCACACTTTCTCTTATCCGCCACTCCTCTTTAACCTATGAATGGATTTTGATGAAACTTTCAGTGATTCTTTATCACATAATGGCATTGTGCACCTCCTATTTTATTTTTTGATCCGCTGTACTTTTTCCAGAGTTATGCCCCTTTTCCACTTAGAATTCTGTCTGAAATATTAAAATATAGTGCAGGCGACACACGTCTTCCATGGAAGACTCACATCTAAGTTCATGTTTTTGTTTTTTATCATCGGATGAAGGCATGTGTATCATTGACATTTAGTATGCCATAGCACATTCATACTTTTGTTTCCAAAACATACCTGATGAGCTCTTAAGAGAATGAGCTTATCCAGCACATTTCAAAGAGGGTCATAAGGTATATTTTTGTAAACACAAATTGAAACATTCAGTGTTTGACAAATCAATTCGTTACTATACATAAAGCTTGGCATTTGAAGTTTGTTTTGTCAAAAATAGCTCAAAAGGCTGAGTAGGCTTACGGTGTTAATAACCTTTTCAGTGAAAAATAGGAAGTATTGGATTATCCTATTGACTAGAGTTTGTTAATTCTCTGTTTTCTGATGAAAAACCGCATATGTTTATACTATAAACCAATCGCCCAGACTAGCTGGTGCAATCTCAAAGTTATCAACGGCCAAACACAAATTTTGAACCCCCCAAACCCCAAAATTTGCTTGCAAAACCGAAAATTAAAAGTCCTATCTGGTCCTCCATACTTTTACTCTCCGCACATGCACAGCCACCAGGAAGTGACCGGAATTGGCGCAAACATCATTTTTTGTTTGGCCGTAAAGTCAGCAACAATGAACTGACATCTGTGCTTTAAAATCGCCTTTTTTGAGGATGCCAAACACAAATCAATGCAAGAATTGGTGGATCCAAGGCTGTTATTGGATGATGGAAGTGTTCAACGGTGGTTTTAGATGTTCAGGGCTGTAACTTGATAATAATTATAACATTATTTCATGTTTCCCAATTTCGGGACATACACCTGACCTCATCATTTTTCATAATGATTATTCCACTGTTTGTTATGTATTCCTTCCCTATCCTTCCATGAACCCTTCCTTTTAAACTCTTAAGCTTTTTTGGCTATTTTTTATTGAAATTTTTTTATTAAATTTCTTGGGAGTTTAACATGTATTACAGAATATTTATTCTTTTTTCCCCATGGTTACGTCCTCACCCTGGACTCGCTAGGTCAAATGTCAAAGGCACAGTGACCTTCAACATAATAAATCGTAAACAATTGGTTTCCGGATGATAACTTGATAATGGTTCCACCCACGTTCATGAAACTTCATTGGTAGTTAGCATTGGTGCAAGAAAGAGCCCTATTTATTTTGGAATCACTAGGTCAAGGTCACAGTGACCCTTCACATAGTAAATTGTAAACAACTGGTTTCCGGATGATAAGTTGATAATGATTAAACCCACTTTTGTGCTGTCACAACTCGACATTGGATCCGTGATCCTATCAGCATTTTTTCTTCATATGAAGATCTAGCTTTGCATCTGGTAGTATTTAAATTGTTTTCTGACTTTGGGCCTTTTTGTGTGCCTGATGTCTTGTTTCCGTTTTTTTCATTGAAGTTGTTTACATTGACAATGTCCTCATCAGACCTGTTAACTCTCCCGGTTTCACCGTGAGTCTCCCGGTTTGAGGCACCAATTTCACACATCCAATTTCCTCCCGATTTGACAGTTTCCAAAATAGTTGTCCTGAAATCCATCACATTTTTTTTCAAATGCATTGTATGCCAAATATATTCTCATACTGTTGCAGTTACGTGAAATAAAATTATATCAACTCAACATATAAATTAAATAAAAACATAATCTCTCAAGTATAATTAACTTCAGCTGACCTTTTATATTTACTATTGTTATGGTTCATACCAAATTGATCCATTTTGCGTACAAAAAATATAATTGAAAGTTTGTTGAAAACTGAAAAAAAATCTGTTGTGAGATATCACAAGAATTAAGTTACCTCCCCTTACTTATATACAAACAGATTCAGACCAATCATGTCCAGCAGAGTATTTTGTCTTCATTTTGAACCAACAGGATTATTTTGTTTGTTTTTTTTTTCACAATGGGAGTTATGAATACTGAGGGCACCTTCTCTAACGTGAGTAATACAAAACACAGTTCAAATATTTTTTTAATAAAAAACGAAAATTAAATTACCACAATCACACACAACTTCATTGTACCGGCAACAACAGGTGTTTGTTTTTAAACAAAACAATATGTATTGTTAGCATTGAGTAATTTTTATTGTTCAATAAAACCTGTCAAAAGATAATAAGAATGAATATTTTCTCATTAAAAATGTCCAGATTGAACAAAGAATTTACATGAATAAATGGCATGAATGAAGAAGGAATGCTTGTGTTGGTTCTTGAACGTTTTGGGCCTGGGATGTTTCGGCCCAAGATGTTTCAGCCTCCATGTATTGAAGCACCGGGATGGGCTTGCATGAGCAAGGAAAAATGGCCTGACTGAAGGTGGGGGGGGGGGGGGGGGGGGGTGGGGGTGGGTGGGATAGTTTGGTACAGGCAAAAGCTAGATAGGCATCCACTCACATTTGTGTGTGTGTCGGGGGGGGGGGGGGGGCTTGGACCAGTGGGGAGGGGGGGGGGGGGCTTGGACCAGTGATATCCATATTTGTATGCTTTTGCTGACAAATACCATTAAAAGTGTTAAAATAAATTATTAAAATGAAATATATAATGCATTTGGGTTGGGGGGGGTGCCTGGGTGGGACTGTGGGAGGCAAACAAGGAAAATATTGATGTATTGGCCGTGTGCAAAAGTCTCACTGACAAGCATCCATATCTCACTGAGAGCTCATCAAAATCTCACTGACAGTCACCTTCAGAGGTTAACAGGTCTGGTCCTCATATGTAGGTAGTATTTTATATTCTATTACTGTAGAATAACTGTAGGATACATGGATTATTATTCTGGTAGTGTATCTCAATAAATTTGGATTTTGTCCACACTTAGGTTCTAAAAAATTTCCAAAAAATATTTTGAATTTAATTTTGATGGCTATTATTCATGTATCTTAATTATATATTTTGTTGTGGAGTTAGGAGGACTGATTTTGACTTTAGTCTATGCACTCCTGCGGACTCTTGTCATTCTTGTGTTCACTGGGATGGCTAATGTTGGAGACGGATGTCGCGGTACATTGTTGGCGGTGAGGTTCGGAGGCCAGGCCTCTCACTGTGTTATAATTCATTTTTTCAGTTTCTATATCAGAGGAACATGAACATGGTGATGATATTCTGCCACCCTTCCAAGAGTGCTACCGTTGTCGCGCTCCGTTGAGCATATAGAGCTAGCTGCAATGCTGATGATCGCTAGGGAGAGTTAGGCTCTTTTGTTAAGGGTTTTAATCTCTTGCAAGCAGCTAGCTCAACCGGTGAAGCGGTTACTCCATCCGTGGGAGCCATGACACCGGGTAAGTCTGTTGCATTCGAAGGAAGTGTAGATGTGGGTAGAGCGAGCACTTAAATATAAATAAGCTCACCCAGCAATGATGGAAGTAGGAAGGAAATAGGGAGGAAGTCAGCAAGTTTCTTGTACTCGACGAGGTCTAATAGACTGCGAGCGGGAGAGGCCCCTTTCTACCCTAACAACATTTGGGGCCAAATGTTGTTATGAGAAACTTGCACAAGCCGGGGCATATGATGTCCGCCCAATGCTCCGGACGCTCTGTCTAGTCTGCAGCTGGGGTCGGCTCCAGTCACAGCTTCCTCTGCTACGTTTCACAAGCCGAAATGAAGTTTTCTCATTGGAAACTTGCATGAGACGGAGCATATGTCCACCCACCGCTCAGGATGCTCTGTCTAGTCTGCAGCCAGGGGTCAGCTTAAGTCACGGCTTCCTCCGCTACGTTATTAAAGCACACACGACCGCAGGCTAGCTACCCGACTTAAGATGACCAGTCAGCTGCGTAAAGATGGAGCCTTTCTTTGCCCTTGAAGACGGACCATCCGATAGCTACTGATCAGAGGCATCAATCAATGGGACGCTTGGAGAAGAGATCTATTTCCGGATCTTCATCCCAAGAACAGCAAGTGGTGGGAAAAACAGAAGACCGCTGCTCCTCAAGCCTCGGGAATGGATTTGCTGTCGCAGTTGTGCAGCTATTAGCAGCATCCCAGCTAATGCAAAAGTAGCCTCCCGCAGACTCCAGTGTGAGCTGTCGGACGGTGCTGGGTTTGGTCCGGTGAATTGTACATGTAGTAGAAGCCTAAAGTTTCTCTATGGGATGCTTGGCTAGATCTGGGGTCAGATCACCGAATGGAGAACCCTCTCCATCCCGTCGGGGCCAACTGTGTCCATTGTGAGAAACCTTATTGAGTCGGAACATGCATCGGAACATTCCTTCCACACTGCAGGCGGCAGTTATGGCTTCTACTTACATGGATGCGCATGAAAGAGGATTAAGCCTAGAAGTTTCTAAGCAGGATACTCTACGAGATCTGGGGACAGATCGAGAGTGCAGAGCATTTTTCATCCCGTTAACAGTCGGGGATGACTGTTTTGTGTTGTAAGAAACTTCAGTGAGGAGGAGCATCCGTCCTATGTGACGAGTCGGGATGCTTCTCCCACAGTTCAGCCGGGGTCAGCTGTGGTTATGGCTTCCTCTTCTTCCACGATTATGCATGATAAGGGATAGATGTCTAAAGTTTCTAACAGAACGCTTGGCGAGGTCTGGAGCAGACTGCGAGCTGGAGAACCTTCTCCTTTCCATCAGCAGTCGGTGTCAACTGTTTTTGGTGCGAGAAACGTTAGTGAGTTGGGACGTCCGTTCATGCTTTCGGTTCGGGACACTTCTTCAACACTGCAGCTGGATTTGGTGGCAGCTATGGCATCTTCCCTTGCTTCATTAATGAAGCACATTGACCACAGACTAGATATCTGACTTCGCAAGTTCGGGTTGATAGCTAGTCATTTGAGACTAGTTCTACCGTTTAACAGACTCTGATGGTGAGCTGTCAGTCAGTGCTGCATTGGTCCAGTCATCCATTTAGTCAGATGGAGTTGACCATATTTGCGGATAGAACATTTGGATGGTGAGAGGGATACGGAGTGTGAGTCTCCATCTCTCACAGAAGGGCACTTTAAGACTATGAAAAGTCTTAAGCTCTTAAGAATATTGTTCCATCTGAATAAGTCTGCGTTTAGATGAGCAGGTCGGGTATGAAAATATGTCCCTACCTGCATCAATTAATATATGTTCGGAAATAATGGGCTGTGCTATTTCATTGAAAAGAGCTAATCTGGGCACAATGCCCTAAGCAGATCACCTTACCAGAACTATGGCACAATGTCTCAATGGAAAGAAATATGAGGATGTGGTTCCTCGCTAGAGTTCTTTCCAGGGCAGTCATGTATGCCACGGACAACTCCGCACGGACAGTGAATTTGGAGTTGGTAAGACATGATGCTGCCCTTGCGTTGTCATCACTTATAGATGACAAGGTGAAAAGCTCTCTCTGAGTCACTCCGGTTAGTGGAAATATACTATTTGACGACAATATTGCATTGATACATGTGCAGGCTGCAAGAAGCTTCAGTGCTCTGCTATTGAAGTTGCTGTCTCATCAACACACTTCAGCAGACCAGGGTAAGCGAGGCTGTTCTGCTTCTAAGAAAACATCATGAGAATGTCTTCCGAGGGTTCAATAACCCTCTTATATTTTCTCTGGATTATAGTGACTCGGGAAAGGGGTATAGGTCTGATCTAGGCTATGGATCAGACACCCTAGGCAGAGATTAACGGAAGGTTATCATCTTCTCAAGAAACTGGGCGTAAATCACGGATGTTCCTTTCAAAGAGAGTCCCTTCTAGTGGAGGTAAAGGCTCTCTTATTGAAGGGAACAGTTGAGGTCGACGAGACAAGCTTCTTCGCGAGGAGGACGCAGTTCCTCCTCCCGTAGGCATCGTAAGTTGTACATGTGATGGACATGACCTCTATTGTTTGCCAGTTTATGGAGTATCAACTTCAAGAGAAACGGCATTAATCACGGAAGTTCCTTTCAAAGAGAGTCACTCCTACTGGAGGTAAAGGCTCTCTTATTGAAGGGATCAATCGAGGTCGTCGAGAATAGATTTCGGTTGCTTGCCACTTGGCTATAGGTTACAACCTTGAAAAAGTGAATAAATTGCGGAAGATTAGTGGATGAGAATGTAGTCTCGGCAGGCCTGCGGCTATCAGCCCGAGCAAGCTCCACTTACAAGAATACTTGTTAGACAAATCTTCCAAAAGAGGCTTCCTTCTGGAGGTATAAGCTTTCCTATTTAAGAAAAGCATTAGACGTCGAAATTATTCTCCAGTTTTTTATTATCACCTGTTTCTCGTCCTGAATCCGGATGGATAGTGCATAGATAGGCTGACATATGTCTTGGCATCATGACAATTATGTCATTGTGGACACCATAGTAGCCTTCTGTTAGGTTACAGCGGTCTCTTTGGTTAGGCTCTGTCCGCTGTCTTTGGGATTACAACCAAAAAACATATTGTGCTTTTCGTTTTTTTTTTCCTAGGTGTCATAGACTTGGTCTTATTGTTACACCATAGTAGCCTAGCTAAAATCTTGAGTGAGGTTTTTTCAGTATTATGCAGTGGCATAACTGAATCTTCTTGGGACTGTAGTCTCTTTGGGAATTCAGGGCTGTTTATATAGCGGCTTTTCATTCCCTACCTTGTTTGACGGTAACTGTAAGTCTCCATGAAGTGAGCCTTCAGGGTCGCAACTTACACCGATTTATCTGTCTTCATGTAGATGAAGACTTATAAGCTATGGCTAGCATTGTAAGTCTCCCTAGTGAGCTTCTCAGTTATCAGCTTTTAATGGTTTTCACGTACAGGAAGACCTTTAGCTGCTTCATCTAGGCTGAGTTAGTTCTATCAGACATGATACCATTTGTTAGAGGAGGTTATTCTCTTCAAACCAGTATGGTTTGGTGTGAGTTATTATGTAATATGGTGTATTTGTTCATCATGTCCTTCTCCGCCCTTAGTGGCTTTATGGAGTCGGTCAGACGTGAGGGAGCCTTGCGGTTCCTATACTATTTGATGACTAACACAAGAACGATTCAAGTAATGCGGGTGAGGAGGGTTCGATATGATTTTGGTGTAGTTTTCTTCCCGCAAGACTCATATGCATTTAAGTATATACATGCATTTCATGACTTCTCAATTGGCAGCTGGGTTGTGTTCTATGGCGACCTCATGGGCACATCCACTTTTTAGTTGGTTGGTTTCCTGTGGTTGTTCATCTAATGTATATGTCATATACGAGCGTATGATTCACCATTAATAAATTGCTAGCTTTTGGGTACCTGTGAGGCTATCTAGTCAGTTAACTGGTATTCAGATGATTACATGCGGGATTTCAATGCTCACGCGCATAATAAATGCATTATTAGGCAGACGCATTTTTGTATGTTATGGACCTTAGAAACAATGAATTATTTCAGGGACGGTCCGTGACAAGTCTGTTAATCATAGCTTGTTCCATTTCTAGATCCAGGTTTCTATTAATTTCGGTACCCAATCGAATACAACTTGTCTTTACACTCTTGTATTTTCGCACATTTCTAGGAACATAGATATCGGATAGAACACGTCTGGGAGTGTTATTTATGGAATTTATTGTACACCTGAATGGGGTCGCCTGTGGGTTACCTCGGAAGTGTGTTTACTCTCCAGAGATCGTCCATTGTGATTTTATTGGACATGTGTATGTTATATATTATATCACTGGTTTTCTATCTATGAATGCCGACTCCGGTATATGTTACAAGCGAATGTTCGACCAATATTTATATTGTTATTTGGTACCGCTTTTACTGATTTCAGAGCGCTCCCCTCTTTCTTTTTGAAGAGAGATTTTTTACCTCTCCTCTGACTTGATAAGTGTGTAACTATGAGTGAAACTGTTTTGTCTGTAGATTATATCCTGGATACAGCTTGTGTTTTATTGTATATGGCGTATGTTTGTGGGGGATTTCCTCTCATTGTCATATACACCATCCTAATTTTTGGGACTTTGTCCGGACTAGCCTTAAAATTGGGAACTCGTTACATCCAGTTAGCATAGTCTCCATGCTAAGAATATGAAATTACTTCAATTTGGCTCCTTATTTATGATATGTCTTCTATATTACCGTACAGAGAGACATACATGTAATTCCTTTTAAATTTAATTTCCTTTCACCTTGGATTATAGGCTTGGAACTATGTTGGTCTTCTAATTCTGAAGTCCAAGACCCTCCACCTTTTTACAATTCAGCTAGTCTAGGCCATTGGTTTATAGTATAAAATATTATAAATTTAAAGTAATTTATATATTTTTTATTCTTACCAATGGCTCAGACGAGTATGGCCACTTCCATGAGTGGGCACTCATACCTCCCCGCTGAGTTATTATGTAGTACTCTTTTCTACAAAGAATAATGTTGGTGCCAATTCCGGTAACTTCCTGACGGCTGCCCATGCGCGGAGAGTAAAAGTATGGAGGACCAGATAGGACTTTTAATTTTCAGTTTTGCAAGCAAATTTGGGGGATTGGGGGTTCAAAATTTGTGTTTGGCCCTTGATAACTTTGAGTTTGCACCAGCTAGTCTGGGCCATTGGTAAGTATAAAAAAGATACAAATTACTTTAAATTTATAATGTTTAATCTATTACATCTTGTCACCTAATATAATGGATTTAATGCCTATTTTGGGACTGAGGTGGCATATGGTTGCAACATTGGACTTCAGATCAAAAGGTTGTATTTTTTATTCAGTTAACAGGGATTTGCTCAAAACTTTTCTGTTTGCAACTCAGAGATCATATTTTTATTGAATGGTTTGTTGTTTGCAATTATATGCAATTAACAGGGATTACCACTAACACAACAAGAAATTTTCAAAAACACGACAAGAATATACTTGAAAAAAATATCTTGAATAACTGAAAATTTTCGTATATAGTTAACGGATTTCAGTTCTTTTTGGTAAATGTCTCTACAGCAATAAAGCCTTCCTCAACTTCGATATCTCTTGAAAAGTATGAGAGTTATTGCCCTTTGTCATAAAAATATTCTGTAAATCTTGTTTATGGCATAACTTGAACAATAGTTAACAGTTTTCAATTCTTTTTTTTGGTATATGTCTCCATAACAACAATGTTTACGTCAAATTCGATGACCAGCGATATCCAATGAAAATTATGGGAGTTATTATGTCTCTCCTTCACCGAAGGGAGACATATTGTTTTACCCTGAATTCTTCTCCTTCTCGTTGTTGTTGTTCTTCTTCTTGTTGTTCTCTTCTTCTTTCTTCTTCTTCTTCTTCTTCTTCTTCTTCTTCTTCTTCTTCTCATACAACTGTGTTTGGTCCAGAACTTTTTTATCTTTTGACCTAGGCTTATGAGATATAGCTTGTGGGTGTATCACCATGAGACGATGTGTTGCATACCTTCATGACCCACATATGACCTTGACCTTTGACCTCAAGGTCAAATTACTGGTGTTTTGGCAAGTAAGCTTGTCCGGGCCAGAACTTATTTACCTTTTCACCTTGGCTTATGATATTTGGCATGTGGGTGAATCACCATGAGATGATGTACTATCATGACCCACATATGACATTGACCTTTGACCTCAAAGTCAAATTACTGATTTTTTGGCAAATAAGCTTGTCCAGGCAAGAACTTTTTCACCTTTTCACCTTGGCTTATGATATTTGGCATGTGGGTGTATCACCATGATACGATGTGTCGCAGACTATCATGACCCACATATGACCTTGACCTTTGACCTCAAGGTCAAATTATTGATTTTTTTAATCTTCTGACCTCGGCTTATGATATTTGGCATGTGGGTGTATCACCATGAGACGATGTACCATCATGACCCACATATGACATTGACCTTTGACCTGGCCATCTTGAATTTGGTTTCTGTCTAATAACTTACGAATGCTGATTCAAATCAATTTTATTTTTTTGTGATGCCTTTTTGGTGTCTAGAGGAAGCTTCCTTTTGTTGGTTTTAGTTATGCCCCCGAGAGACTTACCTACCCTTTTATGACACCGCTCGTGGGCATATGCCACACTTCACATTGCTCTTGTTTAATTATGTCTTCCCTTCACCAAAGAGAGACATTGTTTTACCCTGAATTCTTCTCCTTCTTGTTGTTCTTGTGGTTCTTCTTCTCATACAACCGTGTCCAGGTCAGAAATTTTTTATCTTTTGACCTATGCTTATGATATATAGCATGTGGGTGAGACAATGTGTTGCGTACCATCATGACCCACATATGACCTTGACCTTTGTCCTCCAGGTCCAATTACTGATTTTTTGGCAATTGAGCTTGTCCGGGCAAGAACTTTTTACCTTTTCACCTTGGGTTATGATATTAGGCATGTGGGTGTATCACCATAAGAGAATGTGTAGCATACTATCACGGCCCCCACATATGACCTTGACCTTTGACCTCAAGGTCAATTACTGATTTTTATACCCCCGCTTCGAAGAAGTGGGGGCTATATAGGAATCGCCCTGTACGTCCGTCCGTCCGTCCGTCCGTACGTCCGTCCGTACGTCTTTCCGGACATGAAATTCTTGTGTGCGCAACTCCTCCTACATTTATGAATCAATTTGGACAAAACTTTTCAGACATCATCACTACTAAGTGAACATGCGCATATTCCAAGATTTTTGATCTGCGACAATTTTAACCAGGTTTTCTCCCTTTGACTTAGATTTATTGTGTCTTTCCATCCGAACAAATTCTTGTGTGCGCAACTCCTCCTACATTAATGAACTGATTTTGATGAAACCTTTCAAACATCATCTCTACTAAGTGAACATGTGCATATTCCAAACTTTTTAATCTGCGACAATTTTAACCAGGTTATCTCTCTTGAACTTTGATTTAATATGGGTTTCTACATGAAATTCTTGTGTGCGCAACTCCTCCTACATTTATCAATCAATTTGGACAAAACTTTTCAGACATCATCACTACTAATTGAACATGCGCATATTCCAAGATTTTTGATCTGTGACAATTTTAACCAGGTTATCTCCCTTTGACTTAGATTTATTATGTTTTTCCGTTCGAACAAATTCTTGTGTGCGCAACTCCTCCTACATTAATGAACCGATTTTGATGAAACCTTTCAAACATCATCTCTACTAAGTGAACATGTGCATATTCCAAACTTTTTGATCTGCGACAATTTTAACCAGGTTATCTCTCTTGAACTTTGATTTAATATGGGTTTCGGCATGAAATTCTTGTGTGCACAACTCCTCCTACATTTATCAATCAATTTGGACGAAAGTTTACAGACATCATCACTACTAAGTGAACATGCGCATATTCCAAAATTTTTGAGCTGTGGCAATTTTAACTAGGTTATCTCCCTTTAACTTCGATTTATTATGGGTTTCTACATGAAATTCTTGTGCGTGCAACTCCTCCTACATTTATCAATCAATTTGGACAAAACTTTTCAGACATCATCACTACTAAGTGAACATGCGCATATTCCAAGATTTTTGATCTGCGACAATTTTAACCAGGTTTTCTCCCTTTGACTTAGATTTATTGTGTCTTTCCATCCGAACAAATTCTTGTGTGCACAACTCCTCCTACATTAATGAACCGATTTTGATGAAACCTTTCAAACATCATCTCTACTAAGTGAACATGTGTATATTCCAAACTTTTTAATCTGCGACAATTTTAACCAGGTTATCTCTCTTGAACTTTGATTTAATATGGGTTTCTACATGAAATTCTTGTGTGCGCAACTCCTCCTACATTTATCAATCAATTTGGACAAAACTTTTCAGACATCATCACTACTAATTGAACATGCGCATATTCCAAGATTTTTGATCTGTGACAATTTTAACCAGGTTATCTCCCTTTGACTTAGATTTATTATGTTTTTCCGTTCAAACAAATTCTTGTGTGCGCAACTCCTCCTACATTAATGAACCGATTTTGATGAACCCTTTCAAACATCATCTCTACTAAGTGAACATGTGCATATTCCAAACTTTTTGATCTGCGACAATTTTAACCAGGTTATCTCTCTTGAACTTTGATTTAATATGGGTTTCTGCATGAAATTCTTGTGTGCGCAACTCCTCCTACATTTATCAATCAATTTGGACGAAAGTTTACAGACATCATCACTACTAAGTGAACATGCGCATATTCCAAAATTTTTGAGCTGTGGCAATTTTAACTAGGTTATCTCCCTTTAACTTAGATTTATTATGGGTTTCTACATGAAATTCTTGTGCGTGCAACTCCTCCTACATTTATCCATCAATTTGGACAAAACTTTTCAGACATCATCACTACTAAGTGAACATGCGCATATTCCAAGATTTTTGATCTGCGACAATTTTAACCAGGTTATTTCCCTTTGACTTAGATTTATTATGTATTTCCGTTCGAACAAATTCTTGTGTGCGCAACTCCTCCTACATTAATGAACCGATTTTGATGAAACCTTTCAAACATCATCTCTACTAAGTGAACATGTGCATATTCCAAACTTTTTGATCTGCGACAATTTTAACCAGGTTATCTCTCTTGAACTTTGATTTAATATGGGTTTCTGCATGAAATTCTTGTGTGCGCAACTCCTCCTACATTTATCAATCAATTTGGACAAAAGTTTACAGACATCATCACTACTAAGTAAACATGCGCATATTCCAAAATTTTTGAGCTGTGGCAATTTTAACTAGGTTATCTCCCTTTAACCTAGATTTATTATGGGTTTCTACATGAAATTCTTGTGCGTGCAACTCCTCCTACATTTATCAATCAATTTTGACGAAACTTTTCAAATATTATCACAACTAAGTGAACATACGCATATTCCCAAATTTTTGATCTGCGACAATTTTAACCAGGTTATCTCCCTTTAACTTGGATTTATTATGGGTTTTCAAATGGGATTCTTGTGTGTGCAACTCCTCCTACATTAATGAACCGATTTTGCATACATGTTGCACATTGTAAATGTGTTTTTCCAAATGTAAACCATATATGTGTGGGCTCTTTAAGTATTCAGTGTTGTTCTGTGGAAGGCCACATGCAAATACAAATTTCAACAACAAAAAATGATCTTTATGTATACATTTCCTTATGGCCTTCGCCTACTTGATCAGAAGTGCATTCCTCTAAAAACCCAAAGCGGGGGTATTAATCACCTTCAGTGATAGTTCTAGTTTGGCAAGTAAGCATGTCTGGGCCAGAACTTTTTTACCTTTTCACCTCAGTTTATGATGTTAGACATGTGGGTGTATCACCATGAGACGATGTGTCATGTACCATCATGTTCCACATATGACCTCGACCTTTGACCTCAAGCTCACATTATTGAATTTTGTTTTAATCTTTTGACCTAGGCATGTGATTTTTGGCATGTGAGTGTATCACCAAATGACGATGTGCCATGTACAATCATGACCTACCTTGACCTTTGACCTCAAGGTCAAATTATTGATTTTTTTATGTTTTCACGTAGGCTTATGATATTTGGCATGTGGGTGTATCAACATTAGACAACATTAGACAACATTGTATCATGTACTGTTGTGATGACAGATGACCTTGATCTTTGACATCAAGGTCAAATTATTGAATTGTTCAGCTAGGTTTATGATATTTGGCATATGGATGCAACAGCCAGGCTGATGTGTCACATTCTATCTTGAACTTCCATGATCTTGACATTTGACCTTTAATTTGATCTTTGTTAGTCGTAAGTTGGAAGCATGGAACTAATCGAAGTGTAGACATGTGTTTTAGTTCACTAAAACAGTTCCCTCTAGTTGCCCTTTGTTTAATAAAAAATATCGTGCAATGCTTGTTTATGGTATAACTTGAACAATAGTTAACAAATTTCAATTCTTTTTGATAAATGTCTCTATAGCAACAATGTCTTCATCAGGTTCTATGACCAGCAATATCCGATGAAAATTATTGGAGTTATTGCCCTTTGTTTAACAAAAAATATAGTGTAATGCTTGTTTATGGCATAACTTTAGCAATAAAAACTGGCTTTCATTTCTTTTTGGTATACGTCTCTATAGCAACAATGTCTACATCAAGTTCAATGACCAGGAATATTTGATGAAAATTATGAGAGTTATTGCCCTTTGTTAATAAATATCATGTAATGCTTGTTTATGGAATAACTTAAACATTAGTAACCGAATATCAGTTTTTTTTGTTTGGTATATAACTCTTTGGGAACAATGTCTACCTCAAGTGCAATGACTACCATTATCCAATGAAAATTGTCACAAGTTATTGCCCTGCCCCCACCCCCCCCCCCCCCCCACCCCCTGCTCCAAAATGTATTTTGAAGGATTTAGAGTGACTACATGTGGAGAAAAAGAAATTGACTCCTATAACCCCCCACCCCTGTGTCAATTAGGATTTTTTTTTTTGGCTCAAAAATGCATTAAATGCATTTTGAAGAATTTAGAGTGATTACATGCAGAAAAAAAAATGACTTTGGCCAAATTTAGAGTGATTTTATATGGTGAAAAAACCCATCTATGCTCCTCCTCCCCAATTGGGGGTGCAGACGGATTAGCAGAGCTTGGCGATGCAGGCCCCTTGTTTTTGTGAAGAATGACAGCTGGATAATCCCATTGCTTTATTTTAGGGGTTAAATGGCTTGCAGTCCACATGGACTCATTGTAATAATGCAGTGATACAGCTCCATAGGGCTGTAATATTATAAATTCACTCGTTTTCCCACAAATATATTATAGATTTCTTTATTTGTAATGAATCGATAGTATTGAATAATACCATTCAGGACTTGAGGTTGAAACAGTTATTGCTAAGATATATAATGAACATACAAGTAGATAATTTAGCAAAGAAAAACACAATTGCACTTTTCTGTAGGAATCCTGGAAGTGAAGCAATGCTTATTTACTGTGGTAGAAACATCCTGCTGTACTAGTGTAATAGGACCCAGAAACCATTTCCCAGGATGTGAGTCCTCTAAGTGGGCAACATAATATGAAAAGAAATGCTAAAAATATACATTCCATGCATGCACTCAATTCAGCTGACAGTACTATCAAGATGTAGATTGCAAAATTTCTTATTCTGTTAACATGGTTTCACTCAAAAACCTTTATCCAGTTAATGGAGCAAATATGTACAGCAAGTATGATCAAGTATGTTTGTGTTTGAAAGTAATATGCATTTAACACTGTTAATTCATTTGCCAATATCCAATTAAGTGAAACTCAATGTATCATATGTTTGTCATTGTTCTAATGTTATTTTCATGCATATAATATTTTCTGGTAACATGCATTATTTTCAGTGGGGTGAATCAACAGCAAAAGAAAAAGAAACAGCTGAGTTTGATTCACAGGTATGTAGTATTATCCAGAAGATAATTGTATTTATTTTCAAATGCAGAACACCATCATGAATGTATTACAAAATATTAAATTTATACGTTCTTCCCAGGCCAAAGAAACCTTCTATGCTCTTTTCCCTTTGATGAGAGATTACCCTAATCCATCCAGCCCTATGGATAAGATCACCTAAATTGTCACCTCAGATGTTCATGGAAAGTAATTTTGGAAAGTATCTGTTATTTCCTTACAAATTTATCTTACAACAAGAATGTATTTCCCCAATACAAATTTATCTTAACAACAACAAGAATGTATTTCCCCTAATACAAGTAAAAACATCCAGACAATAGCAAATCTATATTGAGGTTAGCAACCGGACATGCAATCATTTGATTCAGAAAGAAAACATTTTGTACCTGCAAAAGAAAACATTTTTGTTGGCCTCGAGTTATTACACATGTCAAAGCCATCCTTTTTGATAACAGTAATTAAATAATAAGTAAATCACTAGCTCAATGATATAGACTAGATCATTTTTTTGCCATGATAATATTTTTGTATTGTTGCGATGAGGGACTGATAATTTTATTGTATGGTAACAATTTTTATTAGGGTCCCGCCGTGAGGCAGACTCCCTATAGTGATCTCTCTGTGCATGCGTGCGTGCGTACGTGCGTGCGTGCATCTGTCCGTCCATCCATCCGTCCATCCATCCGTCTGTCCATCCGGGCTGTAATCTTTCTCTCTTAATAGATAAGGTTTTGATATTTAACATGTGGGTATATTATCTCAAGACGATGTGTTGCATACCAAGATTGCCATGCTGTGACCTTGAACTTCGACCTCAAGGTCAAATTATTCCATTTTCGGGGTTCTTTTCTGACAAGTATGTGTTCGGGCTGTAACATTTTTTCCTTAATAGATAGGGTTTTGATATTTGGTATGTGCGTAGATTATCTCAAGACAATGTATCGCGTTCCAAGGTTGCCATGCTTTGACCTTGAAGTTTGACCTCAAGGTCAAATTATTCAGATTTTTTTTTTTTTTTCTGACAAGTTCGTGTCCAGGCTGTAACTTTTTACCCTTAATAGATAGGGTTTTGATATTTGGTATGTGGATAGATTATCTCAAGGTGAAGGTGGTGTTTGGGCCTTTTTCTCCCAAACCACTGGCCGCATATTAATGAAATTTCATGTGAGTAGGGGTTATATAAGGGCATTTTGATTTTTATCCAAATTAGGTTTCAGCTCATATTGAGCAGAGGTGTGGGGAAAATATGGCCAGTTTTTTGAAAATCTTCTTCTATGAACCACCAGTAGCAGAGACTTGATATGTGGTATACAGAGTCCTTTTGAGGTTTAGAATCAAGTTTGTTCAAGAAAAGTTTGTCGGGCATTATTTGCCTTTGTTATGGTAGGGGCAAAAATTTCTATTTTCAGAACCGTGAGGTCGATTTGAACCAAATTTGATATGAGATGATAATGGGTGATAAGTAGTTGATTGATGCAAAAAAAATTTTCTCATTGCCCCGTGGGAACCTCGGGAGCTAAAAATAGGAAAAACCTTAAAACTGCCATATCTCCCAAACTACAGGGCACAGAGAATTCTTATTTTGTATAAAGCTTACTTTTATCCAGTAGAATAGAATGGATAAAAAAAATCCCTATCGGTTTGATCACAAGGTACTTTTTTCAGGACTTTGAAAAAGTGCTGAGACGGCACTTTTTAACACTGTAGGCAATGGGAAAAAAGATTAAAAAATCTTCTTCTCCAGATCCAGCAGGCAGAATCTTTTGATATTTGGTATGCAACATTGTAGGGTGGATCTGATTCAAGTTTGTTCAAATCGGTGCCGTGGGTTCATATTTGGGCTCAGTATAGGAGCCCGATTTCGAACTTAGTGCATTTCAGGCAAATTTCTTAAAAAATCTTCTTCTCCAGATCCAGCAGGCAGAATCTTTTGATATTTGGTATGCAACATTGTGGGGTGGATCTGATTCAGGTTTGTTCAAATCGGCCCCCTGGATTCATATTTGGGCTCACTATAGAAGCCTGAATTCGAACTTAGTGCATTTCAGGCAAATTTCTTCAAAAATCTTCTTCTCCAGATCCAGCAGGCAGAATCTTTTGATATTTGGTAATCAACATTGTGGGGTGGATCTGATTCAAGTTTGTTTAAATCGGCCCCCTGGATTCATATTTGAGCTCACTATAGAAGCTCGAATTCGAACTTAGTGCATTTCAGGCAAATTTCTTCAAAAATATTTTTCTCCAGATCCAGCAGGCAGAATCTTTTCATATTTGGTATGCAACATTGTGGGATGGATCTGATTCAAGTTTGTTCAAATCGGCCCCCTGGATTCATATTTGGGCTCAATATGGAAGCCCGAATTCGAATTTAGTGCATTTCAGGCAAATTTCTTAAAAAACCTTCTTCTCCAGATCCAGCAGGCAGAATCTTTTGATATTTGGTATGCAACATTGTGGGGTGGATCTGATTCAGGTTTGTTCAAATCGGCCCCCTGGATTCATATTTGGGCTCACTATAGAAGCCTGAATTCGAACTTAGTGCATTTCAGGCAAATTTCTTCAAAAATCTTCTTCTCCAGATCCAGCAGGCAGAATCTTTTGATATTTGGTAATCAACATTGTGGGGTGGATCTGATTCAAGTTTGTTTAAATCGGCCCCCTGGATTCATATTTGAGCTCACTGTAGAAGCTCGAATTCGAACTTAGTGCATTTCAGGCAAATTTCTTCAAAAATATTTTTCTCCAGATCCAGCAGGCAGAATCTTTTCATATTTGGTATGCAACATTGTGGGATGGATCTGATTCAAGTTTGTTCAAATCGGCCCCCTGGATTCATATTTGGGCTCAATATGGAAGCCCGAATTCGAATTTAGTGCATTTCAGGCAAATTTCTTAAAAAACCTTCTTCTCCAGATCCTGCAGTCAGAATCTTTTGATATTTGGTATGTAACATTGTGGGGTGGATCTGATTCAAGTTTGTTCAAATCGGCTCCCTAGATTCATATTTGGGCTCACTATAGAAGCTCGAATTCTAACTTAGTGCATTTCAGGCAAATGTCTTTGAAAATCTTCTTCTCAAGATCCAGCAAGCAGAATCTTTTGATATTGGGTATGCACCATGCTTAGGGGGGTGAGATTCAAGTTTGTTCAAGCCAAGTCCCTGGGTTCATATTTGGGCTCACTGTGGTAGCCCGAATTATAACTTAGTTCAAAATGAGGAATTTTCTTTAAAAATCTTCTTCAAATCCAGCAGTCGGAATGTTTTGATATTTGTTATGCAGCATCCTTAGGAGGGTGAGATTCAAGTTTGTTCAAGCCATGTCCCTAGGTCCATATTTGGACTCACTGTGGGAGCTTGAATTGTAACTTAGTTCAAAATGAGGAATTTTCTTTAAAAATCTTCTTCTTCAGATCCAGCAGTCAGAATGTTTTGATATTTGATGTGCAGCATCCTTAGAGGGGGTGAGATTCAAGTTTGTTAAAGCCAAGTCCCTGGTTTCATATATGGGCTCCCTGTGGGAGCCCGAATTATAACTTAGTTCAATATGAGGAATATTCTTTAAAAATCTTTTTTTTTTAGATCCACTGGTCAGAATCTTTGGATATTTGGTATAAACTTTTCTTAGGAGGAGCAGATGCAACTTGTTGAAATCAATTCTCTGGGTTGATATTTAGGCTACCATGTCAGGTGAGCGCCCTCAGGCCCCTTGGGGCCTCTTGTTTTTTTTCTGACAAGTTCTTTTTTCCCTTAATAGATAGGGTTTTGATATTTGGTATGTGGGTAGATTATCTCAAGCCGACGTGTTGCGCTCCTAGGTTGCCATGCTTTGACCTTGAAGATTGACCTCAAGGTCAAATTATTCAGAATTTGGGCTTTTTTTCTGACAAGTTCGTGTCCGGGAAGGGATTTTAATCAGATTTTACCTATTGCTTGAAATATTTTAGTATTACGGTTCACATCAGTTTATACCTAACATCAGTTAGTTGCTGCGGGGCCCGCAGAGATGGATTCCATCTCTGTGATATCTAGTTACCACCATGATGGTTTCCGAAATGCTGTATTGAAACCTGGATCTCGCCTTTGGGTCATATATCGACTCGTCCTACCTGACTCGACCTCAATACATCATCTTGCAAACCCACATGGGGTTAATAACCTGTATGTTTCTAGAAGCTTAGAAATTTACACAACACACCAGACTTGTGCTCGGGTAGGATTTTGATACAAATGAATGGAAACAAAATATAGCATACAGTTCACAGCAGCAACATCACTGTGTCTGCTTTACTTGAAGTCTATTAAAGATTTTAGCTCACCTCTGAGCCCAGGGAGGCCTTTATATCCTACTGCTGATATTTATATTATAGCCCAAGAAAAGGTGTACCTCAGTTCCAATAATGCATGGCATAGATGTGCAAGCATGTTAGCACACAACAGAAATGAAATACTACTACAAAGATTTGACGAGATACCATTGCAGGCATAGTCTTATTATTTTTCAGAAGACTTCTTCATCATTGCATGTTGCGGCACTTGTTCTGAGGCCCAAACGTTTGTCAAAATCAGAGTTAAGCCTTAACTCTTTTTATACATTTATGCTACACTTTTGCTGTCTACATCCTGTGGCTTTGCAGTTGCTTCTACACCATTATTGGCTACCTATATAGGTGGCCAACACTTCCCTTGAAACAGCTGCCATCTTACCTAGACTGTAGCTTGCAATATTTTTGTACTGTACCAATGACCCAGACTTTGCTGATGCTAACTCTTATATTCTTGGGCCATACACAAATTTTGTCCCCCCCAATCCCCCAAATTTGCATCAAAATCCAAAAATTAGATGTCCTATGTGGTCCTCCATACTTTTATCCACTGTGCATGCGCAGTGTCAAGGAAGTCCAAAATTGGAGCCAAATCCTCATTCTTTGTTTGGCCCTTCAATCAGTAACATCACACTGATATCTGTGCTCAAAATCTCAGTTTAAATGATGCCAGACACATAATCATGAGAGAAATGGTGGATCTAAGGATGAAATAAAAGGATGAGAGGAAGGAACAGTGGAAGAATGTGTTCAGGGCTGTAACTTATAATTTTTATGCAAAATTATTTCATGTTCTCTAATTTCGGGGCATGGGCCTGATATTTTCATTCTTGCTATGAAATTTCCATTGTTTGTTCAGTGTTTCCTCTCTCCCTTTTCCTTAATACCCCCCTTGCTATTCTCTCATGCTTTTGACATAATTTTTGTAATTATTTTTACTGAAATTTCTTGGGAGTTTTGGCTTGGTAACAGAATGTTTATTCTGTTTTTCCCCATGGTTACATCCTCACCCTAGGGTGGTTAGGCGTTTCAGTCATGCATCTACCATCCGATGTACTGCAGTTTCTTCTCAGGAAGCCTCTGTTTTACATCGGATAGTGTTAAAATTGGTTACTGGTTTCGGGCCATATTTTCAGTGCCTGGAGTCTTGTTTCCAGTTTTATTCACTTTTGTTTACATTGACAACGGTTACTTCAGACAGTGATTCCTTGTCATCTATTTAGTTCTGCTCATAGCCATATACATTATATTGTCCGTAAGTGTAACATTATTTTTTAGACATGTTTTAAAATTTTTGTCCACACTTAGGCTTTTTTGGGATCCATTTGGGCTCATCGTTCCCATTGGGAACTTGGGCTCAACTTAAAAAATTTTTCGAAAAATTTTTTTCTTTTCAATTATTTTTCGAAATGTTTGTAATGGATTATATTATTATCATGTATCTTGTTTTCAAGGGTTAGTGCGAGTACGATGACTGTTAAACTTTTTTTCAAAATGAAAGAAGTTTGTTCAAATTGTAATTCGAGGAAGTCTTCCTCTGATTCTCATGCTCAGTGTATTATTTATAGTCAGTGTACTCACACTAATTCTTGCTCTGTGTGTGCCAATTGGAATGACAAATGTTGGAGAGGTGTGTCACGGTATATTGTTAGTGGTGAGAGGTCCATGCCGGTCCTCTCGCCACAGGGTTACTGTAGTTTTTCAGTCTCTTTTTTCAGAGGAACAAGAACAGGGTGATGTTTCCGTAATGTCTTCACGAAGTGTGCCTCCATTGTCGCAGACAAATGAAGAGCTAGCGGCAAAAGTGCTCAATGAAATTCGGCAAATGCCTAAGAGGTCCCACGTAGGATCGACGGCATTGTCGCCCACTAGCTCGCCTGGTGAAGCAATCATTCACAAAATGGTTGTGATACCGGGTTCATCCGTTGTGGTCCAGGAAAGGAGAATGGGTGTTGCAAGCACTATAAACATGGATCGTGCACACCTGGCGGCGACGGATCCGAGGATGGAACTGAGGAAGCCAATCAGTCCGGTACCTAGCTCATCCAGGTCTGCCCGGACCGCGAGCGAGAGAGGCCCCTCTCTCTTACAACAACATCTGGGACCTTCTGGGATGTTGTTGTACGTTATGTTCGTCAGTCGGAGCATACGTCCACTCCTGGGGACACTCCGTCGTATAGACAGTCTGGTGCGACTAGTCTATTGGCTTCCTCATCCTCACGGCAGCACAAACGACCGCAACTTGGCTACGTGACTTCTGATATCCAGCCTGCTTCACCGACCAGGGATTCCACGTCGATCAGGTCACACCATCCGGTAGCCAAGGGCACGAGGCCTTACCAGTCGGAACGTTTGCATAAATAAAAGAAGTATGCAGGAATCAACGTCCCAGGAGCTCCCAGCAGCTAAATCACGTAAGACCGCGGCTCCACAGGCCTCAGTGATGGATTTGCTATCACAGATAGCTCAACTCATTGCAGCATCCCAGCAGCCATCAGAAACTTTTTCGGAACAGGAACTGTCTGAGGAAGCTGGGTCGGTTCACTCCCCTGCAGAGTCAGAAAGGGATAATCGAGAATCTCATATGGTCCACTCGGATGGTGAAAGGGAATCAGCGGAGCTGGAATTTTCCCTTTCCGAACAACATAAGGTGGCCGTAGATTTCATCCGGCAACACCTTCCAGATGTTGTTCCTCCAGACTAAAATGCTGCATTACCGGATAAGAGACTGATAGCATCACTGGACACAGACTTTTTCGGCCGGAATAGGGACACTGTCCCTGAGTTTCCGACCCAGTCAAGAAAGGTCACACGGACATTTGAACTTTTGAATGACGCTATATTCAAGCTAGCCTCTAAGACTGGCAAATCCAGTTTCTTGTCGCCTAGTGCTATACAGCTGCCTTTCATCAATACTAGAAATAGATTTGAAACGGCAGGGCGAGGCGTGCCGAGAGTTCCTCTGCATTTGGACGACCAGGCAGAAGACTTGGAGTTGTCATTGCCGGCGTCCATGTCTATTAACTCTAGTATACTGGAGACAACAGTCTCATCTAATAGAATTAATTTAGACGCATTATCTTATTCAGATCACCTTACCAGAGCATTATCAATGTGCCTCGAAGGGAAAGAATTCCAGGATGTTCAGACTTCCTCCTTAAGAGTTCTTTCGAGGGCTATAGCATTTTCTACGTATAACTCTGCCCTTTCAGTGGCAAATCTGGAGTTAGTCAGACGTGATGCTGCCCTGGCTGCATCCTCTAGAGTGGATAGTAAGGTGAAAAACTCTCTTCAGGTCGCTCCGGAGAGCTTCTCTTCGATGGAAAGCTTTCTATTATCTATGATCAGATTACTAAGAAAGCTTTGGATTCTCTGCTTTTTAAATCCGCTTCAAAAAAGTCAGACTCAGCAGAGAGGAGTAAGGCAGGCACTTTGGGGGCGAATACGTCCAAGGGAAGTTCCTATAGAGGATCTAAGAAAGCCTCTACGTCTTAATCCAGAGACCGTCAGAGTGGCGACTCAGGTAGGGGCCGTTATGCTGACCGAGATAACCGGTCAGGCGCCCCTAGGTCGACTGGACGAGGTGCGGGTCGTGGAGGACATGGTTTCTCTTCCGCAAGCCTCGCAGGGTCAGGAGGTGATGGTTTAAACCTCTATTGCGTTCCAGTCGGCGGAAGGCTGTCGAGATTCTTAACCAATTGGTTGTCAATTACGGATGACCCATGGGTGCAAGGGGTGATTTCCGAAGGTCTAAAACTGTCCTTCAAGGAAAAACCTCCGTTAACTCGAAGTCCACGTTGGACTCAGCTTCCGTCAAATGTTCAGAAGAGAGAATCGCTTCTATCAGAAGTTCAGTCTCTTCTGGACAAGAATGCTATAGAGGTCGTAGAAAACCAGGAATCTCCAGATTTCTACAGTCACCTGTTTCTGGTTCCAAAACCAGACGGCTCGTTTCGTCCAGTCATAGATCTGAGCTGGATAAACAAGCTGATCGTGGCTCCGAAATTTTATATGGAGACCATCCGATCGGTCAGAGCGTGCATTCGAGTGAATGATTATGCTGCGAGCATAGATCTCAAAGATGCATACTTTCACGTCATGGTACATCCAGTGTTCAGAAAGTATCTTCGCTTCCCTGTCCTAGGAGTCGTTTTTCAGTTCCGAGCGATATGCTTCGGTCTGAATCTAGCGCCCTGGGCATTCACTCAAATAATGAACTCGGTAATGACTCATTTCCGAGCTCATTCGTCTGTAGTAACGTCGGCCTACTTGGACGACATTCTTCAGAGGTACGGCAACGAGTTAACGCTTCAGAACGATGTTCAGAGTCTGCTTCAACTGCTCCGACGTCTCAGTTTCATAGTAAACAAAAAGAAGTCGGATCCAGTGCCGTCCAAGTCATTCACCCTCCTGGGAATGAACTTCGAGATGCACAACAATCTTGTTCGTCTGCCATTAACCAGAGCGAAATTAGTTGTTATGCTCGCTTTTGTCTTCACTCAGATGTAGTAACAGCGAGAGAATTCATTGTGCGGAGCCGCTCCGGATTTTATTCCGATAGGGCGGCTATGCACTTGTCCACTCCAGATATTTTTTACTCAGAATTGGAGTGTGAAGACTCATTCGCTTGAAACGAACATCGTCTTGTCGAATCAAGTGAAACAAGAGATTCAGACTTGGGCAGATATTCGGTGATTAACTCAAGGAGTTCCACTGCAACTGCAACTTACGATAATGATGGATGCGAGTCAAAAAGGTTGGGGCGCAACTCTGAGCCCAACAGAATCGAGGTTCCAGGGTCTTTGGGATCCGCAGTTCCTGAACAAGCACATAAACATCAAAGAGATGATGTCAATTTGGCTTGCGCTACGTCCGTGGATGAACATTCTTCAGAATTTGCATGTTCAAATTCTGTCCGACAATTCGACAGTAGTAGCATATATCTGGAACCAGGGAGGCACTCATTCCATTCCGTTGTTCAATTTAACGGAAAGGATCCTTCTGTTTGTCCTAGAGCATCAAGTTCTCCTATCGGTCCATCAAAAAACCGGGTCGTCTGAACGTTCTAGCAGACTCCCTTTCTCGGAAAGGTCACAGGTTGCCGTCAGAATGGACTCTCAACAAACGATATTCAATCAGATTTGCTACCAATGGGATCGTCCTATGATAGACTTATTTGTGACAACAATCAGTTGCAGACGTATGTGTCGCCATGCCCAGATCCTCGAGCGTTTGCAGTAAATGCCCTCTCGATCTCTTGGGACGGAATGATAGGATACGCGTATCCTCCAGCTCCGTTGATTCAGCAGATATTGCTAAAAATCAAGCAATCTCACTGCAAGATTCTGTTGGTAGCATCTCTATCACCCCAGAGACCATGGATAAATCTACTCAGGTGACTGTTGTGGGACATTCCGCGGAAGCTTCCTTTACAGGAGGACCTTCTTTCGCAGGGGAAATCGTGCACATTGCATCACAACCTGCAAGGTCTCAACCTTCATGTATTTCCATTGTGCGTTCCTTCTTGCATGGCAAGCATTTTACAGGACAAGCAGTGGACGCAATTTCTAACTGTAGGAGGACCTCCTCTTCGCTAAATTATGCTGCTAAGTGGAAGGTTTTCTATCGGTGGTGTAGTGATCATTCTATTAATATTTATGATCCCTCCATTCCAGACATTGCTAATTTTCTGGTCTACTTGTTTGACGAGATCAAACTGCAGCCAGTAACCATTAAGGGTTATAGGTCTATGTTATTGGATACCTATGCTCATCATGATAGCTTACAGATTGGATCTAATGTCTCTTTATCTAAGTTAGTGAAAAACTTTTCGATAAAAAGACCTAGAACCCTTAGGTTAATTCCTAAGTGGAATTTAGCTTGGGTTCTTCTGAAGCTAAAAGAAGCGCCATTTGATCCTCTTGATACAGTGGACTTCAAATTCTTATCTTATAAGACAGCTTTTCTCTTAGCCTTCTCTTCAGCCAGAAGAGTAAGTGAGCTTCATGCACTATCGGTTCATGATTCTCACTATCGTAGTGTTGGTAAGACTATTACTTTGACTACTAATGTTGGATTTTTGGCTAAGAATCAGGCTCCTAATAAGTATCCTGAACCAATTGTTATTAAGGCTCTTCCATCTTCAGATGGTCATAGGCCTTTGCTCTGTCCAGTTAGAGCCATGTATATTTACAAACGTAGATCTGAGTTTATCAGAAAGGGCCGTAAGCGTTTCTTTCTGTGTCTGCTGCCTAATAGAAAGGACATTACAGTCCATTCTATTGCAAGGTGGATTCAATTAACTATCCGTACTGCTTATGAAAAATTATCTTCAACTCAGCAGTCTGTGGTTAAGATTTCGGTGCATGAAGTAAGAGTGCTGTCCACATCTTGGGCTTATGCTGATAGTGTTGCTATTACCGATTTGATGAAGGCTGCCTATTGGTCTCAGCCTTCCACGTTCACAAATTTTTATCTTAGAAATATTGAATCCATTTCTGATGACGACCTGCGTTGTTTAGGTCCATTATCTGTTGCTCAGAATGTTGTCCACTAAACAGTTGCAACTATAGTTATGCAGGCTTTCTGTTCTGGTAGTGACTCTGTCCTCCTGCCCTCTTCGTTCTGGGATATTTGACCCAGAGCAAGGGGAAAGGGGGGGGGGGGGGGTGGTGTTCCCTTATATCACCTGCTTTATAGTGAAAAGCAAGGGAATACCTCCTCTGGAGTCAGTAATTCCGAGTCGGTGCCGGGATGGTTTTAAAGTGTAAAGCTAATGTCTATCTCATTTATGTAATATTTTTAAAGTGTAGCTCGGTGTGAAACATTTGTGTATGTCACGTGTCATATCAGCGCTAATATACAATCCTCTGACACTTTTAAATGAGTATAAAAAGTCTCATTCTCTGGACTATCTTTATTTATTGGCTTTCCTTTAAAAAGATTAGTATAATGGGTTATACTGGATGTTAATAGAGATCATTGATGTTATTGTGCTCAATTACGCAATGGTATTGTGTCTTTCTTTTTTGGTATAAACAAGAAAGAGACATGTAAAGCCTGTTCTCCTCTTCTCCTGGAGGGGATAATTCTGTTTACATGTAATTGAGTCTATTGGATTTTCCTTTATGTCCTAGGCCCTCCAGCCTTTTTAGTCCCCTACCGGCATCGCCGGAGGGGACTATAGGTTTGCACTCCGTCCGTCCATCCGTCAGTCTGTCCGTCTTTCTGTCTGTCCATCTGTCAGTCTGTCCGTCTGTCAGTCTGTCAGTCAAACTTTAGTTTTCTGTAGTTTTTTTGGAAACGCTTCAACGGAATGATTTCATTTTTGGTAAACTACTATAGAACGATGACTTACAGATCAAGTTTGAGTTTCATGCTGATTGCATTATTCTTGTGTGAGTTACGGCCCTTGGAAATATGGGAAAAAGCACCCAAATATCAGTTTTCCGGAGTTTTTTTGGAAACGCTTCAACGGAATGATTTCATTTTTGGTAAACTACTATAGAACGATGACTTACAGATCAAGTTTGAGTTTCATGCTGATTGCATTATTCTTGTGTGAGTTATGGCCCTTGGAAATATGGAAAAGCACCAAAATATCAGTATTTTTATACTGTACCAATGACCCAGACTTAGCTGGTGCTAACTCCAACAAAACCAGGGCCAAACACAAATTTTGCCCCCCAATCCCCAAAATTTGCATCCAAAACAAAAAGAAATCATGTCCTAAAGGACCTCCATACTACGCCTCTACTGCGCATGCGCAGTGACGCAGTCATCCCGAAATTGGCGCCAATTATCATTCTCTGTTTGGCCCTTCATCAGTCAACATCTCACTGATCTTTGTGCTTGTAAATCTCAGTTTAAAGGATGCCAGACACGTAATTTTTGGAGAAAATGTGATTCTAAGGAGGATAGAAGGAGGAGAGGAAAAAGAAGTGGCAAAAAATAATCAGGGCTGTACTTAAAATTTTTTGATGAAATTATGTTAAGTTGCCTATATTTTTATACTGTACCAATGACCCAGACTTAGCTGGTGCTAACTCGAACAAAACCAGGGCCAAACACAAATTTTGCCCCCCAATCCCCAAAATTTGCATCCAAAACAAAAAGAAATCATGTCCTAAAGGACCTCCATACTACGCCTCTACTGCGCATGCGCAGTGATGCAGTCGTCCCGAAATTGGCGCCAATTATCATTCTCTGTTTGGCCCTTCATCAGTCAACATCTCACTGATCTTTGAAATTATGTTAAGTTGCCTATTTTCGAGGCATGGGCCTCTTGTTGTCATTCTTGCTAATTGTTGCACTGCTTATTCAGTGTTTCCTCTCCTCTAGCCTTCTAAAGTCCCCCCTGGCAATTCTCCCATGCTTTTGGCATATTTTTGAGAAATTTCATTTCTAATATTTCCTGGGAGAGTTGCTTGGTTACAGAATGTTTTCTGTTATTTTCCCCATAGTTACGTTTTCACCCATGGGTGTATAACGTTTGTGTTCTGCATCTTCCATCTGATGTTCTACAGATTCTCCCCTGGGAGTCTCTGTTTTGCATCAGATAGAGTGTAATTGATGACTGATTCCGGGCCAGTTTTTTCAGTGCCTGGAGTCATGTTTTCTAGTGTGTTTACACTGTTTGTTTTCATTGGCAACAGCCTTTTTTGAGGGGGGCTGTTTGCCTTTGTGGTAGTTTATCTCATTATAAGATACATTTATATTATCCGAAAGTGTCTCATTAATTATTTTATATAAATTTAAAATTTTTGACCACACTTTGCCATCGGATCCATCGGGGCTCAACGTTACTTTTCAGCAACTTGGGCTTCTCTGAAAAAATATTTTTTCAAAATTATTTTGTTTTGCAATTGTTTTTTCATTTATTAATGGATCATGTTATTATGTATCTTTGTGTCAGGGGTTTTTGCGAGTAACTAGGACTTATTGTTGTTCTTTCACAATGAAGGGACATTGTTCAAATTGTAATAGGAAGAAATCTTCCTCTGACTTTCATGATCATTGTATTAATTGTAGTCAGTGTTCTCGCATTAATCCCTGTCCTATATGTGAACATTGGGATGAGAAACATTGGAAACGTGTGTCACGATATGTTGTTTCTGGAGAAAGAGCGATGCCGGCTCTTTCTCCACAAGGTCACTCTACTCTCTCAGTTTCTATTTCAGAGGAACCAGAACAGGGTGATGTTTCCATGTTATCTTCTTCAAGTGTGCGTCCGTCGTCACAAATGAATTCAGAGCTAGCGGCAAAAGTGCTCATGGAGATTAGACAAATGTCGTCCGCTAGCTCGCCCGGTGTAGCGTCCATTCACCGAATGGTTCGGCAGCCGGGTTCGTCCGATGCGGTCCAAGAGGAAATTTTGGGTGATGCGAGCACTATAAACATAATAGATGCACACCCAGTGACGGCGGATAGTAAGCGAGAACGGAGGAAGCCTTTTAGTCCGGTTCCTAGCTCGTCCAGGTCCAGCCGGGCCGCGAGCGAGTGAGGTCCCTCTCTCGTACAACAACATCTAGGACCAGATGTTGTGGTACAAAATGTGTCTTTAGCGGAGCATACGTCCGTCGCTCGGGACGCTCCGTTGTATAAGCAGTCCGCAGAGACTGTTAAGGCTTCCTCTTCTCGTCAGCGCACACGACCGCACCTTGGCTGCGTGACCGCCGATATTTTACCAGCTTCGCCGATGAAGGATTCTTCGGCGACCAGGTCACACCATCCGGCAGCCAGGGATTCGAGACCGATGGACTCCGGACGTTCGCATAGGAAAAGTATGCGGGAGCCATCTGATGCGGAGCTGCCCTCGGCGAAGCAGCGAAAGACTGTGCCTCCGCAGGTCTCGACGTCGGACATTCTTGTGCAGATAGCACAGCTTATCGCAGCATCCCAGCAGCCGACAGAAACGGTGTCGGATCGAGAATTATCCGACGGCGCTGGGTCGGTACGCTCCGCCGAAGCATCGGGGGCGGACGACCGGGAACATCGGGAGGTCCGACCGGATGGTGAAAGGGATACGGATGACTTGGAGCTATCCCTTTCGGAACAACATAAAGCTGCCGTGGACTTCATCCGGCACTTTCTCCCTCAAGTTGTTCCGTCGGGCCAGACTGCTGCGCTTCCGGACAAGAGAATTATAGCGTCATTGGACTCTGAATTTTTTGAGCGGTTCAGGGACATCGCTCCCGAGTTTCCGTCGCAGTCCAATAATGTTGCAAGACCATTTGAATTATTGAACGACGCTATATTTAAACTTGCTTCCAGGACGGGGAAAGCAGGTTTCTTGTCCGCTAATACTCTTAACCTGCCTTTCATTAATGCAAGGAATAAATTCGATACGGCAGGACAGGGTATACCGAGAGTTCCTCTGCGTATGGACGACGAGGCGGAAGACTTAGAGCTATCATTACCGTCGTCAGCTTCTATTCCAACCGCGGTGTTGGAAACAGCTATTGCGTCTAACAGAGCCAATTTAGATGCCTTATCTTACGCAGATCACCTTACTAAGGCGTTATCACTGCGCCTTCAAGGGGAAGAGTTTCAGGATATACAATCCTCTTTAAGACTTCTTTCAAGGGCAGTAGCTTATTCCACGTGTAACTCCGCCCTTTCAGTGGCAAATCTGGAGTTGGTTAGACGTGACGCAGCCCTAGCTACATCCACACTAGTGGATTCTAAGGTGAAGAACTCTCTTAGAGTCGCTTCGGTCTCAGGAGAACTTCTCTTTGACGGCAAGCTTTCCGCTATTTATGATAAAATTAAAAAGAAAGCTAATGATTCTCTGTTGTTCAGATCGGCTCCTAAAAAGTCGGATACAGCAGACACGAATAAGACAGGCACTTCTGGGTCTAATGCGCCCAAGAGAGGTTCCTATAGAGGTTCCGGTGCATCCTCTTGGTCTTATTCGAGAGACCGTCAGGATAGCGACTCTCGTTCGGGACGTCCTTCAGGCCGGGACAATCGGTCGGACGCCCCGAGGTCGACGAGGCGAGGTGCGGGTCGTGGAAGACGTGGTTTCTTCTACCGCAGGCCTCGCAGGTCCAGGAGGTGATGGCTTAAACCTCTATCGCGTTCCGGTTGGCGGAAGGTTGTCGAGTTTTTCACAAGAGTGGGCGTCGATTACGGACGACCCTTGGGTGAGAGGAGTGACTTCGGAAGGTCTAAAGATATCCTTCAAACGAAAGCCTCCATTAACTCGAAGTCCAAAGTGGACTCATCTTCCGTCAAATCCACAGAAAAGAGACGCTCTGTTATCAGAGGTACAGTCTCTTTTAATGAAGAACGCGGTAGAGGTCGTAGAAAACCAGGAATCTCTGGGATTCTACAGCCATCTGTTTCTGGTTCTGAAACCAGACGGCTCGTTCCGTCCAGTCATAGATTTGAGCTGGATAAACAAGCTGATCGTCGCTCCGAAGTTTTATATGGAGACGATTCGATCGGTCAGAGCGAGTATTCGGGTGAACGATTATGCAACGAGCATAGATCTCAAAGATGCGTACTTTCACGTCATGGTACATCCGACATTCCGAAAGTATCTACGCTTCGCAGTGCTAGGAGTGGTGTATCAATTCCGGGCGATGTGCTTCGGATTGAATCTAGCACCCTGGGCTTTCACTCGGGTAATGAACTCGGTAATGATCTACTTCCGAGCTCATTCGTCTGCGGTAACGTCGGCCTACCTGGACAACATTCTTCAGAGGTACGGCAACGAGTTAACGCTTCAGAACGATGTTCAGAATCTTCTTCTATTGCTCCGACGTCTCGGTTTTATAGTAAACGAGGAGAAGTCGGATCTGGTGCCGTCCAAGTCATTCACTCATCTGGGAATGAGCTTCGAGACGCACAACAATCTCGTTCGTCTGCCGTTAACCAGAGCGAAATTAGTCAGTTGTTACGCTCGCTATTGTCTGCACGCAGACAAAGTCACGGCGAGAGAATTTATGAGACTGATAGGTCTGTGCGGAGCCGCCGCGGATCTCATTCCGATGGGGCGGCTACGCACACGTCCTCTTCAAATTTTCCTGACTCAGAATTGGAGTGTGAAAATTCATTCGCTCGATGTAGACGTTCTCTTGTCAGATCAAGTGAAACAAGAGATTCAGACTTGGGCAAACATTCAGTGGTTAACTCAAGGAGTTCCGCTGCAGTTGCCGGATCCGAGTTTTACCGTTATGACGGATGCCAGTCAAACAGGTTGGGGTGCATCATTAATCCCAACGGATTCGAGATGCCAGGGCCTTTGGGATCCGCAATTCCTGTGCAAGCACATAAACATCAAGGAAATGATGTCAATTTGGCTTGCGTTACGTCACTGGATGGACATTATTCACGATGCTCATGTCCAAATCCTATCCGACAATACGACAGTAGTGGCGTATATACGGAATCAGGGAGGCACTCATTCAGTTCCGTTGTTCAATCTAACGGAAAGAATCCTTCTGTTTGCGTTAGAACATCACGTTCTTCTTTCGGTCCGTCACATACCGGGTCGTCTGAATGTTCTAGCAGACTCCCTTTCACGAAAGGGTCGCTTGTTGCCATCGGAGTGGACTCTCAACAAACAAGTATTCAATCAGATTTGCTACCAATGGGAACGGCCAATGATAGACTTATTTGCGACACATCTCAACAATCAGTTGCAGACGTATGTGTCTCCGTGTCCGGATCCAAGAGCATTTGCAGTAGACGCTCTGTCGATCCCTTGGGACGGAATGATAGGATATGCGTATCCTCCAGCGCCGTTAATTCAACAAGTATTGCTAAAGATAAAACAATCTCAATGCAAGATTCTGTTGGTAGCATCTCTGTCGCCACAGAGACCGTGGATAAATCTACTCAGGTGTCTGTTGTGGGACCTACCGCGGAAGCTTCCTCCACGAGAGGATCTTCTTTCGCAGGGGAAATCGCGCCAACTCCATCACAACCCGCAAGGTCTCAACCTTCACGTTTTTCCGTTGTGCGGTCCTTCTTGCATGGCAAGCACTTTACAGGACGAGCAGTGGACGCGATTTCTAACTGTAGGAGGACCTCCTCTTCGCTAAACTATGCGGCTAAGTGGAAGGTTTTTCGTCGTTGGTGTAGGGATCATTCTGTAGATATATTTGATCCCTCTATACCAGACATTGCAAACTTTCTAGTATACTTGTTTGACGAAATCAAACTGCAGCCTGTTACTATAAAGGGTTATAGATCAGTGTTATCTGATACCTATGCACATCATGATAGTTTACAAATTGGATCTAATGTCTCTTTATCGAAGTTGGTTAGAAACTTTTCGATAAATAGACCCAGAACTCTTAGATTAATTCCTAAGTGGAATTTAGCTTGGGTTCTCCTTAAATTGAAGGAAAAGCCATTTGAAACTCTTGGGACAGTAGATTTCAAATTCTTATCTTATAAGACAGCTTTTCTCTTAGCTTTCTCTTCTGCCAGAAGAGTCAGTGAGCTTCATGCACTATCGGTGGATGATTCTCATTATCGTAGTGTTAGGAACACTATCACCTTCACTACTAATGTGGGTTTTTTAGCTAAGAATCAGGCTCCTAATAAATATCCGGAACCTATTGTTATTAAGGCTCTTCCGTCTTCAGATGGGCGTAGGCCTTTACTCTGTCCTGTTAGAGCACTACGTATCTATAAACAGAGATCTCAGTTTATCAGAAAGGGACGGAAACGTTTCTTTCTGTCTTTGATGCCTAATAGAAAGGACATTTCAGTCCATTCTATTGCTAGATGGATTCAGTTAACTATCCGTACTGCTTATGAAGATTTATCTTCTTCTCAGCAGTCTGTGCTTAAGATTTCTGCTCATGAAGTAAGAGCTCTTTCTACTTCCTGGGCTTATGCTAATAGTGTTGCTATTACAGATTTAATGAAGGCTGCTTATTGGTCTCAGCCATCCACATTTACGAATTTTTATCTCAGAAATATTGAGTCCATTTCTGGAGACCTGCATTGTTTAGGTCCGTTATCTGTTGCTCAGAATGTCGTCCACTAAACAGTTGCAACTATAGTTATGCAGGCTTTCTGTTCCGGCAGTGACTCCGTCCGGCTGCCCTCTTCGCTCTGGGCTATTTGACCCAGGGGAAGGGGGGGGGGGGGGGTGTTCCCTTAGGTCACCTGCTTTATAGTGAAAAGCAAGGGAATGCCTCCTCCAAGTCAGTATTTCTGAGTCGCTTCCGGGATGGTTTTAAAGTGTAATATTAATGTTTTAATTCATTCATGTCTTATTTTTAAAGTGTAGCTCGGTGTGAAGCATTTGTATATGTCAAGTGTCAAACGGGCTTTAATATACAATACTCGGACACTGTTAAATGATTATAAAGAGTCTCATTTCTCTGGACTACTTTATTTATTGGTTTGCTTTAAAAATAATTAGTATAAGGGTTATACTGGATGTTAATAGAGAACATGAATGTTATTGTGCTCAATTATTAAGGGTAGTGTATCTTTCTAATTTAATATTAAATAAGAAAGATACATGTAAAGCCTAATACTCCTTTTCTCCTTAAGGGGTTACCTCTTTACTATATTCCCCGTGGGAACCCCGGGAAGTAAGCAGCACTTGTTTACTGCGGTAAACCAGTTCCGCTTTACTAGTAAAATAGGACCCAGTCACCAATGCTTGGGGTGAAAGTCCTCTAAAATGGGCAGCATGTTGATCAACGATTGGCTATCCTTGACTTCATCGCCATGTTGTGTCACGATTAGCCATTGTGCATAAATATGTGACGTTAACCACCAACAAACAAACAAACTTTACTATATAGTTGAGCTTATTGGATTTTCCTCTATGTCCTAGGCCCTCCAGCCTGTTTACTATTCAGCTAAGTCTGGGTCATTGGTACAGTATAAAAATGTTAAAAAATTTATAGTAATTTATATATTTTTTATACTTACCAATGACCCAGACGGGGATGGCCCTCCCTGGAGTTGGGAACTCTTGCCTCCCCGCTGAGTACATAGCGCTGACCAGGCACTGCCAGTAAGAATGATAATTGGCGCCAATTTCGGGACGACTGCGTCACTGCGCATGCGCAGTAGAGGCGTAGTATGGAGGTCCTTTAGGACATGATTTCTTTTTGTTTTGGATGCAAATTTTGGGGATTGGGGGGCAAAATTTGTGTTTGGCCCTGGTTTTGTTGGAGTTAGCACCAGCTAAGTCTGGGTCATTGGTAAGTATAAAAAATATATAAATTACTATAAATTTTTTAACTTTCGAGGCATGGGCCTCTTGTTGTCATTCTTGCTAATTGTTGCACTGCTTATTCAGTGTTTCCTCTCCCCTAGCCTTCTAAAGTCCCCCCTGGCAATTCTCCCATGCTTTTGGCATATTTTTGAGAAATTTCATTTCTAAAATTTCCTGGGAGAGTTGCTTGGTTACAGAATGTTTTCTGTTATTTTCCCCATAGTTACGTTTTCACCCATGGGTGTATAACGTTTGTGTTCTGCATCTTCCATCTGATGTTCTACAGATTCTCCCCTGGGAGTCTCTGTTTTGCATCAGATAGAGTGTAATTGATGACTGATTCCGGGCCAGTTTTTTCAGTGCCTGGAGTCATGTTTTCTAGTGTGTTTACACTGTTTGTTTTCATTGGCAACAGCCTTTTTTGAGGGGGGCTGTTTGCCTTTGTGGTAGTTTATCTCATTATAAGATACATTTATATTATCCGAAAGTGTCTCATTAATTATTTTATATAAATTTAAAATTTTTGACCACACTTTGCCATCGGATCCATCGGGGCTCAACGTTACTTTTCAGCAACTTGGGCTTCTCTGAAAAAATATTTTTTCAAAATTATTTTGTTTTGCAATTGTTTTTTCATTTATTAATGGACCATGTTATTATGTATCTTTGTGTCAGGGGTTTTTGCGAGTAACTAGGACTTATTGTTGTTCTTTCACAATGAAGGGACATTGTTCAAATTGTAATAGGAAGAAATCTTCCTCTGACTTTCATGATCATTGTATTAATTGTAGTCAGTGTTCTCGCATTAATCCCTGTCCTATATGTGAACATTGGGATGAGAAACATTGGAAACGTGTGTCACGATATGTTGTTTCTGGAGAAAGAGCGATGCCGGCTCTTTCTCCACAAGGTCACTCTACTCTCTCAGTTTCTATTTCAGAGGAACCAGAACAGGGTGATGTTTCCATGTTATCTTCTTCAAGTGTGCGTCCGTCGTCACAAATGAATTCAGAGCTAGCGGCAAAAGTGCTCATGGAGATTAGACAAATGTCGTCCGCTAGCTCGCCCGGTGTAGCGTCCATTCACCGAATGGTTCGGCAGCCGGGTTCGTCCGATGCGGTCCAAGAGGAAATTTTGGGTGATGCGAGCACTATAAACATAATAGATGCACACCCAGTGACGGCGGATAGTAAGCGAGAACGGAGGAAGCCTTTTAGTCCGGTTCCTAGCTCGTCCAGGTCCAGCCGGGCCGCGAGCGAGAGAAGTCCCTCTCTCGTACAACAACATCTGGGACCAGATGTTGTGGTACAAAATGTGTCTTTAGCGGAGCATACGTCCGTCGCTCGGGACGCTCCGTTGTATAAGCAGTCCGCAGAGACTGTTAAGGCTTCCTCTTCTCGTCAGCGCACACGACCGCACCTTGGCTGCGTGACCGCCGATATTTTACCAGCTTCGCCGATGAAGGATTCTTCGGCGACCAGGTCACACCATCCGGCAGCCAGGGATTCGAGACCGATGGACTCCGGACGTTCGCATAGGAAAAGTATGCGGGAGCCATCTGATGCGGAGCTGCCCTCGGCAAAGCAGCGAAAGACTGCGCCTCCGCAGGTCTCGACGTCGGACATTCTTGTGCAGATAGCACAGCTTATCGCAGCATCCCAGCAGGCGACAGAAACGGTGTCGGATCGAGAATTATCCGACGGCGCTGGGTCGGTACGCTCCGCCGAAGCATCGGGGGCGGACGACCGGGAACATCGGGAGGTCCGACCGGATGGTGAAAGGGATACGGATGACTTGGAGCTATCCCTTTCGGAACAACATAAAGCTGCCGTGGACTTCATCCGGCACTTTCTCCCTCAAGTTGTTCCGTCGGGCCAGACTGCTGCGCTTCCGGACAAGAGAATTATAGCGTCATTGGACTCTGAATTTTTTGAGCGGTTCAGGGACATCGCTCCCGAGTTTCCGTCGCAGTCCAATAATGTTGCAAGAACATTTGAATTATTGAACGACGCTATATTTAAACTTGCTTCCAGGACGGGGAAAGCAGGTTTCTTGTCCGCTAATACTCTCAACCTGCCTTTCGTTAATGCAAGGAATAATTCGATACGGCAGGACAGGGTATACCGAGAGTTCCTCTGCGTATGGACGACGAGGCGGAAGACTTAGAGCTATCATTACCGTCGTCAGCTTCTATTCCAACCGCGGTGTTGGAAACAGCTATTGCGTCTAACAGAGCCAATTTAGATGCCTTATCTTACGCAGATCACCTTACTAAGGCGTTATCACTGCGCCTTCAAGGGGAAGAGTTTCAGGATATACAATCCTCTTTAAGACTTCTTTCAAGGGCAGTAGCTTATTCCACGTGTAACTCCGCCCTTTCAGTGGCAAATCTGGAGTTGGTTAGACGTGACGCAGCCCTAGCTACATCCACACTAGTGGATTCTAAGGTGAAGAACTCTCTTAGAGTCACTTCGGTCTCAGGAGAACTTCTCTTTGACGGCAAGCTTTCCGCTATTTATGATAAAATTAAAAAGAAAGCTAATGATTCTCTGTTGTTCAGATCGGCTCCTAAAAAGTCGGATACAGCAGACACGAATAAGACAGGCACTTCTGGGTCTAATGCGCCCAAGAGAGGTTCCTATAGAGGTTCCGGTGCGTCCTCTTGGTCTTATTCGAGAGACCGTCAGGATAGCGACTCTCGTTCGGGACGTCCTTCAGGCCGGGACAATCGGTCGGACGCCCCGAGGTCGACGTGGCGAGGTGCGGGTCGTGGAAGACGTGGTTTCTCCTACCGCAGGCCTCGCAGGTCCAGGAGGTGATGGCTTAAACCTCTATCGCGTTCCGGTTGGCGGAAGGTTGTCGAGTTTTTCACAAGAGTGGGCGTCGATTACGGACGACCCTTGGGTGAGAGGAGTGACTTCGGAAGGTCTAAAGATATCCTTCAAACGAAAGCCTCCATTAACTCGAAGTCCAAAGTGGACTCATCTTCCGTCAAATCCACAGAAAAGAGACGCTCTGTTATCAGAGGTGCAGTCTCTTTTAATGAAGAACGCGGTAGAGGTCGTAGAAAACCAGGAATCTCTGGGATTCTACAGCCATCTGTTTCTGGTTCCGAAACCAGACGGCTCGTTCCGTCCAGTCATAGATTTGAGCTGGATAAACAAGCTGATCGTCGCTCCGAAGTTTTATATGGAGACGATTCGATCGGTCAGAGCGAGTATTCGGGTGACTGATTATGCAACGAGCATAGATCTCAAAGATGCGTACTTTCACGTCATGGTACATCCGACATTCCGAAAGTATCTACGCTTCGCAGTGCTAGGAGTGGTGTATCAATTCCGGGCGATGTGCTTCGGATTGAATCTAGCACCCTGGGCTTTCACTCGGGTAATGAACTCGGTAATGATCTACTTCCGAGCTCATTCGTCTGCGGTAACGTCGGCCTACCTGGACGACATTCTTCAGAGGTACGGCAACGAGTTAACGCTTCAGAACGATGTTCAGAATCTTCTTCTATTGCTCCGACGTCTCGGTTTTATAGTAAACGAGGAGAAGTCGGATCTGGTGCCGTCCAAGTCATTCACTCATCTGGGAATGAGCTTCGAGACGCACAACAATCTCGTTCGTCTGCCGTTAACCAGAGCGAAATTAGTCAGTTGTTACGCTCGCTATTGTCTGCACGCAGACAAAGTCACGGCGAGAGAATTTATGAGACTGATAGGTCTGTGCGGAGCCACCGCGGATCTCATTCCGATGGGGCGGTTACGCACACGTCCTCTTCAAATTTTCCTGACTCAGAATTGGAGTGTGAAAATTCATTCGCTCGATGTAGACGTTCTCTTGTCAGATCAAGTGAAACAAGAGATTCAGACTTGGGCAAACATTCAGTGGTTAACTCAAGGAGTTCCGCTGCAGTTGCCGGATCCGAGTTTTACCGTTATGACGGATGCCAGTCAAACAGGTTGGGGTGCATCATTAATCCCAACGGATTCGAGATGCCAGGGTCTTTGGGATCCGCAATTCCTGTGCAAGCACATAAACATCAAGGAAATGATGTCAATTTGGCTTGCGTTACGTCACTGGATGGACATTATTCACGATGCTCATGTCCAAATCCTATCCGACAATACGACAGTAGTGGCGTATATACGGAATCAGGGAGGCACTCATTCAGTTCCGTTGTTCAATCTAACGGAAAGAATCCTTCTGTTTGCGTTAGAACATCACGTTCTTCTTTCGGTCCGTCACATACCGGGTCGTCTGAATGTTCTAGCATTCTCCCTTTCACGAAAGGGTCGCTTGTTGCCATCGGAGTGGACTCTCAACAAACAAGTATTCAATCAGATTTGCTACCAATGGGAACGGCCAATGATAGACTTATTTGCGACACATCTCAACAATCAGTTGCAGACGTATGTGTCTCCGTGTCCGGATCCAAGAGCATTTGCAGTAGACGCTCTGTCGATCCCTTGGGACGGAATGATAGGATATGCGTATCCTCCAGCGCCGTTAATTCAACAAGTATTGCTAAAGATAAAACAATCTCAATGCAAGATTCTGTTGGTAGCATCTCTGTCGCCACAGAGACCGTGGATAAATCTACTCAGGTGTCTGTTGTGGGACCTACCGCGGAAGCTTCCTCCACGAGAGGATCTTCTTTCGCAGGGGAAATCGCGCCAACTCCATCACAACCCGCAAGGTCTCAACCTTCACGTTTTTCCGTTGTGCGGTCCTTCTTGCATGGCAAGCACTTTACAGGACGAGCAGTGGACGCGATTTCTAACTGTAGGAGGACCTCCTCTTCGCTAAACTATGCGGCTAAGTGGAAGGTTTTTCGTCGTTGGTGTAGGGATCATTCTGTAGATATATTTGATCCCTCTATACCAGACATTGCAAACTTTCTAGTATACTTGTTTGACGAAATCAAACTGCAGCCTGTTACTATAAAGGGTTATAGATCTATGTTATCTGATACCTATGCACATCATGATAGTTTACAAATTGGATCTAATGTCTCTTTATCGAAGTTGGTTAGAAACTTTTCGATAAATAGACCCAGAACTCTTAGATTAATTCCTAAGTGGAATTTAGCTTGGGTTCTCCTTAAATTGAAGGAAAAGCCATTTGAACCTCTTGGGACAGTAGATTTCAAATTCTTATCTTATAAGACAGCTTTTCTCTTAGCTTTCTCTTCTGCCAGAAGAGTCAGTGAGCTTCATGCACTATCGGTGGATGATTCTCATTATCGTAGTGTTGGGAACACTATCACCTTCACTACTAATGTGGGTTTTTTAGCTAAGAATCAGGCTCCTAATAAATATCCGGAACCTATTGTTATTAAGGCTCTTCCGTCTTCAGACGGGCGTAGGCCTTTACTCTGTCCTGTTAGAGCACTACGTATCTATAAACAGAGATCTCAGTTTATCAGAAAGGGACGGAAACGTTTCTTTCTGTCTTTGATGCCTAATAGAAAGGACATTTCAGTCCATTCTATTGCTAGATGGATTCAGTTAACTATCCGTACTGCTTATGAAGATTTATCTTCTTCTCAGCAGTCTGTGCTTAAGATTTCTGCTCATGAAGTAAGAGCTCTTTCTACTTCCTGGGCTTATGCTAATAGTGTTGCTATTACAGATTTAATGAAGGCTGCTTATTGGTCTCAGCCATCCACATTTACGAATTTTTATCTCAGAAATATTGAGTCATTTCTGGAGACCTGCATTGTTTAGGTCCATTATCTGTTGCTCAGAATGTCGTCCACTAAACAGTTGCAACTATAGTTATGCAGGCTTTCTGTTCCGGCAGTGACTCCGTCCGGCTGCCCTCTTCGCTCTGGGCTATTTGACCCAGGGCAAGGGGAAGGGGGGGGGGGGGGGGGGGGGGGGGGGGCGGGTGTTCCCTTAGGTCACCTGCTTTATAGTGAAAAGCAAGGGAATGCCTCCTCCAAGTCAGTATTTCTGAGTCACTTCCGGGATGGTTTTAAAGTGTAATATTAATGTTTAAATTCATTCATGTCTTATTTTTAAAGTGTAGCTCGGTGTGAAGCATTTGTATATGTCAAGTGTCAAACGGGCTTTAATATACAATACTCGGACTCTTTTAAATGATTATAAAGAGTCTCAATTCTCTGGACTACTTTATTTATTGGCTTGCTTTAAAAATAATTAGTATAAGGGTTATACTGGATGTTAATAGAGAACATGAATGTTATTGTGCTCAATTATTAAGGGTAGTGTATCTTTCTAATTTAATATTAAATAAGAAAGATACATGTAAAGCCTAATACTCCTTTTCTCCTTAAGGGGTTACCTCTTTACTATATAGTTGAGCTTATTGGATTTTCCTCTATGTCCTAGGCCCTCCAGCCTGTTTACTATTCAGCTAAGTCTGGGTCATTGGTACAGTATAAAAATGTTAAAAAATTTATAGTAATTTATATATTTTTTATACTTACCAATGACCCAGACGGGGATGGCCCTCCCTGGAGTTGGGAACTCTTGCCTCCCCGCTGAGTACATAGCGCTGACCAGGCACTGCCAGTAAGAATGATAATTGGCGCCAATTTCGGGACGACTGCGTCACTGCGCATGCGCAGTAGAGGCGTAGTATGGAGGTCCTTTAGGACATGATTTCTTTTTGTTTTGGATGCAAATTTTGGGGATTGGGGGGCAAAATTTGTGTTTGGCCCTGGTTTTGTTGGAGTTAGCACCAGCTAAGTCTGGGTCATTGGTAAGTATAAAAAATATATAAATTACTATAAATTTTTTAACTTTCCGGAGTTTTTTTGGAAACGCTTCAACGGAATGATTTCATTTTTGGTAAACTACTATAGAACGATGACTTACAGATCAAGTTTGAGTTTCATGCTGATTGCCATATTCTTGTGTGAGTTACGGCCCTTGGAAATATGGAAAAGCACCAAAATATCAGTTTTCCGGAGTTTTTTTGGAAACGCTTCAACGGAATGATTTCATTTTTGGTAAACTACTATAGAACGATGACTTACAGAGCAAGTTTGAGTTTCATGCTGATTGTATTATTCTTGTGTGAGTTATGGCCCTTGGAAATATGGAAAAGCACCAAAATTTCAGTTTTCCGGACTTTTTTTCGAAACACTTCAACGGAATGATTTCATTTTAGGTAACCTACTATAGAAGGATGACTTACAGATCAAGTTTGAGTTTCATGCTGATTGCCTTATTCTTGTGTGAGTTATTGCCCTCGGGAATATGGAAAAGCGCCAAAATATCAGTTTTCCGGACTTTTTCTGGAAACGCTTCAACGGAATGATTTCATTTTTGGTAACCTACTATAGAACGATGACTTACAGATCACGTTTCATTTACACTCTGTCCATCCATCTGTCAGTCAGTCTGTCGGTCGTACTTTATTTTTCCGGACTTTTTTTGGAAATGCTTCAACGGAATGATTTCATTTTTGATAACCTACTATAGAACGATGACTTACAGATCAAGTTTCATTTACACTCTGTCCATCCATCCGTCAGTCTGTCAGTCAGTCTGTCGGTTATACTTTAGTTTTCCGGACTTTTTTTGGAAACGCTTCAACGGAATGATTTCATCTTTGGTAACCTACTATAGAATGATGACTTACAGATCACGTTTCATTTGTACTCTGTCCATCCGTCAGTCTGTCAATCATACTTTAGTTTTCCGGACTTTTTTTGGAAATGCTTCAACCGAATGATTTCATTCTTGGTAACTTTGAGTTTCATGCTGATTGCATTATTCTTGTGTGAGTTATGGCCCTTGGAAATATGGAAAAGCGCCAAAATAATAGTATTTTTATACTGTACCAATGACCCAGACATAGCTGGTGCTAACTCTTAAAATATAGGGCCAAACACAAATTTTGCCCCCCAATCCCCAAAATTTGCATCTAAAACCAAAGAAAACATGTCCTGAATGGCCCTCCACACTTCACCTTTACTGCGCATGCGCAGTGTCAAGGACGTTCCGAAATTGGCGCCATTAATCATTCTAAGTTTGGCCCTTCATCAGTTAACATCTGACTGATCTTTGTGCTTGTAAATCTCAGTTTAAATGATGCCAGACACATAAATATTAGTGAAATGGTGATTCTAAGGAGGATAGAGAAGGAGGAGAGGAAAAATGTGTGACAGAATATTATCAGGGCTGTAACTTAAAATTTTTTAATGAAATTATGTTAAGTTACCTATTTTCGAGGCAGCAGCCATTTTGTTGTCATTCTGATTATTTAGTTACACTGATTTTTCAGTGTTTTCCTCTCTCCCTTTCCTTTAAGTCCCCTCTTGCTATTCTCCCATGCTTTTGGCATAGTTTCTGTAATTATTATTACTAAAGTTTTAGCTGAATAACAGAATGAATTCTGTTCTTTTCCCCATGTTTACGTCTTCACCTACGGGTGGTTAGGCGTTGTGTTCTGCATCTACCATCTGATGTTCTGCAGTTTCTTCAGGCTTCCTCATTCTCATGGTAGCGCACACGACCGCTCTTGGCTACGTGACCTCGGATATCCAGTCAGCTTCGCCAGTCAGAGAATCATCGGCGACCAGGTCACACCATCCGGTAGCCAGGGACACGAGGCCTGCAGACTCCGGACGTTCGCATAGGAAAGTGTGCGGGAGTCAACGTACACGGAGCTTCCGGCGGCAATGCATCGTAAGACCGCTACTGCACAGGCCTCGTGAATGGACGTGCTTTCCTAAATAGCACAGTTTATCGCAGCATCCCAGCATCAACTGAATCTGTCGCATATTTTTTATCCGACGATGCTGGGTCGGGACGCTCCGCGGAAGCGGGTACGGACGTCCGAAAATTTCATCCGGTCCGACGGGATACCGAAAGGGATTTGGAGGATTTCGAGCTTTCCCTTTCGGAACAACATATGCTGTTGTGTATGTCATCTGACTTGATCTTCTACAGCTTCTTTCGTCGGACCAGAATGCTGCGATGCCGGATAAGAAACTGATAGCGTCGGTGGACTTAGAAATTTTTGGTTCGGTTCAGGGACATCGTCCCTCAGTTCCGACATAGTCCAATAATGTCACACAAACTTTCGAATTATTGAACGACGCTATATATATTATTATTATATGCTTGCTATAACCAAGCATTTCTGGTTTCTTGTTCGCAAAGTTACGGAGATGTCTTTCAAAAGTGTGCCTCTGTCGTCATAGTTAATGAAGAGCTAGCGGCAATAAGTGCTCATGGAATATGTCTATCGCCTAAGAGATCCCTTGTAGGATCGACGGAGTGACATTCGCTAGCTCACCCGGTGTAGCGTACATTCATCGAATGGTTCGGCTGCCGGGTTCGTCCGTTGCGGTCTAGGAAGGAGATTTGGGTGATGCGAGCACTATAATTACTTTAGTACTCACCCAGTGACGGCAGATTGAGGACAGATCGGAGGAAGCCTGTTAGTCCGGTTCCTGGCTTGTCCAGGTCCGTCCGGGCTGTGAGCGAGAGAGGTCCCTCTCTCGTCCAACAACATAGGGGACCGCATGTTGTGGTTCAGATATTTTACATTCGGAGCATATGTCTGTCGGTCGGGATGCTCCGTTACATTGACAGTCCGAGAGACTGTCGATAATGCTTCCTCATCCTCACAGCAGGGCACACGACCGCACATTGGCTACGTGACCTCGAGTATCCGATCAGTTTCGTCATTCAGTGATTCCATGGCGAATAGGTCACGCCATCCGGTAGCCAAGGGACACGAGGCCTATACGCTCCGTTCGCTCGCATATTGGTAGTATGCACGGGGTAACGATCACGGAGCTTCCAGCGGCAATGCATTGTAGGACCGCTTCTCCTCAGGCCTCAGTGACGGACGTGCTATCCGAGTTAGCACAGTTGTTTCGCAGCATCCCAGCAATCGACAGTTTCTTACTCGAATCAGGAATTATCTGACGGCGCTGGGTCGGTGCGGTCCGCGGTTGCATCAGGTACGGACGACCGAACGCTTTATAGGGTCCGACAGGATGGCGAAAGGGATTCGAAAGATTTCGAGTTTTCCCTTTCGTAGCATCGGAAGCTGCCATTCATATCTTCTGGCATTATCTTCCAGTGATTGTTATTTCGGACTACATTGCTGCGATGTTGGATAAGAGACTTATAGCGTCATTGGACACGGAATTTTGGATCGGTTCAGGGACATTGTCCCTGACTTACCGACACAGTCCAATAATGTCATTACAACATGTGTTTTATTTTTCGACGCTATATATGCATATAAGCCTGCTACCAAGCATGATAGTTTAGTTTCTTGTCCGCAATGCTCATTTCTGCCATTTTATCATTTATACGAATAATTTATTTTGGCAGAGCAGGGCATACCGAGAGTTCATATGCGTCTAGACGGCGTGGTTAAAGACTGGAAATATTCTTTTTTGCCGTCTATGTCTTTTCCAACCACAATGTTGGAAACGACAATGATGTCTAGTAGACTTAACTTAGACGCTTTATCATACGTAATCCACCTTACTGAGGCGTTATCATTACGTCTTCAAGAAAAGATTTACAGGATATTATTCTCAATGTGATTTCTTTTGAGGGCAGTAGTTTGTTCACGTATAACTCCGCCCTTCAGTGGCTGATTGGAGTTGGTTAGACGTGACGCAGCCCTAGCTACATCCACGCGCGTGGATAGTAAGGTGAAGAACTCTCTCAGAGTCGCTTCGTTCTCGGAGAAGCCTCTCTTCGACGGCAACTTTTCAGCAATCCATGAATTGCTCGATTTCACGTTCTCTTGTCTATCTAGTGTTACAAGAGGTTCAGACTGGGGCAAACATTCGGTGGTTGACTCAGAGAGTGCCACTGCAGTTGCCCGATCCGAGTGTTATAGTTATGACGGTTGTCAGTCAAACAGATTGGGATATAATATTGATCCCAATGGATTCGAAGTGCCAGGGTCTTTGGGTTCCGCAGTCTCTAAGCAAGCAATTATCTTCCGCGGAATAATGTTTTTTAGGCTTGCTTTATGTCATTGCATGAACATTATTCAGAAACGCATGTCCAAATCCTGTCCGTTAATTCGACAGTAGTGGCGTATCTCCGGAACCAGGGAGGCACTCATTCGTTTCCGTTATTCAATTTAATGAAAAGAATCCGTCTGTTGGTTATAGTACACCAAGTTCTGTTTCGGTCCGTCATATTCCGGGTCGTCTGATTGTTTTACCGGACTCCCGTTCACTTAGGAGTCGCTTGTTGCCGTCAGAAAGGACTCTCAACAAACAAGTATTCAATCAGATTTGCTATCTATGGGAGCGCCCAATGATAATTTATTTACGACACAGCTTGCTAATCAATTGCAGACGTATGTGTTGGCTTGTCCGGATCTCTGAGCTAATGTTGTTAACGCTCTATTGATCTAATAGGACGGAATGATAGGATACGCGTATCCTCCGGAGCTGTTGTTTCAGCAGGTATTGCTAAGATAAACAACCACAATACATTTCTGTTGATAGCATCTCTATCTTCACAGAGACCGTGGGTAATTTACTCTGATGTCTACTGTGGGACTTAACGCGAAATCTTCCTCAATGAGAGGATCTTTTTTCGCTGGGTAAATCGTGTCATCTTTATCACAATCCGCAAGGTCGCAACCTTCACGTATTCCGTTGTGTGGTCCGTATTGCATTGTAAGCATTGTACTGGACGAGCTTTGGACGCGATTTCTTACTATAGGAGATCCTCTTCTTCGCTATTCTATGCGGCTAAAGTGGAGGCGCTTCCGTCGTTGGTGTAGGGATCACTATGTTCATATTGTTGATCCCTCCATACTACTCATTGCAACTTTTTAGTATACTTGTTTGACAAGATCTACTGCAGCCTGTTATTATTAAGGTTATAGGTTTATGTTACCTCATACCTATGCACTCTATGATAGTTTACAATTGAGTCTTATGTCTCTTTATCTAAGTCAGTTAGTAACTTTTTGATAAATAGACTTAGAATCTTTAGATTAAATTCCTATATGGAATTTAACTTCGGTTCTTATTTAGCTAAGTAATCATTTGAGCCTCTGGAAACAATAGTTTTCAAATTCTGACCTTTTAGACAGTAATTCTGTTGGCTTCTCTTTTACTGAAGAGTCAGTGAGTTTCATGCGCTATCGATGGATGATTTTCACTTTCGTAGTTTCGGAATCACTACTTCCTTTACTATTACCTAATATCCGGAACCTATTGTTATTAAGGTCCTTCCGTCTTCGTACGGGCATAGGCCTTTACTCTGTCCGGTTAGAGTTTATGTATTTATAAACAGATATCTGTTTATTACTACGGGCGTAAGCTTCTTCTGTCTTTGATGCCAAATAGAAGGACGTTACGCTCCATTCTATTGCTAATGGATTCAATTAACTATCGGTACTGCTTATGGTATATCATTGACTCAGCAGTTGTGCTTGAGATTTCGGCTCATGAAGTAAGAGTTCTTCTACATCTTGGGCTTACATTAATAGTGTCGCTATTATAGATTTTTGAAGGCTGGTCATTGCGCTCAGCCATCCACATTCATGAATTTTTATCTCAGAAATATCGAGTTCATTTCTGGAGGCCTCTATTGTTAAGTCTATCATCTACTGCTCAGAATGTCATTCACTTAACAGTTGCTACTATAGCTAGGTAGGCTGTCTGTTTCGGCAGTGACTCCGTTCTGCTGCCCTCTTCGCTCTGGGCTATTTGACCCAGGGCAAGAAAAAGGGGGGGGGGGGGGAGGGTGTTCCCTTGGGTCACCTGTTTTACTATGAAAACAAGGGGATACCTCCTCCGGAGTTAGTAATTCTGAGCTGTTATTGGGATGGTTGTTTAGTGAGAAGTTTATGTTTTAAAAATTCATTCAAGTCTTAGTTTTTAAAGTATAGCTTTTGAATATAGCACGTGTCAACGGACATGATTATGCAATCCTCAGACACTTTTAAGGAGTATAAGAGTCTCTATTCTCTAGACTTACTTTATTTATTGGCTTACTTTAAAAATTATTAGTATAAGGATTATATTGGATATTAATAGAGTACATGGATGTATGATGCTCAATTTTGGAAGGTGTTGTACCTTTCTAATTTATCATAAATAAGAAAGATACATGTAAGGCCTATTACTTCTTTTTCCCTAGAGGGGATGACTCTATTTTATATTATTGAGCGTATTCCATCTTGCTCTATGTCCTTGGCCCTCCAGCCTTTTTACTATTCAGCTATGTCTGGGTCATTGGTACAGTATAAAAATGTTAAAAAATTTATAGTAATTTCTATATTTTTTATACTTACCAATGACCCAGACGGGGATGGCCCTCCCAGGAGTTGGGAACTCTTGCCTCCCTGCTGAGTACATAGCGCTTACCAGGCACTGGTTATTAGAATGATTAATGGCGCCAATTTCGGAACGTCCTTGACACTGCGCATGCGCAGTAGAGGTGAAGTGTGGAGGGCCATTCAGGACGTTTTCTTTGGTTTTAGATGCAAATTTTGGGGATTGGGGGGCAAAATTTGTGTTTGGCCCTATATTTTAAGAGTTAGCACCAGCTATGTCTGGGTCATTGGTAAGTATAAAAAATATAGAAATTACTATAAATTTTTTAACTTTCTGGACATTTTTTGGAAATGCTTCAGCGGAATTCATGCTGATCACATCTAGATTATAACATTTGCATAATTATTAATGCTCATTAGTCCGGTAGGGGACCTTGTATTGCTTCAGCGATACGAGCGCTCTTGTTTCTATTCAACTAAGTCTGGGTCATTGGTACAGTATAAAAATGTTAAAAAATTTATAGTAATTTATATATTTTTTATACTTACCAATGACCCAGACGGGGATGGCCCTCCCATGAGTTGGGAACTCATACCTAACACTTACCAGGCACTGGTTGTAAGAATGAGGATTTGGCTCCAATTTTGGACTTCCTTGGCACTGCGCATGCGCAGTGGATAAAAGTATGGAGGACCACATAGGACATCTAATTTTTGGATTTTGATGCAAATTTTGGGGATTTGGGAGGCAAAATTTGTGTTTGACCCTAGAATATAAGAGTTAGCACCAGCAAAGTCTGAGTCATTTGTAAGTATAAAAAATATATAAATTACTATAAATTTTTTAACTTTCCTCATATACTGCATGTTTGGGCACCTGATTATTGCAGTGAAAGTGATCAATTGGGTCTTTAAGGCCAAAGGGTTTTGGGCTCACCAACGATAGTTGTGTGAGCCTATGGCATAGCCCTCATGTCGGCGGTGTTGACGTCCGGATTCATTCATTTTGAAATTGTGTGCAGATTTGGATATTTTTTTTTTTTATTTTGCTTTTTTTTTATGTCAGCATGCTTTTCAGGGATAGTAATATTTTATTCAACCCTTTCCATGCTTAGTTACTTGAATTTTGGACTTTTGTGTGCAGGTTTTTGACTTTTCTGTGCAGGTTTTTGACATTTGTGTACAGGTTTTGAAATTTTGTCTTCAAGTGGAGTTTTACCTTACTGCAGGGTTTCCACTATACCGGCAGCGGGTTCGTCGACCGCACCCATTCCCCCCGCCGATCATACTATGATCAGTCAGAAAAGCTGGTGGTTAAAATGTCGAGTACAATGCTGTATCGTAACGACACTCGGGATCCTTTGTTTCCACGTAATATAGGCACAATTATGTTGTATACTATGCCTACTATTAGTGGCGACAACCTGATACCTTATAACCCAGACGAGAGGGGGAAACAAAGTTCAAATCCTAAACGTCGCCTATAAAATTTCGGACGCAAATTGTCGTGTTTGGTCCGAAATCACTGGCTTTTATTTTGAGCGACAAATGATGTACTCGTTTTGGAAGCTGACACTTGTTTCAAATGAGTGTGCAGGCTGCTGTCAGGAGTTGTCTGAAACATGCCCACAACATATAGTTTTCACAGTTTTCACAGTGGTTGAATATCATCAGAAAGATACTGATTGAACACTGCCACTTTTGAGCGGTGCACAACTCATTGTGAAAGAACACTGCCACTTTCGAGCGTGCACAACTCATTGTGAAAAACGGGTGTTCAGAAATTAATGAAAAAGTGGTAATTAAAAATAAAAAATAATTACAACTCTGGTATTTGAGAATTATATAACAATATAACCAGGGATATGATTTATGACTTATTGGTTCAATAAAACATGCTCATTTATCATTTGATCATGCCCTGCAACATGTGAAGTTATGACTTTCAGTGTAAAATCAATTTTTCGAATGGTGCCAAGGGAGGCAACTATTTTGTTATTCATATTTCGCTGTGTAAATTTTATCTGGTTTTCATATTATGATTCTTTTATTGAGTTTGTGTGAAGCTATATTTTGTTTTATTCATAAATTTTTTTAAAAATGTACATATTTAAAAAAACCTCTATTTGTAAACAGACAATGTTTGTCTGTTTTCAAGGGGATGGTTTGCAGTGCTGATTGACAAACTTAACGTCCATTTCTGGCTTCGACTTTCGAGAGTAGCCTGTACAAAAAAAAAATGAAAACAACACCGCATGGTTTTCTGTTTGTTTTATTCATTAAATTGAGGATTAAAACCCGAAATCTGAAAATGAAACGTATGTACAAGATAATTATGAGAATTTTTAAAGCAAATTCTATAAAATTGGTAGGCGGTTTCCAAAGAAACGTAACATACCCAGTGGATATTTACTTGCCTTATATCGCCAATTTCAGATGCATCCCAATGCGTCTTGCAAGCACTATTACTCGGCCCGAAGCCCCCCCCTCTCCCCCCCTCCCCCACACACACGCTTTTCAATTTATCCACTACAAGCACCCCCTGGTCTTCTACATGAGTCAGTACGGTAATTACACATGCATGACGTCACACATCCGCATCATGGTTCTTTTCGAATATTACAGCGAGCGGTTGTAAACACAGCTCAGTCACTGTTAGGATTCGTGGATTTTGTGTTGTTTTGGGTTTATTTTTACCAAACCTCCGACCAGATGTAGTATTTTGTGTCCCGTGGGAATTTAGAGAATTGTAGGAGGAAAAAATACATATTTTTATACTGTACCAATGACCCAGACATAGCTGGTGCTAACTCTTCAAAATGTAGGGCCAAACACAAATTTTGCCCCCCAATCCCCAAAATTTGCATCTAAAACCAAAGAAATCATGTCCTGAATGGCCCTCCATACTTCACCTCCACTGTGCATGCGCAGTGTCAAGGACGTCCCGAAATTGGCGGCATTAATCATTCTTTGTTTGGCCCTTCATCAGTTAACATCTGACTGATATTTGTGCTTGTAAATCTCAGTTTAAATGATGCCAGACACATAAATATTAGAGAAATGGTGGTTCTAAGGAGGATATAGAAGGAGGAGAGGAAAAATGAGTGACAGAAAATTATCAGGGCTGTAACTTAAAATTTTTTAATGAAATTGTGTTAAGTTACCTATTTTCGAGGCAACGGCCTGTTGTGGTCATTCTTGCTATAAAGTTACACTGCTTGTTCAGTGTTTTCCTCTCTCCTTTTGCTTTAAGTCCCCCCTTGCTATTCTCCCATGCTTTTGGCATATTTTCTGTAATATTATTACTAAAATTTCTTGGGAGTTTTAGCTGGATAACAGAATGAGTTCTGTTCTTTTCCCCATGTTTACGTCTTCACCCTTGGGTGTTTAGGTGTAGTGTTCTGCATCTACCATCTGATGTTCTGTAGTTTCTTCCCTGGAAGTCTCTGTTTTGCATCAGATAGTGTATTATTGGTAACTGATTTCGGGCCAGGGTTATCAGTGCCTGGAGTCATGTTTCTGGTGTTTTTACACTTCTTGTTTACATTGACAACAGCCTCTGTGTGAGGGGGATTTCTTGAAAATAATATATTGATGTTAGTTTAATCATATCTAGATACATTATTATTATTCGTAAGTGTTGCATTATATTTTAAAAATATTTTTAAAATTTTTGTCCACACTTAGGCTTGGGATCCATTGGGGCTCAACGTTACTTTTCAGAAACTTGGGCTTTTCTGAAAAAATATTTTTAAAAAAAATTATTTTGATTTCAATTATTTTTTCTATGTTAATGGGTCATGTTATTATGTATTTTGATTTGCAGGGGTTGGTGCGAGTACTAGGACTTTGTTTTCTTTTCACAATGAAAGGATATTGTTCAATTGGATTAAGAGGAAATCTTCCTCTGACTTTCATAATCATTGTATAAATGTAGTCAGTGTACTCGCACTAACTCCTGTTCAGTATGTGTTATTTTCGATGACAATATGGGATGTGTGTGTCACGGTATGTTAGCGGGGAAATGGCCATGCAGTCCTTTCTCCGCAGGGTCACTCTAGTTTATCAATCTCTATTTCAGACGATCAAGAACAGGGTGATGTATCTGTGATGTCTTCCAAAAGTGTGCCTCCATCGTCACAATTAATGAAGAGCTAGCGGAAAAGTGCTCATGGAAATACGCCAATTGCCTAAGAGGTCCCTAGTAGGATCGACGGCCTTTGACGTCCGCTAGCTCGCCCGGTGTAGCGTCCATTCATCGAATGGTTCGGCAGCCGGGTTCGTCCGTTGCGGTCTAGAAGGAGTTTTGGGTGATGCGGGCACTATAAACAACCAAGTGCACACCCAGTGACGGCGGATTAGAGGAGAGAACAGAGGAAGCCTATTAGTCCGGTTCATAGCTCGTCCAGGCCCATCCGGGCTGTGAGCGAGAGAAGCCCCTCTCTCGTACAACAACATCTGGCCCCAGATGTTGTGGTACAAAACGTTTCGCATTCGGAGCATACGTCCGCCGCTCGGGACGCTCCGTTATATAGACAGTCCGGAGAGACTGTCAATTAGGCTTCCTCATTCTCATGGCAGTGCACACGACCGCACCTTGGCTACGTGACCTCCGATATCCAGTCAACTTCGCCAATCAGAGAATATGCGGCGACCAGGTCACGCCATCCGGTAGCCAGGGACACGAGGCCTGTAGACTCCAGACGTTCGCATAAGAAAAGTATGCAGGAGTCAACGTACACGGAGCTTCCAGCGGCAAAGCATCGTAAGACTGCTACTGCACAGGCCTCAGTGACGGACGTGCTATCCCGAATAGCACAACTTAATCGCAGCATCCCAGCAATGACAGTATCTCTGTCGCATCATGTAATATCCGACGACGCTGGGTCGGGACGCTCCGCTGAAGCATCAGGTGCGGACGTCCGAAAACTTCATATGGTCCGACAGGATGGCGAAAGGGATTCGGAGGATTTCAAGCTTTCCCTTTTCGAACAACATAAGCTGTTGTATATGTCATCCGGCTTTATCTTCTAGAGGTTGTTTCGTCGGACCACAATGCTGCGATGCCGGATAAGAGACTGATAGCGTCGGTGGACACAAAAATTTTTTGGATCGGTTCAGGGACATCGTCCCTCAGTTCCGACACAGTCCAATAATGTCAGGAACTTTCGAATTATTGAACGACGCTATTTATATATATATGCTTGCTATTTACAAGCAAGTCTGGTTTCTTGTTCGCAAGTTACTGAGATGTCTTTCGAAAGTGTGCCTCTGTCGTCATAGTTGAATGATGAGCTAGCGGCAATAAGTGCTCATGGAATACGTCAATCGCCTAAGAGGTTCCTAGTAGGATCGACGGCGTTGACATTCGCTAGCTCACCCGGTGTAGCGTCCATTCCTCGAATGGTTCGGCAGCCGGGTTCATCCGTTGCGGTCCAGGAAGGAGATTTGGGTGATGCGAGCACTATAATAGACAATAGTACACACCCAGTGACGACGGATTAGAGGAGAGATTGGAGGAAGCCTGTTAGTCCGGTTCCTAGCTTGCCTAGGTCCGTCCGGGCTGCGAGCGAGAGAGGTCCCTCCCTCTCTCGTTCAACAACATCTGGTACCGGTTGTTGTGGTACAAACGTTTCACATTCGGAGCATATGTCCGCCGCTCGGGACGCTCCGTTATATAGACAGTCCGAGAGACTGTCGATAATGCTTCCTCATCCTCACGGCAGCGCACACGACCACAACTTGGCTACGTGATCTCGAGTATCCTGCCGGCTTCGTCATTCAGTGATTCCACGGTGAACAGGTCATGCCATCCGGTAGCCGAGGGACACGAGGCCTGTACACTCCGGTCGCTCGCATAGTAGAAGTATACACGGGGTAATGAACACGGACCTTCCAGCGGCAAAGCATCGTAAGACCGCTTCTCCACAGGCCCCAGTGATGGATGTGCTATCCAAAATAGCACAGCTTATCGCAGCATCCCAGCAAACGACAGAATCTCTGTCGGATGAGGAATAATCTGACGACGCTGGGTCGGTTCGCTCCGCTGATGCATCAGGTACGGACGACCGAACACTTCATAGGGTCTGACAGGATGGCGAAAGGGATTCGGACGATTTCGAGCTTTCCCTTTCGGAACAACAGAAGATGCCATACAGTTCTTCCGGCATTATCTTTCAGAAGTTGTTCCGTCGGACTAGAATGCTGCGATGCTGGATAAGAGACTAATAGCGTCATTGGACACAGAGTTTTTGATCGGTTCAGGGACATCGTCCCTGAGTTGCTGACACAGTCCAATATTGTCACTAGAACCTTCGAATTATTGAACGACGCTATATATATTTAAGCTTGCTACTAAAACACACTAGTCTAGTTTCTTGTCCGCAAATGCTCTATTCTGCCTTTCATCAATTCTAGGAATTTGAAATGGCAGGACAGGGCATACTGAGAGTTCCTCTGCGTCTAGACGACAAGGCTGAAGACTGGGTATTGTCTTTTTCGCCGTCTATGTCAATTCCAACCACGACGTTGGAAACGACAATGATGTCTGATAGACTTAACTTAGACGCTTTATCATATGTAGACCACCTTACTGAGGCGTTATCATTACGTCTTCAAGAGAAAGAATTTCAGGATATGATTCTTAAGATTTCTTTCAAGGGCAGTAGTTTTCCACGTATAACTCAGCCCTTCAGTGGCAACCTGGAGTTGGTTAGATGTGACGCAGCCCTAGCTACATTCACGCGCGTGGATAGTAAGGTGAAGAACTCTCTCAGAGTCGCTTCGGTCTCGGAGAAGCTTCTCTTCGACGGCAACCTTTCAGCAATCTTTGAATTGCTCGATGTACACGTTCTCTTGTCAATCAAGTGTAACAAGAGATTCAGACATGGGCAAACATTCGGTGGTTGACTCAAGAGAGTTTCACTGTAAGTTGCCGGATCCGAGTTTTTCGATTATGACGGATGCCAGTTAAACAGGTTGGGGCACAGTATTGATCCCAACCGATTCGAAGTGCCAGGGTCTTTGGGTTCCGCAGTTTTTAGGCAAGCACTTAACTTCCAAGAAATGATATTATTTTGGCTTGCACTACGTCATTGGATGAACATTATTCAGAAACGCATGTCCAAATCCTGTCCGATAATACGACAGTAGTTGCGTATATCCGGAACCAGGGAGGCACTCATTCGGTTCCGTTATTGAATTTAACGGAAAGAATCCTTCTGTTTGTTATAGAACACCAAGTTCTGTTTTGGTCCGTCATATTCTGGGTCGTTGGATCGTATTTAGAGACACCCTTTCATGTAAGGGTCGATTGTTGTCATCAGAATAGTCTCTCAACAAACAGGTATTCATTCAGATTTGCTACCAATGGCAGCGCCCAGTGATAATTTATTCACAACTCACCAATCATTTGCAGACGTATGTGTCACCGTGTCCGGATCCCCGAGCATATGTAGTTAACGCTCTATCGATCTAGTAGGTCCGGATGATAGGATATGCGTATCCTCCAGCGTTATTGATTCAGCAAGTATTGCTAGGATTATACATTCTTCACAATACAATTCTGTTGGTAGCATCTCTGTCTCCACAGAGACCGTGGATAAATTTTCTTAGGTGTCTGCTGTGGGACTTACCGCGAAAACTTCCTCCACGAGAGGATCTTTTCTCGCTGGGGAAATCGTGTCAACTTCACCACAACCCGCAAGGTCTCATCCTTCACGTATTCCGTTGTGCGGTCCTTCTTGCATGGCAAGCATTGTACAAGACGAGCAGTTGACGCGATTTCTAACTGTAGGAGGACCTCCTCTTCGCTATTCTATGCGGCTAAAGTGGAGGGTCTTCCGTCATTGGTGTAGGGATCTTTATGTTGATATTTTTGATCCCTCCATACCAGACATTGCAAACTTTCTAGTATACTTGTTTGACGAGATCAACTGCAGCCAGTTACTATTAAAGGTTATAGGTCTATGTTATCTGATACCTATGCACGATAGTTTAAAATTGAGCCTAATGTCTCTTTATCTAAGTTTATCTAAGTTAGTTCGAAACTTTTCGATAAATAGACCTAGAATCCTTAGATTAATTCCTATACGGAATTTAGCTTGGGTTCTTATTAAACTAAAGCAACCATTTGAACCTCTTGAAACAGTAGTAGACCTGTATTTTGTTGTGATAAAACCACATACCAAATTTGGAGCCGATCGGAAAACAAATGCTAAAGTTATTGTTCGGAAACCAAATGGACGGACGGACGGACGGACGGACGGACGGATGGACAGACAATGCCATACTATAATACGTCCCGTTTTTTAAACGGGCGTATAAAAATTATTTTTGATTTCATTTATTTTTTCTAGGTTAATGGATCATGTTATTATGTATCTTTGTTTGCAGGGGTTCGTGCGAGTACTAGTACTTATTGTTTTCTTTTCACTATGAAAGGATATTGTTCAAATTGTAATGAGAGGAAATCTTCCTCTGACTTTCATGATCATTGTATAAATTGTAGTCAATGTACTCGCACTAACCCCTGTTCAGTATGTGAATTTTGGGATGACAAACATTGGAAACGTGTGTCACGGTATGTTGTTAGCGGGGAAAGGGCTATACCGTTCCTTTCTCCGCAGGGTCACTCTGGTTTATCAGTTTCTATTTCAGAGGAACAAGAACAGGGTGATGTTTCCGTGATATCTTCCAAAGGTGCGCCTCTGTCGTCACAATCAAATGAAGAGCTAGCGGCAAAAGTTCTCATGGAGATACGCCAATTGCCTAAGAGGTCCCTAGTAGGATCGACGGCGTTGACGTCCGCTAGCTCGCCCGGTGTAGCATCCATTCATCGAATGGTTCGGCAGCCGGGTTCGTCCGTTGCGGTCCAGGAAGGAGATTTGGGTGTTGCGAGCACTATAAATATTCAAGGTGCACACCGAGTGACGGCGGATGAGAGGAGAGAACGGAGGAAGCCTAGTATTCCGGTTCCTAGCTCGTCCAGGTCCATCCGGGCTGCGAGCGAGAGAGGCCCCTCTCTCGTACAACAACATCTGGGACCAGATGTTGTTGTACAAAATGTTTCGCAAGCGGAGCATACGTCCGCCGATCGGGACGCTCCGTTGTATAGACAGTCCGGAGAGACTGTACAAAAGGCTTCCTCATCCTCTCAGCAGCGCACACGACCGCACCTTGGCTACGTGACCGCCGATATACAGCCAGCTTCACCGATCAGGGATTCCACGGCGACCAGGTCACGCCATCCGGTAGCCAGGGACAAGAGGCCTGCAGACTCCAGACGTTCGCATAAGAGAAGTATGCAGGAGTCAGTTTACACGGAGCTTCCGGTGGCTAAGCAGCGTAAGACCGCTACTCCGCAGGCCTCGGTGACAGACGTGCTAGCTCAGATAGCACAAATTATCGCTGCATCCCAGCAACCGACAGAATCGGTATCGGATCAGGAATTATCCGACGACGCTGGGTCGGTACGCTCTGCCGAAGCATCGGGTGCGGACGACCGAGATCATCATGAGGTTCGACAGGATGGTGAAAGGGATTCCGAGGACTTGGAGCTATCCCTTTCGGAGCAACATAAAGCTGCCGTAGATTTCATCCGACACTTCCTTCCACAAGTTGTTCCGTCGGGCCAGACGGCTGCGATGCTGGATAAGAGACTGATAGCGTCATTGGACACGGAATTTTTTGAACGGTTCAGAGACATCGTCCCTGAGTTTCCGATACAGTCCAATAATGTCACAAGAACATTTGAATTATTGAACGACGCTATCTATAAGCTTGCTTCCAAAACAGGCAAAGCTGGTTTCTTGTCCGCTAATGCTCTCAACCTGCCTTTCATCAATTCAAGGAATAAATTCGATACGGCAGGACAGGGAATACCGAGAGTTCTTCTGCGTCTAGATGACGAGGCGGAAGACTTGGAATTGTCATTACCGTCGTCTATGTCTATTCCAGCCGCGACGTTGGAAACGACAATAACGTCTAACAGAGCAAGCTTAGACGCTTTATCATACGCAGACCACCTTACAAAGGCGTTATCTTTGCGTCTTCAAGGGAAAGAATTCCAGGATATACAATCCTCATTAAGACTTCTTTCAAGGGCAGTAGCTTATTCCACGTATAACTCCACCCTTTCAGTGGCAAACCTGGAGTTGGTTAGACGTGACGCAGCCCTAGCTACATCCACACATGTGGATAGTAAGGTGAAGAACTCTCTCAGAGTCGCTTTGGTCTCCGGAGAGCTTCTCTTCGATGGCAAGCTTTCAGCAATCTATGACAAGATTACTAAGAAAGCTTCGGATTCTCTGCTTTTTAGTTCCGCTTCCAAAAAGTCGGATACGGCAGAGAAGAGTAAGACAGGTACTTCTGGAACAAAAACGCCCAAGAGAGGTTCCTATAGAGGTTCTTATGCGTCCTCTAGGTCTTATTCTACAGACCGTCAAGGCAGCGACTCGTGTACGGGACGTTCTTCGGGCCGAGACAACCGGTCTGACGTCCCGAGGTCAACGGGACGAGGTGCGGGTCGTCGAGGACGTGGTTTCTCCTTCTGCAGGCCTCGCAGGTCCAGGAGGTGATGGTTTGAACCTCTATCGTGTTCCGGTTGGCGGAAGGTTATCGAGTTTTACAGACGAGTGGGCGTCGATTACGAACGACCCCTGGGTCAGAGGGGTAATTTCGGAAGAATATCCTTCAGACAAAAGCCTCCATTAACTCGAAGTCCAAAATGGACTCAGCTTCCGTCAAATCCGCAGAAAAGAGACGCTCTGTTATCGGAAGTACAGTCTCTTTTGATGAAGAACGCGGTAGAGGTCGTAGAAGACCAGGAATCACCGGGTTTCTACAGCCATCTGTTTCTGGTTCCGAAACCAGATGGCTCGTTCCGTCCAGTCATAGATCTGAGCTGGATAAACAAGCTGATCGTCGCTCCGAAGTTTTATATGGAGACAATTCGATCGGTCAGAGCGAGTATTCGGGTGAACGATTATGCTACGAGCATAGATCTCAAGGATGCGTACTTTCACGTCATGGTACATCCGACATTCAGAAAGTATCTACGCTTCGCAGTCCTAGGAGTTGTATATCAATTCCGGGCGATGTGCTTCGGATTGAACCTAGCACCCTGGACTTTTCCTCGAATAATGAACTCGGTAATGATGCATTTCCGAGCTCATTCGTCTGCGGTAACGTCGGCCTACCTGGACGACATTCTTCAGAGGTACGGCAACGAGTTAATGCTTCAGAACGATATGCAGAATCTGCTTCTATTGCTCCGACGTCTCGGTTTTGTTATAAACGAGGAGAAGTCGGATCTGGTGCCGTCCAAGTCATTCACTCATCTGGGAATGAGCTTCGAGACGCACAACAATCTCGTTCGTCTGCGGTTAACCAGAGCGAAGTTAATCAGTTGTTACGCTCGCTATTGTCTTCACGCAAAGTCACAGCGAGGGAGTTCATGAGACTGACAGGTCTGTGCGGAGCCGCTGCAGATCTCATTCCGATGGGGCGGTTGCGCACTCGTCCTCTCCAAATTTTCTTGACTCAGAATTGGAGTCTGAAGATTCATTCGCTCGATTCAGACGTTCTCTTGTCAGATTAAGTGAAACAAGAGATTCAGACTTGGGCAAGCATTCAGTGGTTGACTCAGGGAGTTCCGCTGCAGTTGCCGGATCCGGGTTTTACGATTATGACGGATGCCAGTCAAACAGGTTGGGGTGCAACATTGATCCCAACGGATTTGAAGTGCCAGGGTCTTTGGGATCTGCAGTTTCTAAGCAAGCACATAAACATCATGGAAATGATGTCGATTTGGCTTGCATTACGTCATTGGATGAACACTATTCAGAAAGCTCATGTCCAAATCCTATCCGACAATACGACAGTAGTGGCGTATATCTGGAACCAGGGAGGCACTCATTCCGTTCCGTTATTCAATTTAACAGAAAGAATCCTTCTGTTTGCTCTAGAACACCAAGTTCTACTTTCGGTCCGTCATATACCGGGTCGTCTGAATGTACTAGCAGACTCCCTTTCACGGAAGGGTCGCTTGTTGCCGTCAGAGTGGACTCTCAACAAACAGGTATTCAATCAGATTTGCTACCAATGGGAACGGCCAATGATAGACTTATTTGCGACACATCTCAACAATCAGTTGCAGACGTATGTGTCACCATGTCCGGATCCACGAGCATATGCAGTAGACGCTCTATCGATCTCGTGGGACGGAATGATAGGATATGCGTATCCTCCAGCGCCGTTAATACAGCAAGTATTGCTAAAGATAAAACAATCTCAATGCAGGATTCTGTTGGTAGCATCTCTGTCTCCACAGAGACCGTGGATAAATGTACTCAGATGTTTGCTGTGGGACTTACCGCGAAAGCTTCCTCCACGGGAGGATCTTCTTTCGCAGGGGAAATCGCGCCAACTTCATCACAACCCGCAAGGTCTCAACCTTCACGTATTTCCGTTGTGCGGTCCTTCTTGCATGGCAAGCATTTTACAGGACGAGCAGTGGACGCGATTTCTAACTGTAGGAGGACCTCCTCTTCGCTAAATTATGCGGCTAAGTGGAAGGTCTTTCGTCGTTGGTGTAGGGATCATTCTGTTGATATTTTTGATCCCTCCATACCAGACATTGCAAACTTTCTAGTATACTTGTTTGACGAGATCAAACTGCAGCCTGTTACTATTAAAGGTTATAGGTCTATGTTATCTGATACCTATGCACACCATGATAGTTTATAAACTGGATCTAATGTCTCTTTATCTAAGTTAGTTAGAAACTTCTTGATAAATAGACCTAGAACTCTTAGATTAATTCCTAAATGGAATTTAGCTTGGGTTCTTCTTAAACTGAAAGAAAAGCCATTTGAGCCTCTTGGGACAGTAGATTTCAAATTCTTGTCTTATAAGACAGCTTTTCTCTTAGCTTTCTCCTCTGCTAGAAGAGTCAGTGAGCTTCATGCACTTTAGGTGGATGATTCTCACTATCGTAGTGTTGGGAACACTATTACCTTTACTACTGATGTTGGATTTTTAGCTAAAAATCAGGCTCCTAATAAATACCCGGAACCTATTGTTATTAAGGCTCTTCTGTCTTCGGACGGCCGTAGGCCTTTACTCTGTCCTGTTAGAGCTTTACGTATTTATAAACAAAGATCTCAGTTTATCAGAAAGGGACGGAAACGCTTCTTTCTGTCTCTGATGCCTAATAGAAGGGACATTTCGGTCCATTCTATTGCTAGATGGATTCAATTAACTATCTGTACTGCTTATGATAATATATCTTCTACTCAGCAGTCTGTGCTTAAGATTTCGGCTCATGAAGTAAGAGCTCTTTCTACATCTTGGGCTTACGCAAATAGTGTTGCTATTACAGATTTAATGAAGGCTGCTTATTGGTCTCAGCCATCCACATTCACGAATTTTTATCTCAGAAATATTGAGTCCATTTCTGGAGACCCGCATTGTTTAGGTCCGTTATCTGTTGCTCAGAATGTCGTCCACTAAACAGTTGCAACTATAGTTATGCAGGCTTTCTGTTCCGGCAGTGACTCCGTCCTGCTGCCCTCTTCACTCTGGGCTATTTGACCCAGGGCAAGGGGAAGGGGGGGGGGGAGGGTGTTCCCTTAGGTCACCTGCTTTATAGTGAAAAGCAAGGGGATTCCTCCTCCGGAGTCAGTAATTCTGAGTCGTTACCGGGATGGTTTTAAAGTGTAATATTAATGCTAAAAATTCATTCATGTCTTATTTTTAAAGTGTAGCTCGGTGTGAAGCATTTGTATATGTCAAGTGTCACACGGGCGTTAATATACAATCCTCGGACACTTTTAAAAGAATATAAAGAGTCTCATTTCTCTGGACTAACTTTATTTATTGGCTTTCTTTAAAAATAATTAGTATAAGGGGTTATACTGGATGTTAATAGAGAACATGAATGTTATTATGCTCAATTATGAAGGGTATTGTATCTTTCTAATTTAACATAAAATAAGAAAGATACATGTAAAGCCTAATACTCCTTTTCTCCTTGAGGGGTTGACTCTATTTATATAGTTGAGCTTATTGGATTTTCCTCTTTGTCCTTGGCCCTCCAGCCTTTTTACTATTCAGCTAAGTCTGGGTCATTGGTACAGTATAAAAATGTTAAAAAATTTATAGTAATTTATATATTTTTTATACTTACCAATGACCCAGACGGGGATGGCCCTCCCAGGAGTTGGGAACTCATACCTCCCCGCTGAGTACATAGCGCTGACCAGGCACTGCTTGTAAGAATGATAATTATCGCCAATTTCGGGACGTCCTTGACACTGTGCATGCACAGTGAGGGCAAAGTATGGAAGTCCTTCAGGACATGATTTCTTTTGGTTTTAGATGCAAATTTTGGGGATTGGGGGGCAAAATTTGTGTTTGGCCCTAGAATTTTAAGAGTTAGCACCAGCTAAGTCTGGGTCATTGGTAAGTATAAAAAATATATAAATTACTATAAATTTTTTAACTTTCAGGGTATTTTTCTAAATTTTAAGCCTTTGAAACAAATGTGATACTTTTTGGACTTTTATGTGCAGGTTTTGAGGTTTTTCCTTTTGGCTCCCCAACGATAGTTGTGTGAGCCTATGGCATAGCTCTCATGTTATCGGTGTCGGCATCCGAATTCATTCATTTTGAACTTTTGTTTGAAGATTTTGATTTTTTTTTTTTATTTTACCCTTTTTTAATTTTTTTTTTATGTCAGCATGCTTTTCAGGGATTCAACCCTTTCCATGCTTAGTTACTTGAATTTTTGACTTTTGTGTACAGGTTTTTGACTTTTGTGTACATGTTTTGAAATTTGTCTTCTAGTGGAGTTTTACCTTATTGGCATATTGCCATGGTGGTTACCTTAACAATGCCGGGTATTTTTTTAAATTTAAACCCATTGAAACAAATGTGATACTTTTTTGACTTTTATGTGCAGGTTTTGAGGTTTGTCTTTCTTTTCTTCCAAGTGGCGACTTACCTTGTAGCATATTGCCATGGTTCCTATTTTATGTTAGGAAGCTTCTTGGGGCTAGTATTATATTATTTAACCTTTTAGCTGCTTATTTACTTTAACTTTGGACTTTTGTGTGCAGGTTTTGTACTTTTGTGTGCAGGTTTTTGACTTTTGTGTGCAGGTTTTGATATTTTTTTAAGTGGAGTTTTACCTCACTGGCATATTGCCATGGTGGTTACTGTAACATTTTCAGGGTATTTTTCTAAATTTTAACCCTTTGAAACAAATGTGATACTATTTTGATTTTTATGTATAGGTTTTGAGGTTTTTCTTTCTTTTCTTCCAAGTGGATATTTTTCAGATAGAGTTTCACTTTACTGGCATATTGCCATGGTGGTTACTGTGACATTATCAGGGTATTTTTCTCAATTTTAACCCATTGAAACAAATGTGATACTTTTTTTTTTTTTACTTTTATGTGAAGGTTTTGAGGTTTGTCTTTCTTTTCTTCTAAGTAGAGACTTCATCAGTAGAAAAGCACGCCCCTGGATGAATGATGAAATTCGTACACCCAAACAAACGCGCCACCAACTAGAAAGGCAGTGGCGACATACAAATCTAACTGTACATCGCGAGATGTACATTGCACAATGTAAAGTTGTCAAAAACCAAATTACTCACTTTAAGAAACAGTTTCTTTGTGGTAAGATCAGTGCCTATGGCTCTGACCAAAAGCAACTGTTCCAAATCATACAGTCCCTAGAATCGAAGCAGACAAATAAATTGTCGGAGGAGCTGTCTAGTGCCCATATTGCCCAAAAGATCTCAGAGTTCTTCGCGAATAAAATTGAGACAATTAGAAAGACCCTGGATCAAACACAATGTACCTTCGATCAAGGCCCAACCGAAACCCCATTTATCTCATCTGATAAAAGATTGGTAAGCTTTGATTGTGTGTCCGAAAGTGTTGTTGAGAAAATTATCATGTCCTCGCCAACTAAAAGTTGTGCCTTAGATTCTATTCCCACTTCTTTGTTGAAGTCATGTCTTCCAGCTCTCATAGATTGTATAACAAAGATTGTTAATGAGTCAGTACAAAATGGTTATGTGCCACCATGTCTCAAAACAGCCCTGGTTACGCCTCTTCAAAAAAAGACTTCTTTAGAACCCTGTGTACTGAAAAATTATAGACCTGTATCAAACCTGCCATTTATCTCCAAAGTCATTGAGAAAGTAATTGCCAAACAGCTGCGTTTATATTTAGATAACAATCAGCTTGTGGATCCAAACCAGTCTGCATACTGCGAAGGCCACTCCACAGAATCTGCACTTCTGAGCATGCAAAATGATATACTAGAATACCTAGACCACCGGAAGGCGGTTGTTTTGATCCTCTTAGATCTTTCAGCGGCCTTTGATACCATAGACCATAAAATCTTATCCGATAGACTTTTGCATTTGGGTATTGATGAATCTGCATTGAGGTGGTTTCAAGCCTACATATCAGAAAGGACCCAGTGTGTCACAATTGAGGGAATTCAGTCAAACCCTGTACCACTTAAATTTGGCGTACCCCAAGACTCAGTCCTGGGTCCAATTCTTTTTACATTATACATACAGCCCCTTGGGGAGATTATTCGATCACATGGAATTGGCTGCCATTTCTATGCAGATGACTCACAGATCTATGCGGAGTTTGACCCCGTGGATACAAATTACACTGAGTTGAAATTTCAAATTTTGCGGAATTACATCGATGATATTAGAACCTTTATGCTGGTAAACAAACTTAAACTTAACGATGAGAAAACAGAACTTATAATTTTTTCTTCTAGGTTTAAACCTGCCCCAGACAATTTGCCCTGCCTTAAAATAGGAGATACCATTATCAATCCATCTGCCACTGTTAGAAACCTTGGTGTGTATTTTGGTTCTCACTTAATCATGGTTCCTCATATTTCAAAAGTCTGCCAGTCCGCCAATTTTTATCTTCGGAAAGTTGGTCGATCCAGAAAATTCCTAACCACGCATGCCACAGAATGCCTCATTCACGCATTTATTTCTTCAAGGCTGGACTACTGTAATTCGCTTCTACATGGTCTTCCCAATAAACAACTTGGCTGACTACAGTCTATTCAAAACATAGCAGCACGCATTGTGACATTAGCGAAAAAGAGAGATCACATAACACCTAAGTTGAAAAGTTTGCATTGGCTTCCTATTATGGCCAGAGTTGAGTTCAAAATTCTCCTCTTCACATATAAAGTACACATGAAGCAGTCCCCAGCTTACATTGCTAATCTAGTAAAACCATATATACCGAAACGCCCCCTCCGTTCCACAAACCAAAATCTTTTAGAAGAGAAATCCTATGTTCTCGCTAGCTACGGTGGACGTTCTTTTAGCTATAATGCTCCTAGACTGTTTAACATGCTACCAGAATTTGTTAAAACAGCCCCTTCTTTGACGGCATTTAAATCTAGATTGAAATCCCATTTATTTAACAAATATTTTTAAATCCTATGTTGGTCATCATTTTGTTTATGAGCAGTGTTGTAAAGCGTCATGGAACTTTTTTAATATTGTGAGATGTTTGCGCTATATAAATGTATATTATTATTATTATTATTATTATTATTACTAACCTTGAAGCATATTGCCATGGTTCCTATTTTATGTTAGCATGCTTCTGGGTGCTATTATTATATTATTTAACCCTTTAGCTCATTATTTACTTAAATTTTGTACTTTTGTGTGCAGGTTTTGGACTTTTTTTTTTCACTCCAGTCACCCCTTTACATTGGCCACCTGGTGGTGGGCCACGGGGTACTGATACCCCCTCTAGTTCATTGTTCAGATGATTTCTTGGCCGATGAAATATAGGTTTTTGCCACCTGCATTGAAATTAATGATTTGAATGAAAGAACTGAAGTTTCTTCAACTTTGTTATTGTGTCATTATATTTTTCTTTGTTTCAGGCGATGAAGTATTTGTCCTATGTATTGTACCCTCTGTGTATTGGCGGTGCAGTTTACTCACTTATGTATACACAACATAAAAGGTTAGTTCTACAGGTTGACTTCCAAATACTCTAATACATCTTGATACCCGGGGCTATGATACATGCACTGATAAAATCACTCAAATATCCCCAAATTGTGATGATCTTATACTCGACTTCATTGCCACTTCCATGCATGTACCAAAAATGTACCATATATGTCTTGTTTATAAATTCTGTATAAATCATATGAATTCTTGTGGCATAAAAGTGCTATTTTAGCAGATTAGTATGAGGCATAATTAGAAAGGTTATGTTTCGATTTGCTGGCTGCCTGACTTTTAAAAATTCTCGATCTGCCAACAAGCTAAGTAATTATTTTTTTGGTTTCTTGGTTTGCCCGCAGTTAATGGAAAGTGTAACTATAGTTTTTCTTAAATAAGTTAATCCCCCTCTCATCCTAGCTATGCGCTGGATGAGATTGTTAACATAAAGATAACAAGTTTGAGGGTTAACTAGCACTTTGCTCATTGAGATCAAACACGCCGGTCTCGCTTTGAAGTGTTCAGAAAAAAAATCATCACAGGTGAACAGCACGGACTGAGTCAGGTACACATTGAATAAAAGCCCCACTCGATAGTTGCAGAATCATATTTTAAAGAACAAAGATATGTTCAGCAATAGCATATCAGGGTAGGACGATAGAATAAGTGAATGGGCTGGGCCGTTTGTCCTCAAACTTGTTATCTTTATGTTAACAAAGAATCCATCTCATCCAGCACATAGCTAGGATGAGAGGGGGATTCTTTCCCACATAAATCTCCCAAGTTTGAGGGTTAACTAGCACAGTTTAAAGATATTGATGAACATATATGCATAAAGTAAATGAATAATTCATGAGAGAAGAAAATGAAAAATAAAACTCAAGATGAATGTCAAATACAAATATAATCTAGTAATCTGTACTTATCCCCACTGGATATTCACTACATGTAGATGAAAGAACAAACACATCACAAAAGTTCACAATCAGATCACTGCAGAACAATCTTAGCAAAACGTTCCTTGTCTGAAATGGTGCTGTCCCTGAAATAGAAGCGGTAGAATGTCTTAGAGGATGCCCAGTCAGCCATTTTCAAGATACTTTGTAAGGTACCACCGGCATGGAATACTGCTGATGCTGAAGCTGCACGAGTTGAATGTGGCTTAAAGACTGAGGTATCAATACCAGCCATGGACATGCTGTCAGATATCCATCGTGCTAAAGTAGTTGTTGTTACAGCTTGAAAGGTTTTAAAAGAAATGAACAATTTAGAAGACTTTTGTTTGGTTTTGGTTTGGAGCAAGTATTCTTTAAGGGTACAGACGACACATAACTTAGTATTCTGAAACCCATATAAATTGAAGGTAGTGTTAACTCTACCAGGCCGAGATGTTTTCAAAAGTTGCTGGACGGAAAACTCAACAAACTGGCCCTCAAATTTCATAAACTGAATATCCAAGGCAACTAAGGTTTGAGATCTTTGGGCCGTGGTAAGAGCAATGAGACATGCTAATTTCTTTGTCAGTAACGGTAAAGATAAAGTATGATGTGGATAGAGAGTGGCCAAATAATTGAGCAAGACTGATACATTCCAGGTTGCATTGTATCGTGGAAGAGGAGGCCTGGTATTGAATATACCCTTCATCATATGATTGACTACAGTTGATTGAGAAAAAGAAACCCCATTAAGGAGTTGTAATGTTTGATTAATCATTGATCGGTGCATATTAATAACACTGTATGACTTACCACTCTCAAATAAAAATTGGAGGTAATTTACAACATCTATTTCAAGTAGCGTACAGGGATCAATAGGTTGTGATGTACACCAAGATACCCATTTATTCCAGGCAAGATCATACTGCTTTCTTGTGGTTTTTCTCCATGACTGCAGTAAAAGCTCTGAAGAGCCGACTGAAAATCCCTTTGCTCTGACTGAATTCCAGATACAGTGCATGCGATGAGATGCAGCTGTTGACTGAGTGGATGTATATGGTCTGAATGTGGCAGTGTTAGCCTGTTTGCCTTTTTTGGCAGTGCTATGGGTGTATCTATGAGGGTTTCCATGAGAAGTGGAAACCATGACTGTGTTGACCAGAGGGGTACCAAAATAAGAGCTTTTCTTACCTGGTCTTCGTTTATTTTCACCAAAGTCTGCATGATCAACCTGAAAGGAGGAAAAAGGTAAGGTAAATAACCTCCCCAGTCAAGAGTAAAAGTATCAGTATGAAAAGATAATGGATCTGGCTTCCATGAAACAAATTTACTGATTTTGAAGTTCAAGTGTGACACAAAACAATCTACATCAGGCTGAAAGGTTTGTTGGCATATGCGTCGGAAAATCTGTGCATCTAACATCCATTCAGTTGTATCATTGAAATGCCGAGACAGGGTATCGGCAGTGGAATTCAACTTTCCAGGAATATGAGTAGCTGAAAGGAAAATATTTCTCTCCCCACACCGAAGAAACATTTCTTTTGTTAATTTAAATAAGTCGGGAATAGTTCCACCAAGATTATTAATATATGCTACAGCAGTGGTATTATCTGACAGAATACAAATGTGAATATCATGAAAACTTCCACACAGATTTTGAAGACCCATAAAAACAGCTTTGAGTTCCAGCAAATTTATGTGGTGAATAAAAGCAGTGTCCCAACGACCATTAGCTTTGGTATTATCACATGCTGCCCCCCACCCCAATTGTGAGGCATCTATTTGTAAATATTTTGAAATTTTGGGGTACCAAATGTCATTGCCATTCTGTTGATTGATGTTATCTATCCACCAAAGAACGTCAGTTTTAGCCTGATCTGATAATTGAATAACGGCATCAAAATTAGAGTTGTGAACCGATAATGCTTTGGTTTTATTCCAGTCTAAGAATCTGTAATGGAAATGGCCCAATTTTACGGCTTTCATCCCCGAAGTATACATTCCAATCAACTGAGCTAGTTTTCAAATTGTCAGAGAATCAAAGGTCAGAACCTCTTTAGAAAATTCAATAATACTCTCAACCTTATCGACTGGAAGAAAAATCTTAAATTCAAATGAATCTATAATAAACCCAAGATACTGTGTCTTCCGGCATGGTTCTATGACAGATTTCTCAAAATTGATGAAAAAACCTAAAGATTCAAAAAGATTGATTGCTTCTTTGGTTTGTTGTCGACAGATATCAAGAGATTCATTTTCAAATAAAGAGTCATCAATATAGTAAACACACTGTATACCCTTTTTTGAAAGTGAGAAAAAAATGGGTTTTAAAATTTTTGTGAAGATTTGGGGCCCACTGGCCAGGCCGAAAGGTAGACGTGAACTCGTACAATTGGCCTCGCCAAAAAAACTTGAGATACTTCCTATCATCTGCACTGATGGGTAGACTAAAGTAAGCATCCTTCAGGTCCACTGATGTGAAATACTGAAATGGCTGAATAGCCTGGAGAACAACATCAATGGTTTCTTGCTTGAAATGATGGTAAACAATAAATTCATTCAGCTTTTTCAAGTTAATAACTGGACGAAATTTGCCATTTCTTATCAACCTACCTCAATTGTTTACTACAGGCTTGCACTACAGTGGAAGAACCTAACTCGGATAAAATACTCTCTATTTTAATCTTTCCCAAGATTTGGGAAAGAAAAGTGGTGTGAAAACACCACGAAAAAATAAGCCAAAACTGGGCCGAGCGCCATCGGCGCACACCCAGTATGGGACGCTCTTCCATAGTACAAATCTACAACTTCCGTAACAGTGCGCAATGCGTCAATTCGTCATTCTTTTTCTATCCGAAGCACGAGCAGGATGTGTTTCCGCCATATGCATTATGAAACAGTGATAATTCAACTCGTGGATAATGGTTTTCCTGTGACTGGAATTATGGATCTGAAGATCGTATAATAACAGGACTGTGTTTTATATATTCTCGTTTTATATTTTCAACCACATTCTCATTGTTTATTAATTACAATTCCATTTTCACGAATGTTTTGTTTGCGACATCGTGTCATCGTGATTCGACAATGAAGTTTTCGGTTGATAAAAAATTTGTTATTGGAGTAGGTGTCGGCCGTCTGGGTTCTGCCACCTTCTCTCGTAGTTGAGGGTGTTCTACTTTCTGTTTCTGTTGAGTTCACCTTTTTCTTCTACTGCTCTCACCTCTGTTCTTTCCAGTTCGGTTCCTTTAGGGCAATTCCTTTTGCCCTCGCCATTGGTGCGTTCTCGTGTCCGTTTCGTCCGCACCTGCGGATGGTGTGGAATGCTGTCGTTTCGGGAGCCTCCCGACTCAACCACGTCTGATGTGAGTTTACCCCCTCCGTGGGGGATGTGCAGCTCCTCCCGCACCCGTGGGGGGGTACTGTCATTTCGGGGCCCCCCGACTCGACCACGTCTGGTGTGAGTTTGACCCCCCTCCGTGGGGGATGTGCAGCTCCTCCCGCTCCTATGGGGGGTGGTGAACGCTGTCGTTTTGGGTCGCCCGATTCGACCACGTCTGATGAGAATTGCTCCTCCTCCGTGGGGGATGTGCAGCTCCTCCTGCACCAGCAGGGGGTGGGGACCGCTGTTGTTTCGGGGCTTCCCGATTCGACCATGTCTGGTGAGAGTTATTCCCCTTCCGTGGGGAATGTGCAGTGTTTTACCGTAGTGGATACTGCGGGAGCTGTTGGTTTTCTGGTGTAGAGATGCCTGGTTCCGGGACTATGCGCCCTCTCCAGTCGACATCTGTGGCTGTCACTAGTGTTGTGACTCCTCCTTTGGAGGCCGAGCTTGGTGGCTCTCTCCGCTTTTCTGCCAGTTCCAACAGCTCCCGTCGTATCTGCTGCTACTGCTGTTCCGTCTACAACGTCATTGGGCACCGTTTTTAGCCGGCCTCGGCTTCTCCCTGCCAGGGTCTGCAGGGATGTCTGTAGTGTGGTTGTGGGGTTTCGGCCTCAGCCTTCCCAGACTCCACTCAACGAAGTCAAATGGGGCTGCCAACTGAATCCCCTACTGTGTCCTCTCAGCCATTGAGCACAGTAGTTTTATACCTGCAGTGGTCTTCTGCGGTGTCTGGTTGTGTAGACGTGGGGGTATCGGCCTCAGCCTTCCCTGACTTCAACCCGGCGAAGTTGGAAGTGGCTGCCGGCCGGACCCTCTCCTGTGGTCTCTGCGGCGTCGAGCACCACAGTTGTCATTGGTTTCGGTTGTTCTTAGTGGGACACTATGAACTCTGTGGTGTTTCCGTCCACTCATTCTGGCCACACGATCAGTTTTGGGGGTCCAACGTCTTTTGTGCAGCCTGGACCTTCTGCCCTGCAGAGGTCAGCGGTGACTCTCATGAGTTCCTGCTATGTTGATCCTCGGGGTGTGTCACACCCTATACACGTCTGCCTTGAGACGTTTTCGGCTGCCGCCCGTCGTCCCACATCGGGTCTTTTGGAGGATCGTGACCCTTCGCTAGTTAAGAGGGTCAGAGGTGAAGCCACTTTGCCGGTTCGTTCCCCTGTCGAACCGGCCAGTACGGGCAGTGAGCTTAGGGAGGCCCTCTCCTTACTCACTCAGGTTCTGTCAAAGAGCCTTCCTGTTGCTTCCAGCGAGGCAGCGAGTGGTTTCCAGGCGCCTCCTATGGCGCCGCCTCCTGGGATTGGAAACAGGCCGCTTTCTGATTCCCCTGGTGTTCCGACACCATGGGAGGCGTCGGCTGGTTTGCCCACGATGAGCTATGTGTCTTCCGACTCGGGGGAAGAGTCAGACATGCTTGATGTCAAGAGCCAGCAGTCTTTGGACTTGGGGGCAGCTCTTGATTTCGTGTTTGGGTTCCTTCCGGATCTCAAACCATCTAACCAGTCGGCAGTGTCAGCCAGGCCGCGATCATCGGTTGCAAGCCAGCAGTCTATGGAGCAATCTGCTTCTGGGCGTCTTTGACCGTGCCCGTTGGTACAGTTGGTTGAAGCATTTTCAGCCTTGGACTCCAAGCTAAGTTCCAAGGTTATGAAAGCTCCATTCTTCACCAGGGTTGACACCTTTTTGCCTCCGGCGCGTTATCGTTCCTACGATTCCGCCAATCCGTCGGTCTACCAGACTTTGACGGTTTTGGATCAGGACTCCAATTCCCTCGGGCTTTCCAAGTCCAAGTCTGCCGTCATTCCGATGACGACTCTGGAGTCCACATTGGGCTTATCGAGAGAGATGCTTGGTATGCTTTATCTCTCCGATCACGTCGTCTCAGCTTTAGCTGCCTTCAGATAAGTTTGATGAGGTACAGGCTCCTTTGCGTGTGCTGTCCAAGGCGCTCATGCATCTTACTCACACGCATGCCTGTAACATGGCTAATCTGGAATTAGTTCAACGGGACTCTGTGCGGGACACAGGCCGGTCCCTTCCTGAGGAGCAGTACGCTACTCTTCGATCTGCTTTTTTGGCAGGTCCGCAACTTTTCCATGGTTCTGTGTTGACAGTCCGGGATGACGTCCTACGTCATTCCAACGATCAGCTCCTGTTTCTTCAGCTTGATCAGCCTTCTAGGGTAGGCACGGGCCGTTCCAAGCCTAACAAGTACCCTCTGCTTCCTCTGTGAAGCAAAGGGGCTGATCCTTCTGCCACCGCTTCTACTTCTTACTCAAGGGGTAAGGGTAAGCGTTGGCAGTCTTGAGGGAAGTCCCAGGATTCTTCATTCAGTAGAGGTGTTTTCTCCTCTCGCAAGCCTCGTTGGGGTTCGCAATAAAGGTCCTCACCTCGACTCGTCCCAGGCTGGAGGAAGGATAGCAGAGTTCGCAGACCGTTGGGCCACCATCACATCCGATCCTTGGATGTTAGATGTTGTTTGGTCCGGGCTGCGAATATCCTTTCGACGGCACTCCACTCTGTCCAGGGTGCCTTTTCCAACCACAGTTCCTTCAGACATTTTACGTCGGGAACTTTTGTCCACGGAGATAGACAATCTCCTGACAAAGGGGGCGATTGAGGTCATCAAGAACATTAGGTCAGTGGGTTTCTATTCCCGCCTGTTCTTGGTGCCGAAGAAGGACGGCCGACTCCGACCGATTCTCGATCTGAGTTTCCTGAACCAGTCTATCATTGCTCCCAAGTTCAGCATGGAGACTTTCAGGTCGGTCCTTAGTTCAATTCACCAGGGAGATTTCGCTTCCAGCTTCGACCTGCGAGACGCTTACTTTCACGTTCTGTTTCATTGGGTGTTACGGAAGTATCTCGGGTTCATTTTTCTGGGGCGAGTTTACCAGTTCAAGGGCATGCCTTTCGTCCTTAACCTGGTTCCTTGGTCCTTCACCAGACTGATGTCGCATTTGATAGCTTTCCATCGCACACAGTCCAGGGTGACTACTTCGGCATATCTGGACGATATCCTCCAGGGGCATTCCAATGCTGCCTTACTGGAGTCGGATGTCACCACTCTGTTGAGCTTGCTCACGTCGCTACGTTTCAGAGTCAATGAGGAGAAGTCGGACCTGGTCCCTTCTCAGTCGTTTTATCATCTGGGGATGACTTTCCGCACACAATTCAATTTGGTGGCGGTTCCCCAGGCCAAGGCTGTGATTCTCTCAGCTTTTGTTCCGACTCTGTCCCAGTCCACATCCACGACGGCTCGGAGTTTTCTCCGGCTAATCGGTCTCTGCTGTTCGGTGACGGATCTCATTCCTCTAGGTCGGCTGCATGTCAGACCTCTCCAACACTTTCTGCTCAGTCGTTGGAGGCCGAATGTAGATTTTCTGGATCTGGTGCTTCCGTTTCCAGAATATCTTTATCCTCACCTTCTCCTCTGGGCGGATGTCCAGTGGCTTTCGCAGGGTGTTCCGTTGGACTTACCCACGTCCGATCGCGTTCTGACGGCAGATGCCAGCGATCTCGGATGGGGTGCGACGTTGGATCCTTTAGGTCTTTCCATTCACGGGATGTGGGACAAGGATCATGCAGCTCTACACATCAACCAGAAGGAGCTTCTTGCTCTTCTGCGTTTCAGGCAGTGGATCCCTCACCTGTCGAATTGCCAGGTCCTTCTGTTGTCCGACCATTCGACGGTGGTTGCTTACATTCGGAACCAGGGCGGCACGCACTCTGTTCCACTGTACGAATTGGCTTGGGATCTTCTACTGCTCGCTCAGGATGTCCACGCCGGGGTGGCTGTTCGTCACATTCCCGGTCACCTGAACGTCCTAGCCGACTCCCTGTCCCGTCAGGGCAGGGTCATTTCCACCAGGTGGATGCTCCACATGGCGGGTTCCATCGATCTCTTGTGACTCGTTGGAACCATCCGGTGGACACTTTCGTGTCCCCGTGTCCAGATGCTTTGGCTTTCGCCATGGACGCTCTGACCATCCTTTGGGATGGTCTTGTCGGCTACGCCTTCCTACCGGTTCCGATTCCGCCTCAGGTTCTCACCCAGATATGAACCTGCAGTCGTCGAATCCTTTCGATCACACCCGTCGCTTCGGTGGGTGTGGATCAATCTGCTCCGCTCTCTGTTAGTGGCGGTTCCGGCATGTCTCCCTCTACCTCGCGACTTTCTTTGCCAAAGTCGCCCGAGGTGGTTTTCAAGTTGACCCGACTTCATTGTGCCTTCGCACATGTCTTTTATCGGGTCCTCTCTCCTCCGTAGTGGTTTTTCGAGACATGCAGTGGAGTTGCTTTTCTTCAAGGAGGCACTCACTCCACTGGTTTAGCCTCTGTGGCTAAGTGGAAGGTTCTTCTGTCGATGGTGTGCGATCACTCTGTTGCTTCTGTCACTCCTTCGATCACACCACTTGTGGAGTTTCTGGTATATGTTTGTTTCTGGGGGTCTCCAGCAATGGGTACATGTCCATGCTTCGGAGACATTTTTTTCCTATGTGATACCGCATTGTTTCGACACTCATCCTTGCCTCTCCAAGCTTGTTCAGCTCTTTTCCTTGAAAAGGCCTAGGACTTTGCAGTTTACTCCAAGATGGTCACTTTCTTGGGCGCTGCTCTGCTTGGGGGTGGAGGGCGTTTACGCCTTTATCCTGGATGAATATGCGTTTTCCCACATGCCAGATCTCTCCTGCATCCATTTCTTGATGGACTTGTCTTGCTATTCGTGCAGCTTCCGCTCGTCTAGCAACTGGTGATTGTATTACCAATTGTTTTTTTTCTGCCACGAGGTGCGTGCATTGTCTTCCTCTTTTAATAACTCTGTCATGTTGTCGGATGACTGATGTTATACTGGCAGCCTTCTGGAGAAATGCTACATTCTCCTTTTATCTGCGACAGTTGCAGGAGCCGACAGAGAACCTTGGGGCCCTCTTTCTTCGGCTCAGGATGTTGTCAATCCAAGCTTTTCAGCTTTTTTCAGGGTCAGTTCCAGCTTTGTGCTGTTACTGCCCTTTCTGTCTGTGCGTCACACTTCACCATACGCCTCATCTTTCATTGGCTTTTCTAATGTTTGTGATGCTATGGTTTGATAGGCCTAAGGATCTCTTCCTCTGTCCACGGTCCCAGTGCTATTGAGTTATGTGTGGGTTGGTTATGTGATTCCCTCTAGCCTTTTGTCTATTCAGCCTGTAGTAAACAATTGAGGTAGGTTGATAAGAAGTATAAATTTTATAGTAAATTTCCTTTCTTATTATACCTACCGAAATTGTTTACATGGAGGCCCTCCCGTCTTCTTATTCGGGTAAGAATCCTTCCTCCCCGCTGATCACATAACTCCTGTGTTGTTCGGAATCAAAAGAATGACGAATTGACGCATTGCGCACTGTTACGGAAGTCGTGGATTTGTACTATGGAAGAGCGTCCCATACTGGGTGTGCGCCGATGGCGCTCGGCCCAGTTTTGGCTTATTTTTTCGTGGTGTTTTTACACCACTTTTCTTTCCCAAATCTTGGGAAAGATTAAAATAGAGAGTATTTTATCCGAGTTAGGTTCTTCCACTGTAGTGCAAGCCTGTAGTAAACAATTTGGGTAGGTATAATAAGAAAGGAAATTTACTATAAAATTTATACTTTTCTTCATTCGTAAAAAAATATTGGAAACAAACGGATTTTCCTCAGATTTTGATATGTTAATAGCACCTTTTCCTAACATTTCAACAATAAGTTCATCCCAGATTTGCTCATGTTGATTGTTTTTGGCAAACTGTACTGTGTGGGTGTGCGAATAAATTCTAAATCATGACCATGAATGTTGTGGAGAACCCAATCGTCCTGACTGATATTCTCCCAAGTTCTAGTATATTTACGAAGATTGCCAGCCATTTTCACACCTTCATACATGGAAGTATGAGTAGAACTTACCTTTACTTTTGTGGCATATTGTCTTTGTTCTGGTAGGTCTTTTTGTCCTGCCAGTATCTGCCTCTCTGAGAATTCCTGTTTTGCCATGAGCCTCTTTGGGCTGGACGGTTGAAGCCCCGGTTGTAAGGCCAGCCGTATTGGGGTCTACCTCGACCCTGTTCTAAAAAAGACTCTTTAAATGATCGAGCATTTGCAGTTTTATGCAGCTCATTATTCTCCTTTATCTTTTTGAAAATGTCATCCCCGAACAGGAGCCGAAAAAACTCCCTTGTACTAGTTTTTAAGGACTGGCCTCAAGAAATTACGTCTCATCATAGACATTTCAAATTCAGAAGAGGTTGTCAGGAGTAGGTTATTAATCGTAAATTTTTTAATAACTGACAAATCAGGCGAGGATTTCCTCAGTAACATGTAAAGTTGACGACATCGCCCCAGCCAACATTTTTTTAAATTTTTTGTAAATTTGTGTTGACACAGTCAGCCATAGTGTCATTAATTTTGGGCCCGATTTTAAGGGCAGCCGAATCTAAAGTGGTATCTGGAAGGTCGAAATTTAAATTGTCAGTGTCAGTACCAAAAAGGTCATCAACGTCAGGAATTGGATTGGTATACATTGAGGAATCCTCCGTAGCAGAGTTAATTTGGGTATTTGGACGATTAGCCTGAGTGTCGTCATTTTCAAGTAACATTTCCCTGGTGACAGTATTTAACGGTGTAGTATGTGTTGATTCGACTATGTCGAGTCTTTGACCGATACTTGTCATTTTAGACAAGATTTGAGACAGAATATCATGAGATTCGTCGGTATTGAGAAGTGGAATAGCTTGAATCGTTCCACCATAATTGGACAGTTTCGGTTTTTTAGGTGGAGATCCAGAAAAGGCCTCTGGCCTGGATGCACTCCGTGCTACCACTTTGTCGTGAGAATTTAATTTATTACCTGAACTCCTGTCATTTTCCGGTGACTGAGTCGAGATTGTTGCTGTTGTCATGTGAAAATTTCGAACCGGAAGTGGCCGAATGTTTTGTAGTTTTCTTATTGCAGATTTTATTGTTACCTCCCTTCGTGACTTGACCTTGCCCAATTAATGTCATTGCGTCATCATTTGTTTTAAAACAAATAGCCTTTGACGGCGATTTCGATGTAGTCGAAAATTTCGGCCCAACATATTTTCCAGTATCCAAATCAAAATCAAATCCACTCAAATTTTGTTCCTCAGAGTCGGAAACAAAAAGACTGATGGCGTCTTCATCAGTATGATCAGTAAGAGGGAGAAGAATATTTGACGGATTAGTAAAATCAATTTCAACTCCGTGATCATGAATGGGTTCATCGACATTAACTTTCGAAGTTGAAGGCTGATCATGAGATTGTAAATCGTACTTTGGTTTTTTAGTACGCGAATTATCACATGCTTTTTTCCCCATAATTACGGCGTGAGTCTCGAAAGCAAATATGATTCTGCAACTATCGAGTGGGGCTTTTATTCAATGTGTACCTGACTCAGTCCGTGCTGTTCAGCTGTGATGATTTTTTTTCTGAACACTTCAAAGCGAGACCGGCGTGTTTGATCTCAATGAGCAAAGTGCTAGTTAACCCTCAAACTTGGGAGATTTATGTGGGAAAGAACCAGAGTTAACAGTGTAATACTATCAATAATTACTATTTATTAAAGCTATTACTTCGTTAACATGTCAAGTTAGTTTGAGCTATATTTTGGAGTGCAGGTAACACAACTTAAAGGCTTCACATTTTATCCATGTGCTTCATGTTATCTATTTCGTCTGTATTTCGTCTGTATGGATTGACCTGTTACAATTTATGGGAGAGTGCCAACAGGCACTCTCCCATATATTGAAACAAGGCAAAAGACAAATGAACAAATTTTGACGACTGAGAATAATTTAGCACCCTGCCAGTTAATGCATGCACACATGCACAAGGGAGGGTCTTTTTGCTCACCCTTTGATTGCCAGAAAATTAATAACAAAAAATAAAATTCCCCCCTCCTTTTGCCTCATTTTAAAAGTAAATTCCAATGGTAATCTAAGTATTGATTTTGTATGGCCTCATGTGTATATATTTTAATGAATCCTTTATCAGTGAAGTTTCTTCGTATAATTTATTGTACTTATTAGAACTAGACTATAACAGTAATCTGTCTTAAACTTCCACAACAAATGTTGTTTTAACAATCAACATGCATCGCCGACTCTTACTTAGAAAACAATAGAAGCCAGCAAATCGAGAACCCCCAGTTAGAACATTGTTACCTTACTTGACAGATGTCAGGGTGAGCTCCAGTCTTCACTTTTCATCCATCATCTGCTGTGACTTTGGTGTTTGAGTTTTCTCCAAAACTGCTAGCTCCATTTCCAATAAATTTCTGATGAAAAAAGATTGGGTTGGAGCATTTAAATTTTGTTCAAATCATGGCTTTGCCATTACCATCCCCTCCCCCATGGGGTTGGGATGGAGCAAAAATTCTCCAAATTTAAAAAAAATCTTCCTTCAATAAACTGGCAATGACTTGATATTCAGTATTCAGCTGCCGATTGAGATATAGAGAAAACTGTGTCCAAAGGAAGTCTGAGGGTCAATATATGTGGCTAGTCATTCTGGCAAGGGCAAGATTTTTTAGCCCTACCCAGGTCTTAAATTTTCAGAACGTCTTGCTTGATTTGAATGAAATTTGTAACCTTATATAAGTAGGTGACATGTACTTACTTTCTGCAAAAGAAGTTGGCTGGCACCCCTGTAAATACCCATACATGCTAAAAATGGAATAAAATTTCACAAATGTCTTTTTTTTCATGAATTGCACAGAGCTAGCATTTGATACTTGGTATGGAACATCTTTTGGAGGAATATAATCAAAATGTTAAAAAAATCCTGATTGGTTTCATTATGTGGTCCTTTTTATTGCGGGTAGTGGAGAAAAACATTTAAAATCTTTTTCTCACAATCCACCAGTCCAAATACTTCCCCAGTTTGAGATACAATATCTTTGTGAGGATATTTTAAATATTTGCTAAAGTCAAGTCCCCCTGGGATTGTATTTTCGGTCATCATGGGGCTCTCAGATTTTAACATGGTTGGTAATAGGGAAAACATTGAAAACACTATTCTTCATCCAAACCTCTGCCCTAAAAGCTCCATGCAACATCTTTGTAAGGATGATTTACAAGTTCGTTTAAATCATAGTTGAGGTCATAGTTTGGGTTGTCATGGACCCAAACCCCACCCCTCTAGAATTTAACACGGTGGGTAATGAAAAGAATGGTAAAAATTCTTTTTCAAACCCACTGTGCTAAATGCTTTCGTAGTTGACATATAGCATCTTTGCAAGATGTCATAGTGCCCCCAATTTTTTAACCCTTTACCTAATGAATCTACTGAATCCACTCGCATTATTTACAAATTAAACAGTTGACAAAAAATTTCTATAAAACCATATCATGTTAACTCGTTCCAATGAGGGGTCACATGATATAGTTTTTGTTGAACTGTTTTGCAAAATTTGAAAAAACAATTAAGATAGTAAGTTTTGATATCCTGTGCATTGGATAAAGGATTAATGCTGTGGATAATGGGGAAAACATTTAGAAAAAAAGTCTTCTCCATCACTACTAAAGCTCTCCATGTTTGACCTATAACACCTTTCTAAGAATTATTTGTGTTTTTTTTGTGTTTGCTTTTAGGGGTGTCATTGTCGGCCAAATTTTATCACTGTGGGTAGTGTGGAAAATATTGAAAAACATCCATCTCCCATATCACAGTGCCAAATACTCCCATATTTGACAAATAATTTTTGTAATGATGATTTTCAAGTCTACATAGAACAAACTTCTGGAGTCATATTTAGGAGTTGTACACTGGGCTATGAGAAAACCTTTCAAAATTCTTCTTCCAAAACACTTCCAAAACACTTCTCTAAATGCTTCCATGTCTGTATATTAAATTGTTGTATTCGCTGTTTACAATTCTCTTGAAATCAAGCCCATGGTGTAATAATTATGGGTGCTTAGGTATAGGTGGGCCAGTTTGTGGGGGTAGGGTGATGGTGCAACATTTCAACACTGGTGATGGTCTAAACATCAACAAAAACCTTCTCCCAAACCGATTGACTGAATATTTTCATGTTTGATGAACAGCCCTCTCTTCTCTCAGCCCCATTACAATGGATGATAATTGACATGTGATGTTTTGAATTAACAAAAATAGTTATCTTAACTCTCTACATGCTGTGGGCAGATTGTATTTGCATACAAAATTTCCATCCTTTAACAGAATAATGAATATAATTGTATTTTGTTTACTGCATGTCAAACAAAATATAAAATATAAAAAACAAAATATAAAGGTAATTTTTAGCTTAACTTGACAAAGAGAAGATAAGCTATTGCCATCATGTGTGCGGAAGTCTGGGAGTCTGTTCACACTTTCCTTTAGCACAGGCTGCACCCCATAGTTTTTGTCAGATCGTCACGAAATTTCATATGCAGGTTTGAGGTCATGTCTAGATGAGTATGTCCCCTTTTGGTCGCTATCGGTCAACCGTGATGGCTGCCCGAGCCCAAACCTGAAAACCATTAGCACAGTCTACAGGTCGTATTTATGAAAGGATTTCATTGTAACTTGGTAGGATGCCTCTGTATAATATCTAGATGAGAATGTCCCCTTTTGGTCATGATCTGTCAACCAAGCCCGAAACCCAAAAACTTTTAGCACAGTCTACAGGTCATATTTAATATGGAGGGATTTCATTGTAACTTGTTAGGATGACTCCGTATGATGTCTAGATGAGAACTTCCCCATTTGGTCGCGATCTGTCAACCGTGACGACTGCCCAAGCCCAAAACCCCCAAACCTTTAGCACAGTCTGCAGGTCGTATTTATGGAGGGATTTCATTGTATCTTGGTAGGTTGACTCCATATAATGTCCAGATGAGAACATCCCGTTTTGGTCGTGATTGGTCACCTGTGACGGCTACAGGGGCCCAAAGCCTGAAGCCCGAAAACATTTAGCAGAGACTATAGATCATATTTATGAAGGGATTTTATTATAACTTGGTAGGATGACTCCAGAAAATGTCTAGATGATAACATCCCCTTGTGGTCGCGATCATTCAGCCGTGACAGCTGCCCGAGCCCAAAACCTGAAAACCTTTAGCACAATATATAGGTCGTGTTTATTGAGGGATTTCATTGTAACTTGGTAGGTTGATTCCATATAATGTCTAAATGATAACATCCTCTTTTTGTCGCGATTGGTCAACTGTGATGGCTACAGGGGCCCGAAGCCCAAAAACCTTTAGCACAGTCTACAGGTCATATTTATGAAGGGATTTCATTGTAACTTGGTAGGATGACTCCAGATAATGCCTAGATGAGAACGTCCACTTTTGGTTGTGATCATTCAACCATGATGGCTGCCCAAGCCCAAAACCCGAAAAACTTTAGCACAGACTACAGGTCATATTTATGAAGGGATTTCATTGTAACTTGGTAGGATGACTCAATATAATGTCTAGATGAGGATGTTACCTGTTGGTTGCGATTGGTCAACCATGATGGCTACATAGCCCTGAAGCCCAAAAACCTTTGGCACAATCTACAGGCCATATTTATGAAGGGATTTCATTTTAACTTGATAGAATGACTCGTTTTGGAATTATTTCATTGTAAATTGGTAACTTTTGTTGATATACATTAACTGTGAGAGCCACATACATTAACTGTGAGGGCCACATTAACCCACCCCTCAATTCTTTAGTACAGTCTACACCTCATATTATTTTTATTGAAAACTGCATACAGGGAACAGAAATTAACATATTCCCAATTATCACAATTCTTATCTTATTTTATAATCCTTTCATAAACATTGAACATTATCCTTTTCATCAAACAAAACACACAGACAAGTTAAGCTACAGTGTCATTGACACTTTCATTATAATTCCACTGAGGCTGAGTAGAACTTCTCAATTCTGATGGTTTGAGAAATTATTCTTCAGTGTGACAGGAGTTGAAACTTGAATGACCTATTACTGAGAAAATTACTTAACTGGTAGAGTGCTGGAAGCCCATATTTGGGCTTTATTCCAAAGTGCAGGTACCATGACTTAAAAGGTTCAAACTCAGTGGATGTGCTTCATATTACCTTCTAAGTGAAATAATTCAGTCTGCAAAGATTTGCCTTTGTTACAGTCTATGGGAGAGTGCCTTTAGGCAAGGACATATGAACAAATTTTGACTGCCAAAACTAATTCAGCAATAACCAGTTAATGGTGCATTCATATTAACCCTTTATCTAACATGAAAAACAGACGACACTTGCAAAAAAATTCTTGAACAACTAATTTTTTTCATTTTTTGTCTCAAAAACATAGGTTATCACCCCTCATTGGAACGATCTCGACAAGCTCATTCCAATGAGGGGTCATCATAACCTATGTTTTTGAGACAAAAAATGAAAAAATAATTAAATTTAATTTGAGATTTTTGTGAATAGCACTTTTGGCCGTTGCGTTGTGTAAAGGATTAAATTCATCAAAAAAGTCAAAAGAAATAGTGAATTAAAATAGAAGAGATAACTTTAAGGTGTCAGAACCAAGAACCAAGAACACCTTGTTAAGAAGGTATACAACCTTTCTAATCTTCCCCTGCTTATCATTAAATGTTACGGCTTTTCCCCAACTACAAAAATTTAACTGTACATTTGAAGGATTGTTTTCCAATTTTAACCCTTTACCCAACGTAATGGCCAAAACCGTCCAGCACTATTCACAAAAATCGCCAATTACTTTTTATTATTTTTTTGGTTTTTTGGTAATCAAGCCTACATTTTTATAAGCAGGCTTCTTGCAAATTTGAAAATCTTGAGATTTAGGGAATTTTAATGTTTTAAAACCTTTGCCATTTGAATCTGAAAGTCCACTTATCCGGATCAGATTTCTTTTAGTCCCAATTTAGTGAAATTGTGACCCTGCTGCCTACAGCTGTCTTGGGTGATCAGCCTGTCTACCCTTTTGTCCATCAATACCTTCATCCATCCGTCCATTTGTCTGTCCCATGTTTTCTGCACTTTTTAACTATTGACAGAAATATTGAAATGATTTTCAGTATGTAGCTTCTTGGTGGGTACTTACTTACAGATCAAGTTTCAATTCCAATCTGCTCAGTTGGTTTATTACAGTTATTGCCCTTGAACTTGAGAATTTGATGATTAAAAAAGGTTTTCTTACTTTTTTCAGCTATCGATGGAAATATTTAAATGATTTTTTGCATGTAGCTTCCTGGTGGGTACTTACAGATCAAGTTTTAATTTCATTCTGCTCAGTTGGTTTATTTAAGAGTTATTGCCCTTGAACTTAGGAATTCAACAGTTAAAACAGATTTTCTGCACTTTTTTATTCGGTGTGGATGGAAATATTGAAATGAGTTGGGGTTTTTTGAATGTAGCTTCCTGATGGGTAGTTACAGATCAAGTTTCAATTCCATTTCACGAAGTTGGTTTATTATAGAGTTATTGCTCTTGAACTTGGAAATTCAACTCTCATAACAGGTTTTCTTCACTTTTTTCAGCTATCGATAGAAATATTGAAATGATTTTTAGCTTTACTTGACAAAGTCAAAATAAGCTATTGCCATCATGTATGCAGATGTCTGTCTGTCTGTTCACATTTTCTTTGTCACAGGCTGCACTCTGTAGTTCTTGTCTGATCATCACAAAATTTTGTATGCAGGTTTGAGGTCATGTCTAGATGAGAACGTCCCATTTTGGTCATGATCAGACAAGCATGACGACTGTGAGAGCCCGAAACCCGAAAACCTTTAGCACAGTCTACAGGTCGTATCTATGAAGGATTTCATTGTAAATTGGTAGGATGACTCTGTATAATGTCTAGATGAGAATGCCCCCTTTTGGTTGCATTCAGTCAACAGTGACAGCTGCGAGAGCCCCCGAAAACCTTTAGCACAGTCAACTGGTCTTATTTATGAAGGAATTTCATTGTAACTTGGTAGGATGACTTCATGTAATGTCTAGATGAGAACGTCCCCTTTTGGTCACGATCCGTCAACCATTATGGCTGAGCGAGCCCGAAACCTGAAAAATTTTAGCATAGTCTGCAGGTCATATTTATGAAGGGATTTCATTGTAACTTGGTAGGATGACTCCATATAAGGACTAGATGAGCAGGCGTGGCGTTTTCAGGCGCGTGATTTTTTTGCGCGCCTTAACGTGCGTCAAGAATCATTAAGGTCCGCGAAATTTCGCTCTCCTGGGTGCACAAAGAAAAGTACCATATATGTCCGTGTATAAGTCGCCCCCGTGTATAAGTCGCACCCCAAACTCACTCTTGGAATTCCTCCCTTTTGCCTAAAGCCCATGTATAAGTAGCACCCCCATTTTTAAATATATGCAGTCAAAAAGAATTAGTTGCAAGTTACATTTTTCCAATTTGGGGCAGTTTGGGGTGCAATGGAAATAGGTAAGTTTTCAAGAGTTACCACATGGTGAATAAGATAAAAGAATAAAGGAAAATTATTATTAAAGATTTAAAAAAATACTCGCCTTTATTTGTTTTTCGTTGTTTGTTTATCACCCCAATGTCTTCATCCCTGTCAAGAAAATCCAACACTCGTTTGTGACTGAAACTTCATAGTTTCAGAATCAGAGGACCATTTGCGCCGTAACCTGCGCAGTTGTTGTGATTAAGTTGTTTTTTCCGGAACGTGAGAACGTTCTGGAAAAACCAATAAAAATACAACAAATGCGCAGGTTACAGTGCAAATTGTTTTCAAATTGTTGTCCCACTTAAGCATTGTTGGTGCTATTGAAACTAACTTTACCTGGTGCATGTGTGCGTAATTTATAACCGGACATTACACATCTGTGAATTGGAGTTCATGGAATAATTGAATACTTCTCTCCAGGTATTGCTGGCAGACATTTAATGTGTTATTATTTGTTTTTTCGTTGTTATTTTGATGATTTTGTATTTTTTATGGTTTCATCCGTATTGGCCCCACAAACCTGTTGATTTCTGGTACACACACTGATCAGTGATGTAAACACATGGGCCAATTGAACAACAACGACTAAATAGAATACTTCTTTATTATTATTTATGGATAAAAGTAACAGAAAACACACATAATATTTTATTGACAATTTATTTTCTGAATAATTTAAACTGAAATAATATGAAAAGAAAATAATTTTGGTGAATCTGCACTCAGTCAAAACCACACGATTGTACTGTCTGTTATGCAGTTGACAAATGGTAGGAACAACATTTGTCCGAAGAAGTCAGTGCCCTGAAAATTCTCTGAAACAAGTCGTACCCATGTATAAGACACACCCCTGATTTTGACATAACATTTCAGGTAAAGAAGTGTGACTTATACACTGACATATACATATGTTATGTTATATACTGTACTCCTGGCTCAGGTGCAATGAACTGAAATTCAAAATTTATCTGATGGGATGAACTTGAAGGGGATGAAGTTGAACTATGATATGATTGGCCTGTGAAAGTTGTGAGTTGTTGGGACCGACGACTTCAGCACAGTATTGAGTAACTTTCGAAGTAACATGTATTACAACTATCCAAATTACGCAATGCAACTTTGTGAGTAGAGCATGTCTGGTCACAGTGTTGAACTGCATTCATATGATATATCATGGTTCAACTGCCTTCCATGTCAAAAAAAAATTAGGAGAGCCATTGGCTCTCCTAGATCATTTCAGGAGATCGATTTTTAGCCCCCCTAAATTTTTCAGAATGCCAGGCCTGGATGAGAACATCCCCTTTTGGTCACGATCGGTCAGCCGTGTCAGCTGTGAGATTCCGAAACCTAAAAACTTTTATCACAGTCTGTAGGTCGTATTTATGAAGGGATTTCATTGTAACTTGGTAGGATGACTCTGTATAATGTCTGGGTGGAAAAGTCCCCTTTTGGTCGGGATCGGTCAACCGTGATGGCTACGCAGTCCCGAAGTACGAAAACCTTTAGCACAGTCTACGGGTCGTATTTATAAAGGGATTTCCTTGTAACTTGGTAGGATGACTGTATAATGAACCATATTTATGAACCGATCTTCACAAAAGTTTTTGGGTATCTTTGTTATCACCGTGGGACGAGAACGAGTGTTTGGGGTGCGGTCCGAAGTTCAAGATGGCTGCCGGTGGCCATTTTGTACCAAAATTAGTGCAATCAGTTTTTTGTACAGAACTTCTGTATGAAAGTTCTGATTTGAATAAATTTTTGTATGAATGTTTAGTAACATGGAATACATCACATATAATACGTGTTTTTATCTCAGGCAGAAATTATGCAAATTATTTATTCAGTGCTACTTATACACAGTAAGTACACGTTTCATTACGACATGGGCTAGGGGCTGTATTTATGAACCGATCTTCACAAAACTTCTTGGGTACCTTTGTTATCACCTTGGGACGAGAATGAGTGTTTTTGGGTGCGGTCCAAAATTCCAGATGGCTGTCGGCGGTCATTTTGTACCAAAATTAGGTACAATCACTTTTTTGTACAGAACTTCTATACTGCTCGGGCTAGAGGCCGTATTTATGAACCGATCTTTATGAAACTTCTTTGATATCTTTATTATCAGCATGGGACGAGAACGATTGTTTTGGGGTGTGGTCCAAAATTCAAGATGGCCGCCAGCAGCCATTTTGTACCAAAATTAGTGCAATCAGTTTTTTGTTCAGAACTTCTGTATAAAAGTTCTGATTTGAATAAATTTTTGTATGAATGTTTAGTAACATGGAATACATCACATATAATACAGGTTTTTTCTTGTGCAGAAATTATGCGAATTAGATGTACTTTGATTTATTCAGTGGTCCAAAATTCAAGATGGCCGCCAGCAGCCATTTTGTACCAAAATTAGTGCAATCAGTTTTTTGTTCAGAACTTCTGTATAAAAGTTCTGATTTGAATAAATTTTTGTATGAATGTTTAGTAACATGGAATACATCACATATAATACGGGTTTTTTCTTGTGCAGAAATTATGCGAATTAGATGTACTTTGATTTATTCAGTGCTACTTATACACAGTAAGTGCACATTTCAATACGGCTCTGGCTAGAGGCTTCTAACTGTCACCCACCTTTACAATACTTTACCTGTACATTTATTACAGGCTACGGTCTGTATTTACAATACTTTGCATGTACCTTTGTTATCAGGTCATTACCTAGCTGTGTGTCATTGCTGTGTCACATACTATACATGTACATGTCTTACACAAGCTGAGCTGCAGTGTCATTGACACTTTCATTATGAAGGGATTTCATTGTAACTTGGTATGATATCTAGATGAGACTCTCCTATTTTGTTCATGATTGGTCAGCTATGACCGCCAAACCTTCATGTGAACTGGATTCCTTTAGCAAAGTCTACGAGATATTTATGAAAGGATTTCATTGTAACTTTGTAGGATAACTCGTTTTGGAAAGATTTTACAGTAACATGGTAACTTTGGTTGACATACGTTAACTGTTAGGTTAACTGTTAGGGCTACATAAATCCAGGTCTTAATTCTTTAGTACAGTCTACATTCAAATTATTCTTATTGAAAACATAGCATACAGGAAACAGAAATTAACATATTCTCAATTATCACAATTCTTGTCTTATTTCATAATCCTAGTTATTGCCCTTGAGCATAGGAATCTGACATTTAAAACAAGTTTTCTACACTTTTTTCAGTTATCGATGGATATGTTGAAATGAGTTTCTTGTATGTAGCTTCCTGATGGATAGTTGCAGATCAAGTTTCAATTGCATTTCACTCACTTGGTTTATTACAGAGCTATTGCCCATGAACTTGGAAATTTGACAGTTATAACAGGTTTTCCACACAAGCCAGAAAATAAGCAAACTGTCATCTGCAAATTGAGGTCCCCAGAGGATGAATTTAGTGATGCTACCCTGCACAGCAGGGTACCATCACTAAATTTACCCTCTCTGAACCTCAATCTGAATGAGGGTCTCAAAACTAAACAGAAAGAGGTACCCAGAGGATAAATTGGCCCACTGTATGGGATAGTGTTGAAATTCACCCCCTGGGTTCCACACTTTTTTCAGCTATGGATGGAAATATTGAAATGATGTTTTCTATGTAGCTTCCTGATGAGCACTTACAGATCAAGTTTCAATTCCAATCTACTTGTATGGTTTATTGCAGACTTATTGACCTTGAACTTTGACAGTTATAACACTTTCCACACTTTTCTTCACCAATGTTGGCAATACATGAATGATTTTTGGTATGTACCTTTCCTGTGGCAAATTACAGATGGAGTTCTATTTTTGCTCCCTTCACTCAGTTTTTCAGGCATTTACAGTCAGAGTTATTGCTCTTGAACTTGAAAATTTGATAGTTATAACAGGTTTTCCACACTCACTTTTTTCAGTTATGGATGCAAATATTAAAATAACTTTTTGTATGTAGCTTCCTGATGGGTACTTCCATGTCAAGTTTTAATGCTTGTTTGACAGAGCTCCTGGAGCACTGTTGAACAAGAGCCAATAGATTGAATGCTTGTAATTGATGTACTAAGACTAAAAAGGTCTAAAACCAAGGAAATATGGTTTTATTGTCAAGGTAAGTTCTATGTTGGAAATTATATTCAGTTAACAGGGTTTTCAATTAAGATATATCCACTTACGAGGGCTCCACAAGCTCCACAATATATACACCTGGAACTTAATTAATCACCCCCTGGAGTGTTTCATTACAGTGAAGTTGCTATTACTGATAATTTGTTTGAATGATTGCTATATGTTGCAGTACATTTCATCTAGTGAAACATGATATTTCTGGTTGATAGCATACCCCAAACACATCCCCTCGTCCACGTGAGGGATGCTACCCATGAATGTCACAAAAAGCACTATCATGCACATGCAATATCTGGGTATAAAGCAAGGAAATTTGTCACTTCTTTTATCAATAAATGTTGCCATGGCAAGGAGGAGACTGTCAGAGGCACTAAGATGGCAAATCGTTGGGCATGCATGCAACTGGCATGTCATTCAAAGCTATTGGAAGGCAACTTGGCTATAGTCATTCTGTCAACACCAGAATTGCCCGAAAACATCAACAAACCAACGATGTTAAGGACAGACCACCGGACAGTCCCAAAAGACCTTTCCTCAAGAAGAACAGAGTCTGGCACGCCTCGTTAGGCATGAACCCTTTGCTTCAAGTGGGGTTTTGAAATGCCTTTGGCTCCCCAACAGGCATTTGTGCAACAGAACTAATAATAATAATATAATAATATACACATTTATATAGTGCCAAAATTATAGTTCAGAAGATATAGAACCATATTCTAAGGCGCTGTACATGTTACTGAGCTTGTGCAAATATACAAACGGAATATATACAGTATCTTGCAGTTCAGAACATCACTTATAGGCTTTTTGAAACAGGTATGTTTTGAGATCTTTCTTGACAAGTGTGACATTTGACAGTCTTTTTAGGTGTTCTGGTAAATTTTTCCACAAGTGAGGGCCTGCAAATGAGAATGACCTATCTCCAAATGTCTTACACCTATGTTTGGGAACATGTAGCAGCATTTTACCATCGGACCTCAGGTTGCATTGACACACATTCTTGGTATTAAGGAGTTCTTCTAAGTAGGCTGGTGACATGTTGTTTTGTGTCTTAAAAACTAATAATAAAGTTTTGAAAATTATTCTGTACTTAACTAGCAGCCAGTGCATATCCCTCAGATCAGGAGTGATGTGTTGAGATTGTGATACTCTACATACCACTCGGGCTGATGCATTTATTACCATCTGCAGGTGAGAGTACTGATATTGTAAAAGGTTGAACAGTAAGGCATTACAATAATCCAAATGTGAAGTTACAAAGGCATGAACTAGGGTTTTTGTTGAGTCTTTGGTAAGGAACTGTCTCATCTGTTTAACTTTCTATAGACCTCTGAAAGCCTTATTGCACATATTTGTAACATGTCTGTCCATAGACATGGTAGAGTCGAAGAAGGCACCAAGATTACGTACACTGTTACTTGCACTGATGGCAGAATCTCCTACCTTCACTGAATTGATGGCAACTTTAGTGAGTTGTTGTCGTGAACCAATTATTAAGAATTCAGTCTTATCACCATTCATCATTAATTTGTTTGAAACCATCTATGTGCGAATGTCTGAAATACATGATTCAATAGTTTCTAGAGCTTTAGTTTGATCCTTGATTGATGGTCAAAAAGAGAAATAGACCTGTGTGTCATCAGCATAACCATGGACGTCAGGCAGGTGAGATTCAATGATGGTGAACATTTTTGAAATATAGAATAGAAACAGAACAGGACCGAGGCAACTGCCCTGTGGGACTCCACATTCAAGATGGAAGTCTTTTGACAGATTACTGTTTATTGATACATGTTGCTGTCTATTCTTGAGTTATGATGGTAGCCAGCTAGCAGCAACACCATTAAGTCCAAAATCAGAATTCCTTGTCTCTAGTAGAGTTTTATGACAAACAGTGTCAAAATCAGCACTAAGGTCTAAAAGAACTGTCTGAAACCATCTCAAAGCCCTGGGTATGAGGTCCAGAAGGGTCATCAAGCATCCAGCTCTGTCCAATCAGCATCAAAGACGACATTTGGAGTGGTGTATGACACAACAACATTGGAATCTCAGGACATGGAGGATGGTCCATTGGTCAGACGACAGTAGGTTCCCGCTTCACACCACAGATGGTCGCATCAGAGTGTGAGGCATAGAAATACTGCTTATGTGCCCAGGAACATCAGACCTACTGTTCTTTATGGTGGAGGATCAGTAATGATCTGGGGATGCCTCTCTCATGATTGTAAACTTGATATGGTGACTGTACATGTGAATCCCAATGGTCATCAGTACATCCAGGACATTCTCAATCCGGTTTGTCGTGCCACATTTTGACACCACCTGTTGGCTCCTCGCCCTGTATTCATGGACGACAATGCAAGGTAACATAGTTCCCATGCTGTGAGAGCATTTGTTCAGAACAATGCTATTACAACACTACCTTGGCCTGCAATGAGCCCCGATTTGAATCCCTTAGAACACACCTGGGACTTTCTTGGATGTCGTGTGCAAGCAAAGGATCTGCTTGTACAGAATTTGTCCGATTTTGCACTCGCTACTGACGTCAGACACTGCTGTTGTGTTCAGGAGATCACAAGTTACATTTTTTGTCAGTAATTACCAGCGTTTCATCACCATACTTGTCGAGAGAACATTTTTCCATCAAAAACATTAGTGACAGATATGTGTAATTAGCGCCATTAAAATACTGCATATTTTCATCATTGCATTGTCTTTCATTTGTCAATAGACCATTCTTTCCGCAAACAATCACTTTTGGCCATCTTAAAGATAGCATGACAGTAATGACAGTTTCTGTTAACACCACTGCAACAAAAACAGGTGGTGCTTAATTAAGTTCCAGTTGTATTGTAATTAAGTAAATGGCTGCACTGTAAATTTGTGGAGGGGATCACAATATTTTCAATTTTAATTGGTCTATCGTAAATAATAAATATGGACTCTTCCAGTTAATGCCATTGAACTGATATGGTCTATACCATGATTACCATCAGAGTTTAAAGGGTTAAAATCATTCATATTCCTGAAGTCATTAATTCCCAGAGAGGTTGAGCAGTGTTTGTTTAATGTGGTAAACAATTTCTGCTTTTCTGGTAAAATAGGATCCGGTAACCAATGTCTGAGGTGGAAGTCCTTTTGAGTCAACAGCATACCATATATATAAATGATTGGCTAAACTTGACTTCATTTTCATGTTGTGAGGACATAGCCAAAGATGCTGAAAATGACCTTAAACACCAATAAATAAATAAAAAATGCCGCTCAGGATCACAGATCCAATGTCGAGTTGTGACCTTGACCTTTGACCTGGCGAGTCCAAGGTCAATAGGGTTCTTCCTCGCACCAAGGCCAACACACCTATGAAGTTTCATGACTCTAGGTTGAACCACTGTCAAGTTCTCATCCGGAAACCAATTGTTGCGATATACTATGTTCAAGGTCACTGTGACCTTGACCTTTGACCTAGTGAGTCCAACATCAATAGTGTTCTTCCTCGCACCAAGGCCAACACGCCTGTAAAGTTTCATGGCTCTAGGTTGAACCACTATCAAGTTATCATCCGGAAACCAATTGTTGCGATATACTATGTTCAAGGTCACTGTGACCTTGACCTTTGACCTGGTGAGTCCAAGATCAATAGGGTTCTTCCTCGCACCAAGGCCAACATACCTATGAAGTTTCATGACTCTAGGTTGAACCACTATCAAGTTATCATCCGGAAACCAATTGTTGCGATATACTATGTTCAAGGTCACTGTGACCTTGACCTTTGACCTGGTGAGTCCAAGATCAATAGGGTTCTTCCTCGCACCAAGGCCAACACACCTATAAAGTTTCATGACTCTAGGTTGAACCACTATCAAGTTATCATCCGGAAACCAATTGTTGCGATATACTATGTTCAAGGTCACTGTGACCTTGACCTTTGACCTGGTGAGTCCAAGATCAATAAGGTTCTTCCTCGCACCAAGGCCAACACACCTATGAAGTTTCATGACTCTAGGTTGAACCACTATCAAGTTATCATCCGGAAACCAATTGTTGCGATATACTATGTTAAAGGTCACTGTGACCTTGACCTTTGACGTAGCGAGTCCAAAATCAATAGGGTTCTTCCCCTCACCAAGGCCAATCTACCTATGAAGTTTCATGAATGTGAGTTGAACCATTATCAAGTTATCCGGAAACCAATTGTTTAAGATTTACTATGTTCAAGGTCACTGTGACCTTGACCTTCGACGTAGCATGTCCAAAATCAATAGGGTTCTTCCTCCCACCAAGACCAACCTACGTATGAAGTTTAATGAATGTGAGTTGAACCACTATCAAGTTATCATCCGGAAACCAATTGTTTACGCCCGCCCGCCCGCCCGCCCGCCCGCCCGCCCGCCAAACTATAAGTCGAGTTTGACTTCGTCACAACTCGACTAATAAATAAATAAATAAATAAATAAATAAATAAACCCTGAGTACCTTGTTGGTTTTGTTTTGTAGAGAGTACACAGTGAAATGGGCAAATCTGTTTTCATTTTTAAAGGGAGGTTCAGAGGTTCAGTAAAAATCTTTCAGTCCTTTTGGGCTGTAGGATTACTATTATACCCCCACTTTTGAAGAAATGGAGGGGGGGGTATACAGGATTACATGCGTCCGCCCGTGTGTCCATGCGTCCATCCGTGTGTGAGTCCATCCGAGAATATTCATTGGTCATAGGTATGCCCACACTAGGCGGTACACCACGTGGGGGTATGCACCAGATGACAGTCCAGCTCTTGTTATCCCTGGTGGGTGAGGGTGTGAGATGGGGAAATCTCACCCAAGGGCAAGATATTTGGGCCAGACACAAGGCTTGCCGAGTGTCTGGACCAAATATCTTGTGCCAAGGGTGAGATTTCCCCATCTTACACACACCCCCATCAGGGATAACTTTCTCCCCCCACCAAAACACCCTGACGTCATCAAAATTAATTCAAGGGCATGTGCAGCAATATTGAACAATTATGTTGTCCATTTCTGAAAAAAACTGATTTGCTTATCGGAAAGAGCGCACAAAATTTCTGTATATACAGAAGTATCATACCACAAAATTAAATCCCAATGCCGGCAAGACAGGGGTTAAAGATTTGTAGCGAAATGAACATTGACACATTCCGATGACGTCACAAGTGTATTCGCATAACTTTTCTACGCAAATTTCATGCAACTCACCCACTCATAATGGCATTCATCCAAAAATTCATATAAAAGAGTCAAGTGTCCTTTGGTTTTGCGGTCTGAGTTTTTATTTCTATTTTCTTTGACAAACATCCGTCTGCTAATATTTCCGAAATGTAACACCATGCTGTTTGTTTACAGAAGAATTAACATGCGATGATTGAATAGTCCTGCGCTCATTAAATATGCTAATAAGCCGGTTACATGGGTCATGTGAGATAGATATCTATCTCACATGGCCTTTGCACATTAGACCCACATATCTTGTATAGGAAGTGGGGGAGAATAAATTATTACTAATCCTCATCCTATCTTCAGATGCCTAGTATTTTTATACCACAACCAATGGCCCAGACTAGCTGGTGCTAACTCAATTTAATTCAGGGCCAAACACAAATTTTGCCCCCAATCCCCAAAATTTGCAAAAAAAATAAGTCCTATCTGGTCTTCCATACTTTTGTTATCTGTGCATGCGCAGTATCCAGGAAGGTACCGAAATTGGTGCCAACCATCATTCTTTGTTTGGCCCTAAAGTCAGTAACAATGATCTGACATCTGTGCTTTAAAATCTCCTTTTTGAGGATGCCAGACACAAATCAATGAAAGAATTGGTGGATCCAAGGCTGTAAATGGATGATGGAAGTGAACAACGGTGGTTTCAAACGTTCAGGGCTGTAACTTTATAATAATTATAAAAATTAGTTCATGTTTCCCAATTTCGGGACATACTCTTGATGTCATCATTCTTGCAAATGATTAATCCACTGTTTGTTAAGTGTTCCTTCCCTATCCTTCCTTGAAGCCCTCCTGTTAAACTCCTAAGCTTTTTGGCTATTTTTTATTGAAATTTTTTATTAAATTTCTTGGGAGTTTAACGTGTATTACAGAATGTTTATTCTGTTTATCTCCATGGTTACATCCTCACCCTAGGGATCTTAGGTCGTTTTGGTCTTGCATCTTCTATCCGATGTATCATTTTTTCTTCGAATGAAGATCTAGCTTTCCATCTGGTAGCATTTAAATTGGTTACTGACTTTGGATCTTTTTGTGTACCTGATGTCTTGTTTCCGTTTTTTTCCTTTGACGTTGTTTACATCATTGGCAACATCCTCAAATATATGTAGTATTTAATATTATATTAGTGTAGGATTACAGTAGGATACATTGATTATGATTCTGGTAGTGTAGCTCAAAAAATTTGGATTTTGTCCACACTTAGGCTCTATCGGGATGCCCTTGGGCTCATCATGTTCCCTTTGAAAATTTTTAAAAAAATGTTTTTCGAATTTAATTTTGATTGCTATTATTCATGTATCTTTATCATATATTTTATTGTGGAGTTTGTAGGAGTGCTATCGACTTTGTGTTTTGATTGTAATTATGAAAGCTTACTGCTCTAAATGCAAGGCGAGGAAGTCTTCTTTGGATTTACATGCTTGTTGCCTTGCCTGTAGTCGATGCACGCCTACGGATTCTTGTCCTACATGTGTACATTGGGATGACAAATGTTGGAGATGGGTGTCGCGGTACGTCGTTGGCGGTGAGGTTCCTATGCCGGAGCTCTCACCGCAAGATAATTCAAATTTTTCATTTTTCTTTCAGAGGAACAAGAACATGGCGATGGTATTGTGACACCCATCCAAAGTGTGCTACCGTCGTCACGCTCTGATGAGCAAACAGAGCTAGCTGCAAAGGTGCTCATGAATATTAAGCAAGGGATAAGGCCTCTGTTAGTGTTCTTAATCCCTTGCAAGCAGCTAGCTTGACCGGGGAAGTGGTTACTCTGTTCATGGGAGCTGTGACATCGGGTAAGTCCGTTCCGGTTGAAGGAAGTGTAGATTTGGGTAGAGCGAGCACCTCAAAATCTAAAGCTCACCCAGCGACGACGGAAATAGGGAGGAAGTCTGCAAGTTTCTCTTCGGGAAGCTTGGCGAGGTCTGATAGACCACGAGTGGGAGAGCCTTCTCTAACCCAGCAACATTTGGGGCCAAATGTTGTTTTGAGAAACTTGCATGAGCCGGAGCATACGTCCACACCCACCGCTTGAGACGCTCCGTCTAGACTGCAGCCAGGGTCGGCTACAATCAATGCTTCCTCCACTACGTTAGAAAAATACACACGACCACATGCTAGGTACCGGACTTCGGATATCCAGCCAGCTGCGCAAAGACAGAGCCAGTCTTTGCCCGTGAAGTCGGACCAATCCAGTAGCTAGCGATCCGAGGCTTCGTTCATTGGGACGTGCAGAGAAAAGATCTATCTTTGGATCTTTATCCCCGGAGCAGCAAGCGGCAAAAAAACAGAAGACTGCCACTCCTCAAGCCTCAGTAATGGACTTGCTGTCGCAGATTACGCAGCTAATCGCAGCATCCCAACATCCCAGCAAGTGTAAGAGCAGCCTTCCACAAACTTCGGTGGTGAGCTGTTGGACGGTGCTGGGTAGGTCCAGATGTGATGGACCGAATGTCACAGCTGAATCAGTCTGAGGTTGAAAGGGACAAGGAAAAGGACTACCCTTCCCTTTTGGAATAGCATATGGTAGCGATGAATTTTATTCATTAATATTATCCTGACTTTGTTCCACCTGATCAGCAAGCTGCGACTACTAGAGAGAAACCGCTGTCATCTCTGGACGCAGATTTCTTGTGGAGGAAAGAGGATGTACTTTCCTTCCCGAAACAGTCTCGACAGGTGTCGGGGTCCTTTGGTCATATTAACAATGCCATATTCAACCTCTTTAGTGCTAAGAGGAAAGGCGGTTTCTTATCGACATCTTCAATAATTATACCTTTCCTTGGGCCACGTTAATTTAAAACAGTTGGAGAAGATTCCAGAGAACTCCTCTGTGTTTAGATGAGCAGGCTGGGGATTTAGATTTGTCCCTACCTGCATCATTCAGTATACGCTCGGAAGTGATAGAATGTGCAATTTCATCCAATAGAACGAATCTGGATGCGATGTCCTAAGCAGATCACCTTACCAGAGCTATGGCACGTCTTAATGGGAAGGAATTTGAAGACGTTTGTTCCTCGCTTAGAGTTCTTTCCAGGGCAGTCATGTATGTCACGTTCAACTCCGCCCTGACAGTGGCAAATTTGGAGTTGATCAGACGTGTTGCTGCCCTTGCGTCGTCATCACTTATAGATGACAAGGTGAAAAGCTCTCTCTGAGTCGCTCCCATCTCCGGACATACTCTCTTTGACGACAAGCTTTCGTTAGTCTATGAACAGGCTAGAAGGAAACCTTCCCGTGCACTGCTATTAAAGTCGGCTTCTCAACAACACGAATCAGCAGACCAGGGAAGCGAGGTCGTTCCACTTCAGAATCAACTAAAGGGAACTCCTCGCGAGGGTACAAGAACCCCTCTTATTCTTACTCCGGAGGTCGTCAGTATAGCAACTCGTGAAAGGGTGCAGGTCTGATCAAGACTATAGATCAGATGCCCCAAAGCCGACGGGATGAGATTCTTCATGGGGAGGATGCAGTTTCTCCTCCTGTAAGCCTCATAAGTCATACAGGTGATGGACAAGACCCCTATTGCTTGCCAGTTGTCGGAAGGTTATCAAACTTCGCGAGAAACTGGATAGAAGTCACGGAAGATCAGTGGGTGAGAAGTGTAGTCTATCATACGGCTAACATTCCAAACAAAATCCCCACTTACAAGATGTCCACATTGGACAAATCTTCCAGCGGATCCTTTCAAAAGAGAGTCTCTCCTAGCGGAGGTACTGGCTCTAATTAGAGGAAGCAATAGAGGTTGTCGAGAATCAAAATTCTTTTACAGTCACCTGTTCCTTGTACCAAAGCCAGATAGCTTGTTCCGAATGGTAATAGACTTGAGCTGGACAGGTGTCAACCTGGCAGCTGATTTTTGGGAGAAGTGACTTTTCCCTCCAGAGACTTTAGGGAGAAGTTAGGGGCCAGGAGGGAGAAGTCAGAGGACATCAGAGAGAAATCAGAAAAAAACATTAAAACGTATATGACATCGTGACAAAATAAATGTGCATAGAGGACACAATTGTGGAGAAAAAAATAAGTAAAAGTTGTACAAACATACATACACACACAAAACTAAGTCAGATGGAATATAACAAGAATGTAGTTTAAAATCCCCCCCCCCCTCCCCCCTACAAAAAAACTGTGTCGTTCATGGTTTCTGAATATCCTAACTCTTTCCCTAACTGTGATGACTAGGGTTATCATGCAATTTTGTATTTGCCTCAATGCAGTGGATTTGAAATTTAACATTACCCATGGTGAGAGTTTTTTCTGTAATAGAAGGTATATTCTTTTTAAAGAAATATTTAAAGTTTTTAAAATAAATATCAAGTTCACATAAGAAGCTGGGTCATTCATGATTTCTGAATGCCCTACTTGAATTGAAAAGCGTAGTTAAAAAGGTTTTTGATATCCTTCGTAAATTAAGCGTTAATTTATTTCTAAGGTAAATGACAAAATATTTCAGTTGTCTCCCTTCCCTGCTGCGCTGGGTAATAATACCAGGCCTGAAAATAAGCAGTCTGACATTTGCAGAATGAGGTCCCCAGTGGGTGAATTTGATGATGCTATCCCATACAGTGGGCCAATGTATCCTCTGGGTACCTCTCTCTGTTTAGCTTTGAAACCCTGATTCAGATTGAGGTTCACAGAGGGAAAATTCAGTGATGCTACCCCACTGTGCAGGGTAGCATCACTAAATTCACCCTCTGGGGACCTCATTTTTCAGATGTGAGTCTGCTTATTTTCTGGCTTGAATAATACCCTGTTCAGAAAAATGACAGTTTCTGCCAACCATCTAACATTGACACGTGCGATTGCTGCTATGAAGGCCTGCCATTCTTATCCATCCTAATATGTGTGATTTCTATCGTAGCCTTATTACATTTAACCCCCTTCCATCACAAGTTTTCAAAGAAAAACATTCAATGCAAATTGCGGGGCGAGTTTCAATGCAACCAATTTTTCAGTGGAACAGAGCATAACCGTAAGCAATTTTGACGTTTTTATGGATGAACTGTCTCCTACACATTTTTGTTTGTTTGGAAACGGTGGTTAACATTAATAAATTCTAATTAACTCGATGCGTGTCTTGTGTGATTCGTTGTATTTGATGGCACTTTGTTTTTAAATAGCCATTAAATAGCCATTTTGTGCTGGTTGCTATCAGTTGGGGCGTATAGTTCTAATGACTACTCCATTACAATTCTTTTCCAAAATATAAAATTGGGCTAGTTTAGGCTATTTTCAGAGCCGTTTGACGGATTTTAACAGCAGATGTGTTTACTTTGTTTGTGAATGTGGAAGCGTTTTTTTTGGAAATAAAACATAAAATACAGTAAACTGCCATGTCTCCCAAGGAAGTTTTGGAGGGCACTTGAATTTCGCTCCCAATGTAAGCCAAGGCGACTTGAGGAATGACAAGGCGACTTCTTCACCCTAGTCGCCCACTTGGCTGACCCCTGGAGCTGGATAAACAAGTTGATCGTAGCTCCAAAGTTCTATATGGAAACCATTTGGTCGGTAAGAGCAAGCATTTGAGTGGACGACTATGTGGCAAGTATAGATCTAAAGGATGCCTACATTCATGTCCTGGTACATCCGGCATTCAGAAAGTACCTGCGTTTTGCCGTGCAGGGAGAGGTTTATCAGTTCAGAGCAATGTGCTTCAGTCTGAACCTGGCTCCTTGGGCTTTCACTCGAATAATGAACTTGGTAATGTCATACTTCTGAGCTCATTCACCTGTGGTAATCTCGGCTTACTTAGACGACATTCTTCAGAGATACGGCAACAGAATTATTCTTCAGAACGATGTTCAGAGTCTGCTTCAATGGTTCTGACACCTCGGTTTCATAGTAAACAAGAAAAAGTTGGATCTAGCTCCGTTCAAGTCGTTCATTCACTTGGGAATGAGCTTCGAGACTCACAACTCTCTGGTTCGTCTGCGATTACCTTGAGCGAAATTAATCAGCTGTTATGCTCGCTTTTGTCTAAACTCTCCCCCAGTAACAGCGAGGGAGTTTATGCGACTGATGGGGCTGTGCGGAGTGGCTGTGGATCTTATTCCGATGGGTCGCCTGCGCATGCGTCCCCTCCAGATATTCTTTACTCGGAACTGGAGTGTGAAGACGCATTCACTCGAAACCAGTATTGTTTTAACGGACCTAGTAAAACAAAAGGTTCAGATTTGGGCAGATCTTCAGTGATTGACTCAGGGAGTTCCGCATCAGCTGCCGGATCTGGCTTTTACGATTATGACGGATGCGAGTCAGAGGGGCTGGGGTGTGTCCCCAAGTCCTGCATACTTGAAGTGTCAGGGTCTTTGGGACTCTCGGTTCCTAGAGAAGCACATAAACATCAAGGAGATGATGTCAATCTGGTTAGCACTACAACAGTGGATTCGTCAAATAGTGAACGTCCATGTTCAAATTCTGTCAGACAACTCGACAATAGTAGCTTACCTCAGGAACCAAGGTGGCACTCATTCGATTCCGTTATGAGAATTAACAGAGAAGATTCTCCTATTCGTTTTGAATCATCATGTTCATCTCTCAGTCCGTCATATACCGGGTCGTCTGAACGTACTAGCTGACTCCCTCGCTCGAAAAGGTCGCCTGTTACCATCGGAGTGGACTCTCAACAAGCAAATATTCAGTCAGATCTG